>RXID01022296.1:1608305-1745805 GCA_005019695.1 Trichopus zeylanicus subsp. travancoricus | reverse complement strand
CTAGTCCTACTACTGCTACTACTACTCCTCTTACCACTACTACTACTATTACTTCTGAAACAAGTACTCCAACTAATACTACTACTACTACTAGTACAACTAATGCTAATACTGCTGCTGCTATTATTACTCCTCCTACTACTACTAGTACTTCTACAACAACAACAATTATTAGTACTACTATTACTCCTCCTTCTTCTGCAACTATTGCTACTGCTGCTCCAACAACTGCTACTCCTTTGATTACTACAACTATTATGACTACTTCTACTACGACTACTACTACTACTACTACTACGACGACCGCGACTACTACCCCATAACTACTGCTACAACTACTACACACACTACTACTACGACTGCCACTACAACTTCTACTTCTATTACTACTCCTACTACAACTTCTACTACTACAACTCCTACTACAACAACAACAACAATAACTACTACTCCTACTACAACTCCAACTCCTATTACTACTCCATCTACTACTACTACTCCTACTACAACAACAACAACAGCAACTACTACTCCTACTACAGCAATAGCAGCAGCAGCAGTAGTAGAAGTAGTAGTAGTAGTAGTAGTAGTAGTAGTAGTAGTATTCATATTATTTGTAGTAGTTGCAGTAGTGGAAAGAGTAGTAGCAGTAGCAATTGTACTGTTAGTGATGTAGTAGTAGTAGTAGGCGGAGTGTGTGTAGTAGTATTTGTATGAGTAATAGTATGAGTAGTTGTAGTTATGGGAGTAGTTGTAGCAGTAGGAGTAGTATGAGTTGGAGTTGGAATGGTAGTTGCAGTATTAGTAGTAGGCGTAGTAGTGGTGGTGGAAGTAGTCGTAGCAGTAGTAGCAGTAGTAGTAGGAGGAGGAGGAGTAGTAGTAGTGTAAGTATTAGTAGTAGTAGTAGCAATTATACTTGTAGTAGAGGTAGTAGTAGTAATAGTAATACAGATAGTTGTAGTAGTAGTAGTGGTAGAAGTAGGAGTAGTTGTAGTACGAGCTACAGGAGCAGCTAGTAGTAGTAGTTGTGGTAGTAGGAGAAGTCTAGTAGTAGTTGTTGTAGTAGTAGAAGTCGTGGTAGCAGTAGCAGTAGTTGTGGTAGTAATAGTAGTTGCAAGAGTAGTAGTAGGAGTAGTTGTATTAGTAATAGCAGTAAGAGTAGTAGTAGTAGTAGTTGTAGTAGTTGTAGTAGTAATAATATTAGTAGTAGCCGTAGTTGTAGGAGGAGTTGGTGTAGGAGTAATAATAGTAGTAGTTGTAGTTGGAGTAGGGGTAGAATTAGTAGTATGAGTTGTAGTAGTAGTAGAAGATGTACGAGTAGGAGTAGGAGTAGCAGTAGTAGTTGTAGTAGCAGTGGTAACCCCAGCAACTGTAGCAGAAGTAGTAGTGGTAGTAGTATTCATAGTAGTTGTAGTAGTTACAGTTATGGGAGGAGTTGTAGTAGTAGCAGTTGTACTATTAGTAATGGAGAAGTAGTCTTAGTGCTAGTAGTAGAAGTAGTAGTTGTAATAGTAGCAGGAGTAGTAGTAGCATTAGTAATAGTAGAATCAGTAGTAGTAGTAGCAGTAGTAGTTGTTGCAGTAGTAGTAGTAGCAATTGTAGTAGTAGTAGTAATAGTCGTAGTAGGCGTAGTAGTTGTAGATGTAGTAGTTGTGGTAGTAGTAGGAGTCGTAGTAGTAGTTGTAGTAGCAGCAGTTGTGGTAGCAGTAGTAATATTAGCATTTGTAGCAGAAGTAGCAGTATTAGTATTAGTAGTAGTAGTAGGGGAAGTAGTAGTAGGAGTTGGAGTTGGAGTTGGAGTTGGAGTAGTTGTAGTAGTAGCTATAGGAGTTGGTATTGGAGGAGTAGTAGCTGTAGTAGTAGTACTAGTAGTAGTAGAAGTAGTAGAAATAGTAGTAGTAATAGTAATAGGAGTAGGACTAGGACTAATTATGATAGTAGTTGTAGTAGTTGTTATTGTTGTTGTTGTTGTTGTAGTAGTAATAGTAGTGGTAGTCAGGGTAGTGGTAATAGTAGTAGTCGTAGTAGTAGTTGTAGCAGTAGTAGTTGCAGCTGAAATAGTAGGTATAGTAGTTGTTGTTATAGTAGTAGTAATAGTAGTAGTGCTAGGAGTAGTGGTAGTAGTAGTAGTAGTAGTAGTACTCGGAGTAGTAGTTGTTGTAGTAGTAGTAGCGGCAATAGTAGCAATAGTAATTGTGATAGCAGTAGTAGTAGCGGTTGTAGCGATTGTGCGAGTAGCAGTAGTAATATTAGTAGTAGCTATAGTCGAATGAAAGTAGTAGTTGTAGTAGTATTATTATTATTAGGAGTAGTAGTAGGAGTAGGAGTGGGAATAGAATTTGTAGTAGTAGTTATTGTAGCAGTAGTTGTCGCAGTACTAACACTAGTAGTAGTAATAGTAGTGGAAGTAGTAGTACTAGAAGTTGCAGCCGTAGCTGGAGTAGCTGCTGGAATAGTAGTAGGAGTAGTTGTAGTTGTAGTTATTGTAATCTTTGCATTAGTTGTAGTACAGGTAGTAATATTAGTAGTCGCAGTAGTAGAAGTTGCAGTAGTGGTAGTAGTAATAGTCACATTAGTTGTAGTAGTAGTAGTAATAGTTATGGCAGCCGTAGAAGGTGTAGTAGTAATGGTAGTATTTGTAGTAGGAGTGGCAGTGGTGTAGTAGAAATAGAACTAGTCGTAGTTGTACTAGAGTTAGTGGTAGTAGTAGTTGTTGTACGAATAGAGGCTGCAGTAATAGTAGTCGTAGTAACAACAGCACTACTAGTAGTTGTAGTAGTAGTTGGTGTAGTAGCAGTAGTAGGAGTAGTAGTAGTAGAATGAGGAGAAGTTGCAGTAGGAGTAGTAATAGTGGTAGTATTAATAGTAGTATTTGCAATAGTAGTAGTAATGGTAGTAGCAACAGTAGTAGTAATAGTGGTATTAGTAGTAGTATTAGTAGTAGTAGTAGCAGCAGTAGTAGTAATAGTAGTTGTAGTCCTAGTTGTTGTAATAGTAGTATCAATTGTAGCAGCAACAGCAAAAGTTGAAGCAGAATTAGTAGTAGTAGTAGTAGTAGGTTGTAGTAGCAGTAGTAGTAGTAGTAGTAGTAGTAGTAGTAGGAGGAGGAGGAGGATGAGGAGTAGTAGTGGTAGTAGTAGTAGAAGCAAACGTAGTAATAGCAATAGTAGCAATTATAGTAGTAGTAGCAGCACTTGTTGTAGTGGTAGACATAGTAGTCGGAGTTGTAGTAGTAGTATTGATATTTGTAGTAGCAGGAGAAGTAGTAGTAGTAGTCGTAGTATTAGTTGTTGTAGAAGAAGTAATAGTAGTAGTGGTTGTTGGGGTAGCAGCATCAGCAGGAGGAATTGCATTAGTAGTAGTTGTAGTAGAAGTTGCGATAGCAATATTGGTAGAGGCCGTGGTAGTAGTAGTGGTGGTAGTGGTAGTTGAAATTGTAGTAGTAGTAGTAGTAGTACTAGGAGTAGTTGTATGAATAGGTGCACGCAAAGGAGTAGTAGTGGTAGTACTAGGAGTCGCAATAGCAGTAGTAGAATTAATAGTAGTAGCAGTGGTAGTAGTATCACTAATAGAAGTAGTAGTTATTGTAGTATTAGTAGTAGTAGTAATAGTATTTATAGTCATTCTAGTAGTAATAGTAGCAGTAGGAGTAGTAGTTGTAACAGTAGTAGTAGTAGTAGTAGTCGTAGTAGTAGTAGTAGTTATCGTAGTAGTAGTAGTAGTAGTAATTCTATACGTAGTAGTAGTAGTAGTAGTAGTGGTGGTAGTAGTAGTAGTAGTAGTATAGTTGCAGTAGCAACAATAGTAGCAATAGTACAAGTCGTAGTAGTAACAAAACTAGTAGTAGTATCAACAATTGTAGCAGTAGTAGTCGTAGTAGTAGCAGTAATAGCAGCAATACAAGTAGTAGTAGTAGCAACAACAACAACAACAAAAATATTAGTAGTAGTAGGGTAGTAGTAATAGTAGTAGTTTTAGCGGTAGTAGTAGTAGGAGTAGTTGTAGTAGCAATCAGAGTAGCAGTAGGAGTAGAAATTGGAGCAGGAGTAGCAGTAAGAGTTGTAGTAGTAGTAGTAGTTCTAGAACGAGGAGTAGTAGTAGTAGTAGTAGTAGTAGTAGCTGTAGTAGTAGTAGTAGCAGCAACAACAATAGTAGTAGTAGTAGTAATAATAGTAGTTGTTATTGTTATAGTAGCAGTTGTAGTAATAGTAGTAGGAGTAGTAGTAGGAGTAGGAGTGGGAGTACTAGTAGAAATATTAGTTGTAGAAGTAGTAGTAGTAGTAGTTGTTGTCGTTGTTGTAGTAGTTGTGGTTGTATTAGTAGTTCCAGTAGCAGTAGGAGTATTAGTTGTAGTAGTATTAGTTGCAATAGTAATAGTAGTATTAGTAGTAGTAATGTAGTAGTACTAGTAGTAGGAGTAGTAGTAGTTGTAGTAGTAGTGGCCGCAGTAGTTGTAGCAGTAGTAGCAGTAGTAGTAGCAGTGGTAGTAGTAGTAGTAATAATAGCACTAGTAGAATTAATAGCAGTAGTAGTGTTAGTAGTTAGAGTATAGCAGCAGTACTTGATGTTGTACTAGCATTAGTAGCAGTATTAGTAGTAGTAGTAGTAGTAATAGTATCAGTAGAAGCAGTAGTTATAGTAGTAGTAGTAGTAGTAGTAGTCGTAGTAGTTGTTGTAGAAGTTGGAGGAGGAGTAGTAGTAGTAGTAGTAGTAACAGTAGCAGTAGTAGTAAAAGTAGCAGTGGTAGTAGTTGTTGTAGTAGTTGTCGTAGTGGTAGTCATAGTAGTAGTAAGAGCAGCAGCAAATGTAGTAAGAGTTGTGGTAGTAGTAATAGTAGCAGTAGTAGTAGTATTTTGAGTAGTAGTCGAGTAGTAGTTGCAGTAGTAGCAATAGTAGTAGTCATAGTAGTGGTAGTAGTAGCAATAGTAGTAGGAGCAGCAACGGTAGAAGTAGTAGTAGTAGTAGCAGTAGGAGAAGTTGCAGTAGTTGTAGTCATTGTTGCTGTCGCAGTAGTCGTAGTAGTAATAAGAGCAATAGCAGCTGTATTAGCAATTGTTGTAGCAGTAGTAGGAGTAGTTGTAGGTGTAGAATTTGGAGTAGGAGTAGTAGTAGGATTTGCAGTAATAGTAGTAGTAGTACTAGTACGAGTAGTAGTAGAAGTGGTAGAAGTAGGAGTAGTAGTTGTAGCAGTAGTCGTAGTAGCAGTTTTAGTACCAGCAGCGGCAGTTACAGTAGTAGAAGCAGAAATACTAGTAGTTGTGGTTCTCATAGCAGTAGTAGTTTTTCTTCTAGGAGTAGTTGTTGGAGTCAGAGTAATAGTAGTAGTAGTGGTAGTAGTAGTAGCAGTTGTTGTTGTTGTTGTAGTAGTAGTATTTGTAGCAGTCGCAATAGTAGTTGTAGTTGTTATAGTAGTGGTAGTAGTACTTGTGGTAGTTATAGCAGTAGTAGCAGTAGTACTGATAGGAGTATTAGTAGTAGTAGTGGTGGCAGAAGTAGTGGCAACAGTAGTAGTAGAGGTAGTAGTAGTAGTAGTAATCGGAGTAGTAGGACTAGTATTATCAGTAGTCATAGTAGTCGTAGTAGTAGTTGGAGTAGTGGTAGTAGTAGTAGTAGTTGTAGCCCCGGTTATAGTAGCAGTAGTAGTAGTATTTGAAGTAGTAGTAGTAGTTGTTGTTGTTGTTGTAGTAGTTGGAGTAGTGGTAGTAGTGATAGCAGTAGCAGTTGTAGTAGTAGTTCTAGCAGAAGTAGTTGTAGTAGTTCTAGCCGAATTAGTAATTGTACCAACAGTAGTAGAAGTAGGAGTCGCAGTAGCAAAAGTAGTAGTCGCAGTATTAGTAGCCATAGTATAGCAACGGTCGTCGAAGTAGTAGTAGTAACAGCTGGAGCAGCAGCAGTAGTAACAGAAGTAGTAGTAGTTGTAGTAACAATAGAAGTAGTAATACTTGCAATAGTAGTGGTAGTTGTAGTAGTGTTAGTAGCTGTAGTAGCAGTCATAGAAGTAATAGTACTAGCAGTACCAGAAGTAGCAACAACATCAGTAGTAGTTGTTGTTGTAGTAGCATTAGTAGTAATAATTGTAGTAGTAGTTATAGTAGTAGTTGTAGTAGTAGGAGAAGTTGGGCTAGTAGGGGTAGTAGTAGAATTAGTAGTAGTATTAGTAGTAGTCGGAGGAGAAGTGATAGTAGTTGTTGTAGTAGTAGTATTAGTTATTGTAGAATTATTTATAGTAGTGTTAGTAGTAGTTGTAGTAGCAGTAGAAGGAGCAGTAATAATAGTAGTACTAGTAGTACTAGTAGTAGTAGTAGTAGTATTAGTTATAGTAGCAGTAGTGGTAGTACGAGTTGAAGTAATAATAGTAGTAGTAGTAGTAGTAGTGGCAACCGTTATAGTAGTAGGAATAGTAGAAGTAGTAGTAGTTGTTGTAGTAAGTCGTACTCTTAGTAGTAGTAGTTGTAGTAGTAGCAGTTGAGTAGTAGTAGTAGTCAGAGTTGTAGTAGTAGTGGTGGTACTAGTAGGAGGAGGACTAGTAGTAGTAGGAGTAGGAGTAGTAGTAGTCGTAGCAGTAGTAGCAGTTGGATTAGTAGTACTACTAGAAGTTGTGGTAGTAGTAGTAGTACTAGTAGCAGTTGTTGTAGTAGTAGCAGTAGTATTAGTTGTAGTAGTAGCAGCAACAACAACTATAGAAGTAGCAATAATAGTAGTAGTGGTGGTAGTAGTTGTGGTAATAGTAGTAGTAGTCATCACAGTAGCGGTAGTTGTAGTAGTAGTCATAGTAGAAGAAGTAGTAGGAGTAGAAGTAGTAGTAGTAGCAGTAACAACAACAACAGTAGTAGTAGTAGTAGTCATCGTAATAGTAGTAGGAGAAGTAGTCGTAGTATTAGCAGCAGTTGTAGCAGTAGCAGTAGTAGCAATAGTAATAGTATTAGTAGTACCAGTAGTAGCAGTAATAATTGTAGTAATAGATGTAGGAGTAGCTACAGTAGTTGGTGTAGGAGTAGGGGTAGTAGTACGAGTTGTAATAGGTGTGGTAGTGGTAGTAATAGTAGTACTAATAATAATAGTAGTAGCAGCAGTAGTAGTAGCTACAATAGTAGTAGCTGTTGTAGTAGGTGTAATAGTTGTAGTGGTAGTTGCAATAGTAGTAGTAGTTGTTGTTGTTGTTGTAGTAGTAGTAGTGGTGGTGGTACAAGGTAGCAGTAGTAGATGTAGTAGCAGTAGTGGAAGTTGCAATAGTTGCAAAAATAGTAGCGCAAGTTTTAGTAGCAGAAGTAATTGTAGTATTAGTACCGACAGTTGTTGTTGTTGTAGTAGTAGTAGTAGCAATAGCGGTAGTAGTAGTAGTATCGGTACTAGTAGTAGTTGTTGTAGTGGAAGTAGTAGTAGATGTAACAATGGTGGAAGTTATAGTAGTAGCTGTAATAGTAGTACCAGTAGTAGTAGTAGGGGTAGTAGTAGTGGCAGTTGTAGTAGTAGTCATAGTAGCAGCAGCAGTAGTTGTTGTAGTAGTGGTATTGGTAGCAATACTCTTAGTAGTAGTACAAGTAGGAGTACTTGGAGTAGTAGTAGTAGTTGTTGTAGTAGTATTAGTAGTAGCAATAGCCATAGTAGTAGCAGCAGCAGTAGTAGTAGTAGTATTGGTGGTGGTAGAAGTAGTAGCAGTAGTGGAAGTTGTAGTAGTCCTTATAGTAGTAGTAGTCTTAGTAATAGTAGAAGTTGTAGCAGCAGCAGTAGTAGTAGTAATAGCAGCAGCAACAGCAGCAGTAGCAGCAGCAGCAGTACTAATAGTAATAGTAATAGTATTAGTAGTAGTTGTGGTTATTGTTTTAGGAGGAGTAGTAGTAGCTGTAACTGCAGTAATAGTAGTAGTAGTACTAGTTGTAGTAGCAGTAGTAGTAGTAGTAGAAAGAGGAGGAGGTGTAATCGAAGTAGTAGAAGTAGTTGCAGGATTGGTTGTCGCAGTAGTAGTAGTAGTTGGAGTAGTATTATTAGTAAGTGTAGCAGCAGCAGTAGCAGCAGTAGTAGTAGTAGAAGTAGAAGTAGTAGTAGTAGTAGTAGTAGTAGCAGCAGCAGTAGTAGTAGTAGTAGTAGTAGTAGAGGTAGTAGTAGTAGCAGCAGTAGCACTAGATAGTAGTGTGATTAGTAGTAGTCAAAATTGTAGCAGTTGAACTAGTAGTAGTAGGAGTAATGTCTATACTAGTAGTAGGAATTGAAGTAGTTGTTGGAGTAGCAGTACTAGTAGTAGTAGTTGTAGTAGTAGTACTAATAGTTGTTATTGTTGTTGTTGTCATTGTTGTTGTAATAGTAGTAGTGGTAGTAGTAATAGGAGCAACAGTAGCAATAGTACTAGTATTAGTAGAAGTACTAGTGCTAGCAGTAGCTGTAGAAGTTGTAAATATTGTAGTAGTAGTAGTGTAGTAGTAGTAGTAGGAGTAGTAGCAATAGTAGTAGTATTAGCAATAGTAGTAGTTGGAGTGTTCGGAGCAGTAGTAGTAGTAGGGGTAGTTGTAGTAGTAGGGGTCGTGGTATACGAATAGTAGATTAGTTGTAGTAGTAGTTGTTGTTGTAGTAGTAGTAGTAGTAGTAGTGCCAGTAGTGGCAACAACAACAACAGCAGCAGTAGCAAGAGTGGTAGTAGTAGCAGCAGTAGTAGTAGTAGAAGAAGTAGTAGTAGTAGTAGTAATTGTAGTTGTATTAGTAGTAGAAGCAGCAGCAATAGGAGTCGTAGTTGTTGTAGTAGTAATCGTAGTCGTAGTATTAGTAGTAGCAGGAATAGTATTAATACTAGTAGCAGCAGTAGTAGTAGCTGAAGTAGTAGTAGTAATAGTAGTAGTCGTAGTAGTTGTTGTTGTAGTAGTAGTAGTGGTTGCAGCAGTGGTGGTGGTGGTGGGGGTAGTAGAGGTATTAGCAATAGTAGTAGTAGTAATAATATCAGCCGAAGTAGTAGTACTAGTAATCATAGTAGTAGTAGCAGTAATAGTAGTAGTAGCAGTAGTAGTTGTAAAAATAGTAGTAGTAGTAGTAGTAGTCGTAACAGCAGCAGCAGCAGAAGTAGTCGTAATAGGAGAAGTAGTAGTAGTAAATGTGGTAGCACTAGTAGTAGTAGTGGTAATTGTAGCAATAGGAGGAGGAGGAGGAGGAGGAGTAGCAATAGTAGCAGTAGTAGCAACAGCAGCAGTAGTAGTTGCTATAGTAGTAGCGGTAGTAGTAGTAGAAGTAACAGTAGTAGTAGTAATAGTTGGAGTAGTTGCAGTAGTAGGAAGAGTTGCAGTAGCATTATTAGTAGTAGCAGCTACAGTTCAAGCAGTATTAGTAGTAGTACTACTACTACTACTATTGCTACGGCTACTACTTCTAGTGCTACTACTGCTACTAATTGCTGCTGCAACTGCTGCTACGCCTACTACTACTACTACTACCAATACTGCTATTACTACTGCTACAAATACAACTATTACTCCTACTGCTACTGCTACTGCTACTACTCCTCCGACTCTTACTACCTCTCCTACTACAATTACTACTATATATACTATAACAACTACTACTACTGTTAAGGTTACAACAACTACTACTACTGTTAAGGCTACTACTGTTGCTGCCACTGCTACTACTGCTGCTGCTGCTACTACTACTACTACTATTACCCCTACTCCTACTACTTCTGCAACTACTATTCCTTCTAGTACTACTACTACAACAACTCTTACGACTATTCTTGCTCCAACTTCTACTCTTACTACTCCACCTATTGCTACTACAACTACTACTACTCCCACCGCTACAATACTACTATTACTACTACGTTTACTACTACTACTACTTTTGATGCCACTGCTACTACTGCTGCTGCTGCTGCTACTACTACAACAACTACAACCGCTACTATTGTTGATACTACTACAGCACTACTAATCCTACTACTACAACTACTACTCCTACTACTACTTCTCCTACACCTATTCATACAAATACTCCTACCACTACTACTACTACTACAATTTCTACTACCACCACCACTACTACCACTACTACTACTACTACAATTTCTACTACCACTACTTCCACTACTACTACCACTACTACTACTATTACTACTACTAGTACAACAACTACTACTACTAGAACTATTGCTGCTACTGTTACTTCTACCACTACTACTAATACAACAACTACTACTACTACAACCAAGACTAGTACTTCTGCTGCTACTACCAATATCACTACTACTAATACAACTACTACTACTTCTACTAGTTCAACTATTGCTACTACTACTACAACTAGTACTACTGCTAGAACAACTACTACTGGCTATACTTCTACTACTAGTAACACGACTCCTGCTACAACAACTACTACTAGTTATACTTCTACTACTAGTACCACTACTCCTAACACTCATACTACTACTGCTGCTACAACAACAACAAGAACAAAAATTGCTACTACTCCTCCTACTGCTACTGCTACTACTACTACTGCTGTTGCTGCTACTAGTACTACTAGTGCTAGTACTACTACTGCTGCTACTACCACTAATACAGGTACTACTAATATAGGTACTACAACAACAACAACTACTAATGCTAGTATTATTACTACAACTGGTATTACAACAAGAACTACTCCTACTACTGCTACTGCTACTACTATTGCTACTACTACTACTACGATCACTACTACTGCTACTACTACTACGATCACTACTACTGCCACTACTTCTATTACTACTTTTGCTGTGTTTACTACTACTACTACTACTACTACTATAGTGACTACTACTTCTACTCCTACTCCTACTCCTACCACTGCTACTCCTACTATTACAGCTACTACTACTAGTACTACCACTACAGCAACTACTGTTGCGACTACTACAACTACTACTGCTACTACTGCTGTTGCTAGTACTTGTGCTACTATTGCTACTCCTGCTACTACTACTTCTACGACTATTGCTATTACTATTACTGCTACTACTGCTATAACTATTACTACTACTGTTGCTGCTACTACTACTACTCCTACTACTAATACTGCTACTACTATTGCAACTAGTTCTACAACTACTGCTACTACTACTGCTGCTAGTACTGCCCCTACTACTTCTACTACTGTTACTACTACTGCCCCGACTACTAATGCTACTGCTTCTACAACTAGTACTGCTATTGCAGATACCAATACTACTAGTACTACAACTAATACTACTGCTACTGTTACAATTTCTATCGCTACTGCTACTGCTACTACTACTACTTCTACTACTACTGCTACTGCTACTACAACTACTGCTACTAGTTCTGCTACTACAATTGCTGCTATTACTACTACTAGTACTACTACAACTTTTGCTATTACTGCTGCTACTGCTACTTTCGACTATTATTACTACAACTACTTATGCTACTACTAATATTAGAGCTATGACTACTACTGCGAATTGATACAATTGCGAATGCTACAACTGCTGCTACGACTAATGCTACTACCACTACTATTTCAACTACTACTACAACTACTACTACTATGACTACTACTATTACTGCTGCTACTACTATTACTACGACTACTACTACTGCTTCTACTACTATAGCTACGGCTAGTCCTACTACTACTACCACTACTTCTACAATTGCTGCTACTACTACTACAACAACTGCGATTACTACTATAGCAACTCCTTCTCCTCCTGCCACTACGGCTCTTACTACTAGTGCTACTGCTAGTACTACTACTATTTCTATCATTACTACAACTTACTATGGCTACTATTACTACTATTACTGCTTCAACTGCTACCACTATTGCTATTACTATCATTATGACTACTACTACCACTGCTGCGGCTAATACTACAACAACAACTACTATTACGGCTGCTGCTACAACTACTACTACAACTACTACAACTACTTATGCTATTGCTACTACTGCCACAGCTACTTGTACTGCTATTACTATTGTAACTGCTACTATTACCACATCTACTACTACTATTACAACTACTAATACTACTACTACGACTCCAGCTACTACTATTGTTGCTACAGCTGCCGCTAATCCTACTCCTATAGCTACTATTGTTACCACTACAACTACTGCTACTACTGCTATTGCTACTACTATTGCTACCACTACTGCTGCTGCTACTACTACTACAACTACTATGACTACTACTACTACTACTACTAAAACTATTATAACTACTGATACCACTACTACTACTACTACTACAACTACTAACACTACTTCTGCTAGTGCTAGTCCTACCACTACTACTAGAACTTCTACCATTACAACTACTCTACTCCAACTGCCATGACAACTGCTACTGCTACAACTCCAACTCCTACTAGTACTACTATGATTCCTTCTAGTACTGCTACTACTACCACAACTCTTACAACTACTCCAGCTCCAACTTCTACTCCTACTACTACTACAACTACAACTACTACTACGGCTACTACTACTGCAACTTTTGATGCTGCTGCTACTACTATTGCTACTACTACTACCACTACTACTAGTACTGCTATTACTACTACTACTACTATAGCAACTAGAGCTGCTACTATTGTTGATACTACTACAAATACTATAGCAACTAGAGCTGCTACTATTGTTAATACTACTACTACACTACTACTACTATTGCTATTGTAACTATTACTACTACTGCTACTACTATGACTTGTACTATTGCAACTATTGTTGCTACTACTATACTACTACTACTAATACTACTACTACAACTAATACTACTAGTATTACCACTACAACTACAACTAATACTTCTACAGCTACTACTTTAGGACGATGATGAATACTACTACAACTAGTACTACAACTACTCCTACTGCTACTATTACTACTTCTACTACTAATAATACTATAACAACAACTACTAGCGATACTGCTTCTACTACTACTACAACAACAACTACTACAGCTACTACTCCTACTACTACCACTAATACTACTATTAATTTTACTATTGCTATTGCTACTCCTCCTACTACTACTACTCCTACTCCCTACTACTACTACTACTACAATTTCTATTACCACCACCACCACTACTGCCACTACCAATACTACTATCTCAACTGCTACTACTACTACTACTACTACTAGTACTACTACTATTACTCCTGTTGTTGCTGCTACTCCTGCTACCACAACTACTGTTACTACTTGTTCTACAACTACTAGCACTACAACAACTACTACCGCATCTGTGGCAACTACTAATATCATCACTACTACTACAACTCCTACTACTACTTCTACTACTACAACTACTACTATTGTTACGACTACTACTACTGTCACTGCTACTACTACTACTCCTCCTCCTAATACTCATACTACTACTATTACAACTACCACTACTTCTACCACTACTTCTATTACTACTACTACTACTAATGCTACTACTACTACTACTTCAACTACTATTACAACAACTGCTACTCCTACTTCTGCTTCTACTACTACTACTGTTCTACTACTACTACTACCACTACTACTACTGATATTTCTTCTCCTACTACTACCTTTACTACCAATACTAAAACTACAATTAGCACAACCGCTACAACAGCTACTATTGCTATAGCTGGTACAACGACTACCTACGACTACTACTTGCGCTGCTACTGCTACTACTATTACTACTACTGCTACTGCTACAACTACTGCTGTAGCTGCTACTCCACTTTACCAACTACTACTACTACTACTACTACTACTATTGCTACTACTACTGCTGCTGCTACTACGACTACTGCTACCACTACTTCTACTACTAAAACTTTTGCAACTACTACTATTACAATTACTGCTAATATAGCTACCGCTACTACTAATACTACTTCTACAGCTACTGCTACTAATGCTGCCTCTATGACTACTGCTGTTGCTACTACCGCTACAGCTACAACTACTACCGCTACTACAACTATTACAAGTACTAACATTACTTTTGCCACAACATCTTCAACTAGTACTGCTACTGCTACTGCTACTGCTACTACTACTAGTACTATTACTACTACATCTACTACTACAAATACTACTGCAACTGCTACTACTGCGGCTACTACTACTACTACTACTATTGCTACGACTACTACAACAACAACACCTACAACAACTACTAGTGCAACTACTACTACTACTACTACAAGTGCTACCACTTCTACTAGTAGTACTACTGCTCCTACTTCTACTAATACTACTATTATTATTGCTACTGCTCCTACTACTACTGTCGCTTCTACTACTACTACTACTACTACTACTACTACTAATAGTACTCCTGCTGCTGCTACTAGAACTACTACCTTTACTATTATTGCTACTACTGCTGCTACTGCTGCTACTACAACTACTACTACTCCTCCTCCTATAGCTACTACTACTACACCTAGTACAGCTACTACAACTACTTCTATTACTTTTCCAACTTCTACTACTACTTGTAGCACAACAATACCTACTAGTACTACTATTAGTACTACTACTACTACTACTACAACGATTGCTACTACTACTACTGCTACCACTGCTACTATTTCAACTACTGCTACAATTGCTACTACTATTACTTCTACTAGCATAAGAACTACTACTTCTCCCACTATTACTAATTATTGTACTACTACTACTACTACTTCTAGTACTACTTCTATTGTAGTCCGACTACAGTACAACAGCTACTACTACTACTACAATACTACTACTACTGGTAATATTACTGCTCCTGCTACTACCACGGCTCCTGCTACTACTTCTACTACTATCACTGCTGCTGCTACTACTACTACTACTACAACTACTGTTACTACTACAACTGCTACTACTACCACTATTGCTATTACGACTACTACTACTATTACTACAAATACTGCTACTGTTAATACTACAACTGCAGGCACTACTGCTACTACTGCTACTGTAACTGCAACTAGTATTACTGCTGCTGCTGCTACTTCTACTACTACTACAGCTACTGCTACTGCTTCTCATACCACTACAACTACTATTACTAAAACTAGTACTACTCCTATTACTAGTACTACAACAACTACAACTGCAATGACTACTACTGCTACTACTACTATCACTAATACTACTATTTTTCCTACTATGACAACAACCACTTCTGTCACTCCTACCACTACCATTGCTACTACTGCTACTACGACTACTACTTTGGCTACTACTCTTGCTACTATTGATACTACTAGTACTCCAATAGCTACGGTTATGGCTACTACTCTCAGTAATAATATTCCTGCAACTATTCCTGCTACTACTACTAGTAGTAGCACAACAACTACTACTACTCCCATGCTATTACTACCACTTCCACTACTACTGCTGCTACTCCTTGTACTGCTACTCCTCATCCTCCTCCTACTACTACCACTATTGCAACCACTGATACTCTTATTACTACTACTACCACTACTACTTCGACTACTACTAATGCAGCTGCTACTCCTATTACTACTACTATTGCTCCTAATATTACTTCAACTGCTACTACTACTACTGTTGCTCCTACCATTGCTTCTACTGCTACTACAGCTACTACTACTGCCGCTGCTGCTTCTAGTACAACAACTACTACTACTGCTACTACTATTATTATTATTACTACTACTACTACTACAATAATTGCTACTACCACTACTGTTACTACTACTACTGCTGCTACAACAACAACAACAACAACAACTACTACTACTACTGCTGCTACTTTTGCGACTTCTATAACGACTATTGTTACTACTACTACAACTAACTTTGATACTACTACTACTACTACTATGACCCCAACTACTACTGTTGCTATGACAACTACTAACGCTATTCTCGCTGCTGCTACTATAATTGCTACTATTATAACTTCCACTACTACTATTGCTACTACCGCTACTGCTGCTAATCCTAGTATTGCTCCTACTACTACTACTCTAACTACTACTACTGCTGCTATTGCTACTACTATTACTACTACTACAACTTCAACTACCGCAACTATTTCTGCTAGTACTACTTTGACTATTTACAACAATTACAACTACTACTGTTGTTGTTGCTGCAGCTGCTGCTACTACTATTACTACTAATACAACTACGACGACAACAACAACAACAACTACTACTACTACTACTTCTACTACTACTGTTGCTGCTGCTGCTACTAGTACTACTGCTACTGCTACTACTACTATTGCTACAGCTATTGCTACTACTTCTCATTCCACTACTACTACTGTTACTATAACAGCTAATACTACTACTACCACTACTATTGCTTCTACTACAACTACTACAACTACGACGACTACAACTGCTACTACTGCTACTACTACTACTACTTCTACTACTACGACTACAACTACTTTTGACATTACTACTGCTACTATCGCGAATACTACTACTACTATCACTGCTTTGGCTCTACTACTCCTGCAACTACTGAAACTACAATTGCTACAACTGCCCCAACAGCTATGGTTACGGCTATTACTCCAGCTTCTACTATTCCTGTTACTACTACTACTACTATTCGTGCGACTACTACCACTACTACTGCTGCTACTACTAGTACTGCTATTCCTCCTCCTAGTACTACTACTACCACTACTACTACCACTGATACTCCTACTACTACTACTACTATTATTACTTCAACTACTACTAATACTGTTGCGACTCCTGTTACTACTACTATTGCTCAAACTATTGCTTCTACTGCTACTACTACTAACGTTGCTCCGACCATTACTTCTACTGCTACTACTGCAACTACCACTACTACAACTACTGCTACTACAACAACTACAACTTCAACTACTGCTGCTACTATTACTAATAGTACCACAAATACAACCATGGGCACTACTACTACTGCTACTGCTACTACTACTACCAATACTTCTCCTACTACTACTACAACAACTACCACTACTTCAACTACTACCACTACCGCTACTTTTGCTACTTCTTCTGGAACTACTATTATTACAACAACTACTACTAATTTTGATACTAGTACTCCTACTACGACACCAACTACTAATTTTCATACTACCACAACTATTGCTAATACTACTACTACTACTACTAATACTACTACTACTGCTACTGCTACGACTACTACTACAATAACTTCTAGTACAACTACTACTACAACTACTACTGCTATAACTACTACTAAAACTACTACTTCTACAAGTGCTACCACTTCTACTAGTAGTACTACTACTCGTTGTACTAACACTACTGCTACTATTGCTACTGTTGATTCTACTACTACTACTACTGATACTACTAGTACTTATGTTACTGCTACTGCAACAACTACCACAACTACAACCTCTACTATTATTGCTACTACTGCTGCTACCGCTACCGCTACAACTACTACTACTCCTCCTCCTATGGCTACTCCTACTACACCTACTACAGCTACTATAACTACCTCTATTACTTTTTTAACTTCTACTACTACTGCTAGCACAACTATACCAACTACTACTATTAGTGCTACTTCTACTACTACAATGGCTCCTACTACTAGTACTGCTACCACTACTACTACTACTACTACCGCTACAATCGCTACTATGATTACTTCTACTAGTATACGAATGACTACTACTTTTTCCACTCTTACTAATTATTATACTACTACTACTACTTCTAGTACTACTACTGCCACGGTTCTTGCTACTAGTTCTACTACTATCACTTCTACTATTACTACTACTACTACTACTACAATTGCTATTACTACTACGACTGCTACTACTACCACTACTGCCATTATGACTACCATAACTACAACTACTACTATTACTACCACCACTACTACTACTACTACTGCTAATACTGCAACTACAGGTACTATTGCTACTGCTATTGTTACTACTACTCCTACAACAACTACTACTACTGCTACTTCTACTACTAATACTATTACTACTACTTGTACAACTACTGCTACTGCTACTGCTACAACTTCTAATACCACTACTACTACTGTTACTACAACTACTACTACTACTATTGCTACAACTACAACAACTACAACCGCAATGACTACTATTGCTATTACTACTACTTCTACTACTACAACAACAACAACCACAATGACTACTACCACAACAACTACTACTACTTCTACTACTACTACTACAACTACTTCTGTCACTACTACTACTATTGCTACTACAGCTGCTACTACTACTTTGGCTACCACTCCTGCTACTACTGATACTACTATTGCTACTACTGCTCCATCAACTACGGTTATGGCTACTACACCCGGTACTAATATTCCTGCAACTATACCTGCTACTACTACTACTACTACAACTGCTACTACTACTCCTGCGCTACTACTACTACTTCCACTACTACTACAGCTCCTATCACAACTACTGCCGCTACCACTTCTACTGCTGCTACTCCTAGTATTGCTACTCTTCCTCCTCCTACTACTACTACCACTACGGCTACCACTGATACCCCTACTAATAGTACTACTATTACTACTCCAACTACTACTAAAGCTGCTACTACTACTACTACTGCTATTGCTCCTACTATTACTTCAATTGCTAGTACTACTACTGTTGCTCCTACCATTACTTCTACTGCTACTACTACTACTACTACTACTGCTGCTACTACTATTACTACTACTACTACTACTACTACTACTACTACTACTAGTACTACTACAACTACTACTACTACTACTATTACTACTACTACTACTACTACTACTACTACTACTCCTACTACTACTGCTACTACTACTTCCACCACTACTACTACTGCTGCTACTACAACTACTACTACAGCTTGTTCTGCTACTTCTTCTACAATAACTATTGTTACTAAAATTGCTGCTAATTTTGATACTACTACTACTACTACTATGACCCCAACAACAACTGCTGCTACTACAACTAGTACAACAATTATCACCACTACTACTACAACTGCTGTCATTACAACTTCTACTACTACTACTGCTGCTACGCTTAGTATTGCTGCTACGACTACTAGTCCAACTACTACTACTGCTACTACTATGGCTACTACTACTATTACTACTGCTACTACCACCCCTGGTATTAATACAACTTCTGCTACTAATACTACTACTACTACTATCCCTGTTCCTACTACTACTACGACTACTACAACTACTACTACCACTACTACCACCCCTGCCCCTACTAGTACTATAACTGCTACAACTACTACTACTGCTACTACTACCACTACTACCACTCCTGCCCCTACTAGTACTATGACTACTACAACTACTACTACTCTTGCTCCTACTATGACTACTATGACAACAACAACAACAACAACTTCTACTACTACTACTAGTACTTCACCTAAAACTACTACTATTGCCTCTACTTCTACTACTATGACTGTTGCTGCTCCTACTACTGCAACCACTTTTACTATTACTACTGCTACTATTGCTGCTGCTGTAACAACTCCTACCAATCCTTCTATCACTACTTTTGCTACTGCTTTTACTAGTACTACTCTTACCATTCCTTCTCCCTCTAATATTACTGCTACTACGTCAACTACTATTACTACTACTACTACTACTACTACTACTACTACTACTTCTATTACAACTCCTACAACTTCTACTTCTACTACTACTGCTAAAACTAACACAAATTCTACTACTAGTGCTACTGGTGCTACTACTACTACTACCACCACCACTACAGCTGCTAGTACTGCTACTACTACTGCTACTACTACTACTTCTGTGGCTGTTGCTACTGCTACTGCTACTACTACTACTACTACTACTACTACTACTAATACTGCAACTACTACTCCTACTCCTACTACTATGACTATGACCACTACAACTCCTACTACCACTCCTTCTCCAACTTCTACCCTTACCACTACTCTGACTACTACTATCCCAACTATTGTTGCTACTACTGCTACTCCTATTGTTGCTACTACTACTATTGCTACTGTTACTACTGTAACTAGTACGACTAGTTTTACTACTACTACGGCTGCGGCTACTTCTGCTACTACTACTAATACTACTACCACTAAAACTACTATTACTAATAATACTACAACTAATGCTACTGTTGTTGTTGCTGCTACTACGACTACTACCACTACTACTATAACTACTACATCTACAACTAGTACTACTACTACTACTACTACTACTACTACTACTACTACTACTACTACTACTACTACTAGCACTGCTACATCTACTTCTACTGCTACCACTACTACTACTACTACCATTGCTACAACAACATCTACCACTATTACTACTTCTCTTGTTACTACTACTACATCTGCGACTACTACTACTACAACTACTACTACTATTACTTCTATGGCTCCTACTACTACAACAACGACAACTACTTCCACGGCTACTACTAGAACAATGACTACTGCTCCAACCTCTACTATCACTAATGCTATTACTACTACATACTACCACTACTCTTATTACTACTGGTATTGCTACTACTAATGCTTGTACTAGTACTACTACTACTATTACTACTACTACTACTCCTGCTACTACTACTACTACTATTACTAATAATACTACTACTGCTACTGCTACTGCTACGACAACTATTACTACTACTACAACTACTACTTCGGCTATTACTACTGCTACTGGTACTAATACTACCGCTTTGACTTCTTGTATAACTACTACTACTTCTACTCCTATTTCTACCACTAGTATTACTGCTTCTGTTGCTACTACTAGTATTACAGCCTCCGCTGCTATTACTACTACACTACTAGTACTCTAGTTGTTACTGCTACTACTATAGCTGCTGCCGCTACTACTAATATAGCTACTCCTTCTACTACTACTACTATTAGTACTACTATTACAACTACTACTACTTTTAGTACTAGTACAACTGCTACTATTCCAACCAGTACTATCACAACTACTACTACAACAATCACAACAACCACTACTACAACTACTACTAATACTACTACTACAACTACTCCTACTATGACTACCACCACTACAACTACTACTACTCCTGCTACTACTGCTGCTACTAATGTTTCTACAACTATAATTACTACTATTTCTATGACTTCTACTACAACTCCTTCCACTATTACCTGTACTACTGCTACTACTACTACTCCTGCCAATACTACGGCCACTACTACAACAACAATAACTACTACTACTACTACTACTACTATTACTACTTGCACTATTGCAGCTACTACTACTACAACTACTACCACTATTACTATTATTAGTACCACTACCACTACTACTCCTACTACTGCTACAACTACTACTTCTACTATTACTACTACTACTACTACTATTACTACTACTACTACTAGTAGTAGTAGTACTACTACTACTTGTAGTAGTAGTAGTAGTACTACTACTACTACTACAACAATACAATTACTGCTACTACTACTACTCCTACTACTACTACTTCTACTACTACTACTACAACTGTTACTACTACAACTACTGCTGCTACCACTACCACCACTCTCAAAACTACAACTATTACAACTACAACTACTATTAATACTACTTCTGCTACTAGTACTACTACTACTACTACCCCTGCTATTACTACTAATTTTACTGCTGCTGCTACTGCTACTGCTACTATTGCTACTACTACTACTACTACTACTACTACTACCCCTGCTCCTACTACTACTATAACTACTATGACTACTACTATTACTACTACCACTACTACTACTCCTGCTCCTACTATGACTACTACAACTACTACTACTACTACTCCAGCTCCTACTTGTACTATGACTACTACAACTACTTGTACCACTACTATTCCTCTTGCTCCCATTTTGACTACTTGAACAACAACTAATACTACTACTTTTGCTACTACTACTACAACTACTTCACCTAAAACTTCTACTATTGCTTCTACTTCTACTACTACTACTATTGCTGCTACTGCTACTACAACCACTTTTACTATTACTACTACTACTACTGTTGCTGCTACTGCTATAACTACACCTACCAATCCTTCTATCACTACTACAGATACTACTTTTACTAGTACTACTATTACTATTATTGGTCCATCTAATATTACTACTACAACGTCTACTACTACTACTACTGCTGCTGCTACGACTTCTACTTCTACTACTATTGCTACAACTAATACAACTTCTCCTACTAGTGCTACTGCCACTACTACTACTACTACCACTACTACAGCTGCTCCTACTGCTGCTGCTAGTGCTACTATTGTTGCTACTGCTACTACTACTTCTTTTACTCCTACTAATATTGCTACTACTACTCCTACACCTACTACTACAACTACAACCACTACAACTCCTACTACTACTTCTCCAACTCCTACCCCTACCACTACTTTGACTACTACAGCTACTACTGCTAGAACAACTGCTACTACTCCCACTACTGCTCATACTACTACTTCTCCCATTGTTAGTACAACTACTATTGCTACTGTTACTACTCTAACTACTACCACTCCTTTTACTACTACTACTGCTGCTGTTGCAACTGCTACTACTACTACTTCTATTACTAGGACAACTCAACTACTACTATTAGAACTACTAATACTAATACTACTATTACTAATACTACTACAGCTAATACTTCTTCTGCTGCTGCTACAACTACCACTACCACCACTACTACTTATCCTGCTACAATAACTACTACATCTACAACTACTACTATTACTACAACTACCACTACTAGCACTACTACAACTACTTCTACTACTTCTTCTACTACAACAATAACTACTACCATTGCTACAACAACATCTACCACTACTACTACTTCTCCTATTACTGCTACTACATCTAAGACTACGACCACTACTACTACTACAACTACAACTACTATTACTACTATGGATGTTGCTACTTGTACTACAACAATGACAACTACTTCTATGGCTACTGCTAGAACAACAACTACTGCTTCTACTTCTACTGCTACAACCTCAACTACTACTAATGCTACTACTAGTACATACTACTACACTACTACAACAACAACTACTATTTCTATTGCTACTACTCCTATTACTACTGATATTGCTACTACTAGCACTATTACTACTACTACTACAACAATTATTACTACTACTACAACTATTATTACTACTACTACTACTCCTGTTACTACTACTACTACTAATACTAATACTAATCCTACAACAACTATTACTAATACTAATGCTACTACTACTGCTGCTGCTGCTGCTTGCAATTGGTACTAACACTACCACTTCTACTTCTTGTACAACTACTACTACTTCTACTCATATTTCTACTACTAGTATTATTGCTGCTGCTGCCGCTGCTGCCGCTACTACTCGTACTACTAGTGCAACTACTACAATTAGTTTCCCTACTACTACTCTTGTTGTTGTTGTTGTTACTACTACTAGTACTACTACTACTACTTCTCCTACTACAACAACAACTACTACTCCTGCTAGTACTACTACGATGACTACAATTACTACAACAACTACGAATTCTGCCACTACTACTACTAATGTTGCTGATATTGCTACTCTGACTACTACAACAACAACAACTACTACTACAACCATTACTACTCTACAACTACTACTGCTACTACAACGACTCCTACAACTCCTTCTGGTACTTCTACTACTACTATTACAACTAGTATTACTAGTACTACTACCACTACTACAACAATAGCAACAACTACTACTACTTCTTCTGTGAATACTACTACAACTTCTACAACCACTCCTGCCACCACTACCACTACAACTACAAGTCCAACAACTACTACTACTATAGCTACTACTACAACTTCTACTACTATGAGTACTACTACCACTTCTACTATAACTACTACTATTACCAGCACTACACCTGCTACTGCTGCTGCTACTACTAGTACTACAACTATTACAGCTTCAACTACCACTACTACTACTACAACGGATCCTGCTCTTACAACTATTACCACCAATACAACTACTACTACTATAATTTGTACTGCTAGCAACTACTGCTATGACTACACCTACTACTACTACCACTACTATTACTTCTACTCCTACTACTACTAGTACAACTACTACTACTTCTACTCCTACTACTACTACTTCTATTACTACAACCGCTACTCCTACTCCTTTTACTATTAACACTGCTACTACTATTGCTCCAGTTCCTATTACTGTTACGATTATTAGCAATACTGCAATTGTTGTTGCTGCTACAGCTTTTGCCACCACTACTACAACTAAATCTATTATTGTCGCTGCTATCGCTACTACTTCTGCTACTCCTACAACTTCACCTACTACTACTACTACAACTACTACTAATACTACTACTTCAGCTAGTATGACAACTACGACGACTACTACAACTACCACTACTGCTACTGTTGCTGGAATTGGTACGACTGCTACCACTGCTACAGCTGCTGCGGCTACTACTATTGTTGTTGCTGCTAAGCTATTACTACTACTACACCTACTCCTACAACTTCTCTGACACCAATTCCTGCTAATACTCCTTCTCCACATCCGCCTACTACTACTATTATTACTACTACAACTCCTTTTGCCACTACTACTACTCCTATTACTATTACTACTACTAGTACTACTACAACTACCACTAGTACTACCACCACTACTACTACTACTACTACAACTACAACAACTACTCCTACTTCTATTATTACTACTACATATACTCCTGTTACTTCTGCTACTATTACTACTACTACAACAACTACTACTGCTACTGCTACTACTCCAACTGAAGCTACTACTACTACTACTACTACTACTACTACTACTACTACTACGACTACGACTACAACAATAGCTACCACCACTACTACTACTATGACGGCTTCAACTGCTAGCACTATTATTATTACTACTACTACTACTACTACTGCAACTACTACTACTACTGCTACTACTATTACTTCTACAACTCCTGTTACTATTACTACTACTACTTCTACTACTACTACTATAGCTTATACTAATGTTCTGCTACTACAGCAACCACCACTCCTACAGCTACTATTCTTTGTACTACTACTACTTCTACTACTATTACTACTACTACTACTACTACTAATGCTACTACTACTACTCCAACTGATGCTACTACTATTATTACTACTGCTATTACTACTACTACTATTACTACTACTACTCCTGCTGCTGCTGCTGCTACAACTACTACTAAGACTAGTACGACTGCTACTACTAGTACTACTAGTACTACTATGAGTACTTCTACTGCTAGCACTACGACTACTACTACTACTACTATTACTACTACTACTACTACTGCAACTACTACTACTGCTACAACTACTACTACTACTACTACTGCAACTACTACTACTGCTACTACTATTACTTCTATAACTCCTATTGCTACTACTACTACTGCTGCTACTGCTGCTGCTGCTGCTGCTGCTACTGCTGCTTATACTGCTACTGCTGCTACTACTACAACCACCACTCCTACTGCTACTAATACTAATACTACTACTACTACTACTACTATTACTACTACTACTACTACTATTACTACTACTATTACTACTACTACTGCTGCTGCTGCTCCTACTACTACTACGACTACAACTACAACTCCAACTCTTACTGCTGCTGTTGCTACTAATGTTTTGAGAACTACAGTAACTACTATTTATACAACTTCTACTACTACTACTTCCTGTACTACCTATACTACTGCTACTACTACTACTCCTCCTACCAATGCTACCACTACTACTATAACAACAACAACTACTACTACTACTACTTTTACTACTAGCACTATTACACCTACAACTACTACAACTACTACCACTACTACTATTACTAGTACCACTAGCACTATTACACCTAAAACTACTACAACTACTACCACTACTACTATTATTAGTACCACTACTACTACTTCTCCTACTGCTGTAACTACTACTAATACTACTACTACTACTACTACTACTACTACGACTACTACTACTACTTCTGCTGTTGTTGCTGCTGCCGCCACCACTGGTACTAATACTACCACTTCCACTTCTTGTACTACTACTACTACCTCTACTCCTATTTCTACTACTAGTATTACTGCTGTTGCTGCCACTACTGCTGCTGCTACTCATACTACAACTGCAACGACTATAATTAGTTTTCCTACTACTACTCTTGCATTTGTTGCTGTTACTACTACTAGTACTACTACTACTACTAGTCGTACTACAACAACAACTACTACTACTCCTACTAGTACTACAATGATGACTACTATTACTATAGCAACTGCGAATTCTGCTACTACTACTACAAATGTTGCTGATGCTGCTACTTTGATTACAACAACAACAACTACTACTACTACTACCATTACTACATTGCAACTACTACTACTACTATTACTACTTGTAAAAGCAGTACTACTAGTACTACTACCACTACTACAACTTCTGCTACTACTACTACTACTTTGACTATTACTACTACTACTACTACTACTTCCGTGAATACTACGACAACTTCTACAACCACTCCTACCACCACTACTACTACAACTAAAAGTCCAACTACTATGACTACTACGGCTAATACTACAACTTCTACTACTATGAGTACTACTACCACCTCTACTACAACTACTAATACTACCACTACTACTACTACCAGCACTACACCTGCTACTATGTTGCTGCTACTAGTACTACAACTACTACAGCTTCGACTACCACTATTACTACTACAATAGCTCCTGCTCATACTACTACTACCACCAATACAACTACTACTACTAGTACTACTCCAACTACTACAACTACAATTACTAATGCTAGCAACTACTGCTACTACTTCTACTCCTACTACTACAACTACCACTACTTCTACTCCTCCTACTACTACTTCTATAACTAGAACAACTACTCCTACTCCTTTTACTATTACCACTGCTACTACAACTTCTCCAGCTCCTATTACTGATACAATTACTAGCAATACTGTTGTTGTTACTGTTGCTACAGCTACCGCCACTACTACTAAAACTAATACTATTACTGTCGCTGCTATCGCTACTACTTCTGCTACTCCTACAACTTCACCTACAACTACTACTGCTACTAATACTGCTACTACTTCTGCTAGTATGACTACCACGACTACGACTACTACTACCACTACTGTTGCTGTTGCTGCAATTGGTATGACTGTTGCTACTGCTATAGCTATTACTACTACTACTGTTATTATTGCTGCTAAGCTAATACTACTACTACACCTACTACTGCAACTTCTCCGACACCTATTCCTGCTAATACTCTTCCTCGTCATCCTCCTCCTACTACTGCTATTACTACTACAACTCCTTTTGCCACCACTACAACTAGTACTACTCCTATTACTATTACTACGACTAGTACTACTACAGCTACTACTACTACTTCTACTACTACTACTACTACAACAACAACAACAACTACTACTACTACTATTCCTACTACTATATTACTACTACCTATACTTCTGCTACTTTTGCTACTATGACTACTACTACTACTACTACGACTGCTACTACTCCAACTGATGCTACTACTACTACTACCACTACTATGACAACTATGACTGCTACCACTACTACTACTACTATGACTATTCAACTGCTTGCAGTATTACTACTACTACTACTACTACTACTGCAACTGCTACTATTATTGTTGCTACAATTACTTCTACAACTCCTGTTAGTACAACTACTACTACTTCTACTACTATTGCTGCTTATACTCCTACTGCTGCTACTATTGCAACCACCACTCCTACTGCTACTATTACTACTACTACTACTACTTCTACTACTATTGCTACAATTTCTGCTACTACTAATGCTACTGCTATTACTACTACTACTGCTACTATTACTACTACTACTATTGTAACTACTACTACTATTGCTCCTACTATTACTTGTACAACTCCTGTTACTACTATTACTACTACTACTACTACTTATACTACTTCTACTGTAACTACTACAACCACCACTCCTACTGCTACTATTACTACTACTACTCCTCCTACTACTACTATTACTACTACTGCTATTGCTATTATAGCTTCTACTACTACTCCTGCTGCTACTACCACTAATCCTGCCAATACTACCACCACTACTATGACAACAATAACTACTACTACTACTACTTTAACCACGAGCACTATTACAGCTACAACTACTACAACTACTACCACTACTACTATAACTTCTCCTACTGCTGCAATTACTACTACTACTACAACAACAACAACAACAACAACAACAACAACAACAACTACTACTACTACTACTACTACTACTACTACTACTACTATTACTACTACTACTACTGCTGCTGCTCCTACTGCTACTACTACTACTACTACTTTAGCAACTACTACTACTATTGCTCCTACTGTTACTTCTACAACTCCTGTTACTACAACTACTACTACTTGTACTACTACTATTGCCTCTTATACTACTACTGCTGTTACTACTACAACCACCACTTCTACTGCTACTATTACTACTACTACTACTACTACTACTACGACTGCTATTACTACTATTGCTACTACAACTATTGCTTCCACGACTACTACTGCTGCTGCTGCTGCTACTACTACTACTACTACTACTACTACTACTACTACTACTACTCCCCCTCCTCCTCCTGCTGCTACTGCTATTAATGTTTCTAGAACTACACCTACTACTATTTTTACAACTTCTACTACTACTCCTTCTAGTACAACTTGTACAACTGCTACTACTACTAATCCTGCCAATACTACCACCACTACTAAGGCAACAATAACTACTGCTACTGCTACTTTTACTACTAGCACCATTACAGCTACAACTTCTACAAATACTACCACTACTGCTATTAGTAGTACCACTACTACTATAACTTCTCCTACTGCTGCAATTACTACTACTACTACTACTACTACTACTACTACTACTACTACTACTACTACTACTACTACTACTACTACTACTCCTGCTTTTGTTGCGGCTGCTGCTGCTGCTGCTCCGACTACTACTGCTACTACTACAACTACTAATACTACTACTACTACTACTATTACTACTACAACTGCTACTACGACAACTACAACTACTGCTACTACCACTACCACTCCCAAAACTATAACTATTACAACTACTACTACGATTACTACTACTTCTGCTACTGCTACTGCTACTACTACTACCCCTGTTATTACTACTACTTTTGCTACTACTACAACAACTACTAATACTACCCCTGCTCCTACTACTACTATGACTACTACTACTACTCTTGCTCCTGCTACGACTACTACTACAACCCTTGCTCCTACTAGTGCTATGACTACTACAACTACTACTACCACTACTACTACTCCTGTTCCTACTATGACAGCTACTACAAAAACAATGACTACTACTTCTGCTACCACTATTACTACTTGTACTACTACCACTACTACTTCACCTAAAACTACTACTACTATTTCTACTCCTACTACTACGACTGGTGCTGCTACTACTAGAACCACTTTTAATATTACTACTGCTGCTGCTGCTGCTGCTGCTACTACTACACCTACCAATCCATCTATCACTACTACTGATACTACTTTTACTAGTTCTACTTTTGATATTCCTGTTCCCTCTAAAATTACTGCTACTACATCTACTACTACTACCACTACTACTACTACTTCTATTACAACTCCTACAACTTCTACTTCTACTATTGCTACAACTAATATAACTTCTACCACTTGTGCTACTGCTGCTGCTATTACTACTACCACAACTACTACAGCTACTCATGCTGCTGCAGCTACTGCTACTACTACTACTTCTATGGCTGCTACTGCTACTGCTTCTGCTACTACTAATACTGCTACTGCTGCTGCTACTACTAATACTGCTACTACTACCCATTCAATTGTGACTACGACTACGACCACTACAACTCCTACTACTACTCCTTCTCCAACTCCTACCCCCACCACTATTCTGACTACTACAAATGCTACTGCTAGAACAACTACTACTACTGCTTCCCCTACTATTACTACTCTCAGTCCTATCACTTCTTTAACTACTACTACTGCTGCTGCTGTTGCTTCTGCTACAACTACTACTTCTATTACTAGCACAACTGCTACTACTACTACTAGTACTACTACTACTAATAATACTATTACTAATACTATTACAACTAATACTGCTGCTGCTGCTGCTACTACTACTACTACCGCTACTACTATTACTCCTGCTACTATAACTACTACATCTACAACTACTACTATTACAACTATTACTACTACTACTACTTCTCCAGTCACCACTACTGCATCTGCTACTACTACCACTACTACTACTACAACAACTACTACTATTACTGCTATGGCTGCTACTACTACAAGTATAACAACAACTACTTCTACGCCTACCACTAGCAGAATGACTACTGCTTCTATTGCTACTGCTACAACCTCTACTACTACTAATGCTACTACTACTACATACTACTACACTACTACTACAAATACTACTATTTCTATTTCTACTACTCCTATTACTACTGGTATTACTACTACTAGTAGTATTTGTAGTAGTACTACTACTATTACTATTATTACTACTCCTGCTACTACTACTACCACTTATACTAATACTACTACTACTAATACTAATACAACAACTACTACTACTGCCACTGCTATTGCTACTGCTACTCCTACTACTACTACTACAACTACTACTACTTCTACTACTACTACCATCGTTGCTGTCGCTACTGGTCCTAATACTACCACTTCCACTTCTTGTACAACTACTACTACTTCTACTCCTATTTCTACTTCTGGTATTACGGCTGCTGCTGCTACTTGTACCACTACAGCAACTACTTGAATTAATTTTACTATGGCTATTATTGTTGTTGTTGTTGTTACTACTACTAGTACTAATACTACTACTTCACCTACTACAGCAACAACTACTGCTCTTGCTTGTAGTACCACGATGACTACTATTAGTACAGCCACTACGAATTCTACTACTAGTACTACTAATGTTGTTGATGATGCTACTTTGACTATCACAACAACTACTACTACTAGTACTACCACTATTACACTACAACAACAACTACTACTACAATGACTCCTACAACTCCTACTGCTACTTCTACTAGTACTACTTTTACAACTAGTGCTACTAGTACTACTACCACTACAACAACTACTGCTAGTACTGCTGCTACTTTGACTATTACTACTACTACTACTGCTGTTGCAAATACTCCTACAACTTCTACAACCACTCCTACCACCACTACCACTACATCTATGAGTCCAACTACTACTACTACTACAGCTACTACTACAACTTCTGCTACTATGAGTACTACTACTACTTCTATTACAACTACTACAACTACCACTACTACAGCAACCAACACTAGACCTGCTACTACTGCTGCTACACCTAGTATTACAACTACTATAGCTTAGACTACCACTTCTACAACTACTACAGCTCCTGCTCTTACTACTGTTACTACCAATACAACTACTACTACTATTACTACAACAACAACTACTATTACTACAACAACAACTACTAATACTTCAATTACTACGACTAGCAACTACTGCTACTACTACACCTACTACTACTACTACAACTGCTACTACTTCTACTCCTACTACTACTACTACAACTACTACTACTTCTACTCCTACTACGACTACTTCTATTACTACAACTGCTACTCCTACTCCTTTTACTATTACCACTGCTAGTACTACTGCTCCAGCTCCTATTACTGCTACGATTACTATTAATACGACTCTTATTGCTGCTGGTACAGCTATTGCCACTACTACTACAACTAATACTATTACTTTCGCTGCTACCGCTACTACTTACTGCTACTCTTACAACTTCACCTACAACAACTACTACTACTACTAATGCTATTACTGCTTCTGCTAATATGACTACTACTACTACTACTATGACTGCCACTATTGATGATGTTACTGCAATTGGTATGGCTACTGCTACTACTACGGTTGCTACTACAACTACTATTGTTGTTGCTACTAAGCTAATACTACTACTACACCTACTACTACAACTTCTCCGACACCTATTACTCCTAATACTCCTCCTCCTCCTCCTACAACTACTACTTCTATTACTACTACTACTCCTTCTACCACTACTACTATTCCTCCTCCTCCTATTACTATTACTACTACTAGTACTACTACAGCTACTACTATTACTACCACTACTACTACTGCAACAACTACTTCTACTACTATTATTACTACTACATATACTTCTGCTACTACGACTACTACTGCTACTACGGCTACTGCTACTACTACTACGACTACTACGACTGTTACCACCACCACTACTACTACTATTATGACTACTTCTATTGCTAGCACTACTACTACTACTACTACTACTGCTGCTGCTGCTGCTACTACAACAACTACTACTGCAACTACTGCTACTGCTGCTACTATTACCTCTACTACTCTTGTTACTACTGCAACTACTAGTTCTACTACTACTATTGCTTCTACTACTACTGTTGCTACTACTACAACCACCACTCCTACTGCTACTATTATTACTACTACTACTACTACTACTACTATTACTACTACTACTTCTGCATCTACTAATACTGCTTCTACTACTACTACAAACACAACAACTATTAGGACTACTCCAACATCTAGTACTACTATTACGTCTTTTGCTACTACTTCTGCTAATACTACTACTATTACTTCTACTACTATTAGTGCTACACTACCACTTCTACTTCTGACTGCTACGACTACTATGACTGCTACTACTGCTACTACTACTACTACTTCTTTTGCTACTACTACTACAACAACTACTACTACTATTATTACTACTACTACAAATTCTACTATGACTACTACTAGAGCTGCAACTGCAGCTACTACTGCTACTACTGCTGCTGCTACTCCTACTTCTACTACTGCAACTACAACTACTACTATTGCTACTTCTACTACTGCTACTACTACTACTAGTACAACTACTACCAATACAATTGTTGTTGCTGCTACTGCTACTGCTACAACTACTACTACTATTACAACAACCGCTAAGACTGTGGCTACTATTACTGCTGCTGCTACTACTTCAACTACTGCTGCTGCTACTACTACTACTACAACAACAACTGCTACTAGCCCTACAGCTATTGCTACCACTACTGCTATTATGACTATTGCTACAACTACTGCTACCACTACTACCACTGCTGCAGCTGCTACTACTACTACTACTTATACTACCACTACTACTACTACTACTACTAATACTAGTAGTACTGATACAACTATTTTTGAAGCTGCTGCTTCTACTACTGCCACTATTACATCTTTTCCAACTACTATTGTTACTGCTACTACTACACCACTACTACTATTCCTCCAACTACTAATACTATTACTAGCAATACTACTACTACTACGACTGCTGCTGTTGCTACTGCTATTATGGCTACTACTACAGCTACTGCGACAATTGATGCCACTATTGCTACACCAGCTACTACTACTACTTTTGTTATTGTTGCTGCTGCTACTTCTACAACAATACCATAACCACCACTACTACTATTATTGTTACTACTACTATTACTACTACTGTTCTACTGCTACTACTATTATTGCTACTTCTACTATTACTACTACTACTACTACTGCTCCTACTTCTACTACTGCTACTACTGCTGCTACTACTACTTCTCCAACTACAACTACTACAACTGTTATTGCTTCTACTAGTACTCCTACCACAACTACTACTTCTATAGCAACTACTACAACTACTACTGCTTTTACAACCATTACTACCATTCCTAATACTATTGCTACTACAGCTACGACTGTTGCTACTACCACTACTGATACAGCTGCAACTATTCCTACAACTACTAATATTACTACTACTTCTACTAAGAATACAACTGTGATTACGGCAAATGCTACTACTACTACTACTACTATTGCTGCTGCTGCTGCTACTGCTAGTACTACTATTCGAACTACTACCACAATAGCTAATACTACTACTGCTGCTGCTACTACTGTTACAACAACTACAACTACTTCTGCTACTACCGCGAATACTGCTATTCCTACCGCTACTGCGACTACTATTCCTACAACTAGATCTACTACTAGTACTTCTACAATCTTACTACTTCTGCTACTACAGCTTCTATAACTGCTAGTACTACTTTTACTGCTACTGCTGCCGCTGCTGCTGCTACTAATAATATTACTACTACAAGTGCTTCTAATTCTACTACCACTTCTACCTCTTCTACTAGTATTACTATTGCTGCTACTTTTGCTACAACTACTAATGCTACTGCCACTACTGCTACTACTAGGACAATGGCTACTACTGCTTCTTCTACTACTACTACTGCTGCTGCTACTACTGCTATTACTACTACTGCTGCTGCAGCTACTGCTGTTGTTACTACTACTACTGCTGCTGCTAGTACTGCTATTACTACTACTACTATTACCACTACTACTACTACAGCCTTTACTATAGCAACTTCTACAACTACTACTGCAACTTCTGCTAGAAATACTACTACTAGTACTTCTGCTGCAACTACTATTGCAACTCCTACAAATACTACTCCTGCTACTACTGCTACTGCTACTACTTTTATTACTTGTACTATTATTACTACTACTACTTCTTCTAGTACCACACCCACTACTTTTATTACTTGTACTACTTCTACTACTCTTACTACTACTACCATCACTGCGACTACTGCTAACGCTACTACTATTACTACTACTACTAGTTCTACTACCACTTCTACCCGTACTACTACAACTACTACTACTGCTACTACCACTACTCAAGCTACTAGTGCTACTACTACTACAACTTCTACTACTACTACTACTACAACAACCACCACTACTACTACAACAACCACCACCACTACTACAATAACAACAACAACTACTACTACTATTACTACTACTACTACTTCAACAACTTTTACTAGTACAAATACCACTACTACTACTATTAGTACTACCACTACAACTACATCTACTGCTACTCATACTACTCCTCCTGCTACTACTCCTACTCGTACCACCACTACTACTACTATTACTTCTACCACTACTATTACTACTACTACTATTACTACAACTATTACTAATGCTTCTCCTACTCCGATTGCTACTCCAACAACTACTACTACTACTACTACTACTACTACTTCACCTAAAACTACTGCTGCTGCTTCTGCTTCTACTAATACAACTACTGCTACTACTGCAACTCCAACTACTTTTACTATTACTACTACTACTCCTCCTGCTGCTGTTGTTACTACACCTACCAATCCTTCTACCCCTACTACTGCTACTACTTTTACTAGTACAACTACTACTCTTCCTAGTCCCTTTAATATTACTGCTATAATATCTACTATAGCAACAACTACTACTTGTATGACAACTCCTAAAACTTCTACTACTAATACTACTGCTACAATTAATACAACTTCTACTACTAGTGCTTCTACTACTACTACCACTACTACCACTACTACAGCGACTGTAGCTGAAGCTACTACTACTACTTCTGTGGCTGCTCCTACTATGACTGCTACAACTACTACTACTAATACTACTACTACTCCTACTACTCCTACTACTATGAGTTTGACTACTACAACTCCTACTAGTACTCCTACTCCCACTCATACCCCCACCACTACCCAGACTACGACAACCACTACTGCTCGAACAACTACTACTACTCTGACTACTGCTTCTACTATAGCTACTACAACTGTTACTACTGTTACTACTACTACTATTGCTACTGTTACTACTCAAACTACTACCACTCCTTTTACTACTACTAGTACTACTGCTGCTGCTGCTACTACTGATACTACTACTACTACTTCTATTACTTGTACAACTACTACTACTACTGCTGCTGCTGCTACTACTACTAATACTACTATTACTAATACTACTACTACTAATACTATTGCTGCTGCAACTACTACTACTACGACTACCGCTAACACTACTACTCATACTACTACAACTACTACATCTACAACTACTACTAGTACTACTACAACTACTACTAATACTACTACATTTACTACTACTACTACTACTAGTAGTAGTAGTAGTAATACATCTACTGCTACTGCTGCTGCTGCTACAACTACTACTACTATGATTGCTACAACAACATCTACTACTACTACTACTTTTCCTGTTACTGCTATTCATTTGCTACTACTTCCACTACTACAACAACAATTGCTACTACTATTACTACTACGACTGCTAGTACCACGACTACAACATCAACAATAACTATAGCTACTCCGACTACTACTACTACTATGATTACAACTATGACTACTTCTACTGCTACTACTAGAACTATGACTACTGCAACTACTGCTACTGCTACAACCTCTACTACTACTACTGCTCCAACTACTACTATTTCTACCACCAGGACTCCTATTACTACTAGTATAGCTACTAGTACTAGTACTAGTCCTGCTACGATTACTGCTGCTGCTGCTGCTACTACTACTGCTACTACTAGTAGTACTACTAATACTACTATAGCTACTACAACAACAACAACTACTACTACTATTACCACTACTACTACTCCTGCAACTACTACTAGTAATACTACTACTATTGCTACGCCTACTTCGACTAATTCTAGTACTACTACTACTACCACTCCTACAACAACAACTTCTACTACCACTCCTACCACTACTACCACTACTACTACAAGTCCAACTATTACAACTATTACAGCTACTACTACTACTTCAACTACTATGAGTATTACTACCACTTCTACTGCTACTACTACTACTACTACTACTACTACAACCACTATTACTATCACCACCACTACACCTGCTACTACTGCTACTACTACTAGTACCACAGCTACTACAGCGTCGACTACCACAACTACTAGTGCTACGGCTCTGGCTCTTACTACTACTACTACCAATACAACAACTACTACTAGTACTACTCCTACTACTACTACCACAATCAATACAACAACTACTACTAGTACTACTCCTACTACTACTAGTCCAAGTACTACTACTACAATTGCTACTTCTAGCTACTATTGCAATTACTACAACTACAAATACAACAACTACTACCACCACTACTACTACTGCTATAACAACAACTACTACTACAACTACTACTACTTCTACTACTACTACTACTACTGCCACTACTACTGCCACAGCTGCTACTGCTATGGCTGCTACAACTACAACTACTTTTGTTCTTGTTATAGCTAACACTACGACTACACCTACTACTAAACTTCTCCTACACCTATGCCTACCACTACAACTACCACTACTGCAAACTACTACTACTACTACTATTACTACTACTGGAGCTACTAATACTGCTTCTGCTACTACTACAAGCACAACAACTACTATGACTATTCCAACTTCTAGTACTACTATTACTTCCTTTGCTACAACTTTTGCTTGTACTACTACGATTGCTAAACTATTTTTTCTACTTTTGCAAATATTACAACTATTACTTCTACTGTTATTAGTGCTGCACTACCACCACTACTTCTGCTACTACTACTTTGACAGCTACAATTCCTACGACCGCTTCTGCTGCTACTAAAGCAAATACTACTATAACTGCTACTACTACAACTACTATGACTACTACTACCACTACTACTACTACTACTACTGCTACAACTACTAATACTTCTACTACTACTAATACTACTTATACTACTAAAACTTCGACAACTTTTATTGCAGCTGCCGCAACAACTACTACCACTATTACTTCTTTTCCCACTACTACTACAACGGCTACTACTACGACTACTACTAACACTATTACTAGCAATACTACTGCTATATGACTACTGCTATGCTACTACTACTGCTACTGCTACTACTGTTGCAACTACTACTGCAGCTGCTACTACTACTACTACTACTATTTTTCTTGCTGCTGCTGCTACTACTTCTACACCTAATACCACCACTACTGCTACTACTACTATTATTGTTACTACAACTATTACTACTATTGCTGCTACTGCTACTACTGTTATTGCTACTACTACAATTACCACTACGACTACTACTACTGCTACTACTACTATTACTACTACTGCTGCTATTACTACTAATGCTACTACTACTGCTACTACAACTTTTGCTACTTCTACTACTACTACTAACACAACTACTACTTCTGCAACAACTACTACAACTACAACTACTTCTACAACCATTACTATGATTCCTAATACTATTATTGCAACTACAGCTATGACTACTACTACTACTAATACAACTACTAATATTACTACTACTACCACTAAGATTACTATTATGACTACGTCAAATGCTACTACTAATACTACTACTGTCGCTACTACTACTGCTACTACTACTTTTCCAACTACTACCACAACTTCTAATACTTGTACTACTACTTCTACTAATGCTACTACCACTACTGCTGTTGCTGCTTCTCTTACAACTACAGGTACTTCTTCTACTACTGCTACAAATACTACTACTACTACTACTACTACTATTGCTACTACTACAACTATTACTGCTACTACTACTACTACAAATACTACTTCTACAATTCTACTACTGTTGCCACTACAGCTTCTACAACTGCGAGTACTACATTTACTACTATTGCTGCTACTGCTGCTACTAATATTAATACTACAAGTACTTCTACTTCTACTACTACTTATACTTCTCCTACTAGTATTACTATTGCTACTACTTATGCTACAACTAACACTGCTACTGCTACTACTATTACTACTAGAACAATGGCTACTATTGCTACTTCTACTACTACGACAGCTACTGCTAGTGCCACTACTACTACTCCTGCTACTGCTATTGCTACTACTACTACTGCTACTACTGCTGCTGCTGCTGCTCTTACAACCCCTACTATTATTGTCGTTGACGTTGCTACTACTGCTACTATTACTGATACTACTACTACTACCACCACCATTACCACTAGTACAACTACTACTTTTGGTACTACTACTACAACTGATACTACACTACTACTACCTTTACTACAACAAGTTCTACTACTACCACTACAACTTATGCAATAAATACTACTGCTAGTATTTTTGCTACTACTACAATTGCAACTCTTGCTAATACTACTACTACTGCTACTACTACTGCTATTACGTTTATTTCAGTTACTACATTTACTACTACTACTACTTCTTCTAGCACATGTCAACTACTATTACTACTACTTTTACAACTACAACTACTACACTTATTGCAACTACTACAACTACAACTACTATTACTACTACTTCAACTCCTACAAGTACTACTACTCCTACTACTACTAGTACTACTCCAAAACTACTATTACTACTACTATTACTACTACAACTACTGCTTCTATAAGTACTACTACTCCTACAACTGTTACTACTACTCCTACTCCTACAACTACTACCCCTACTACTACTACTACTGTTACTAGTACTAGCACTGCTACAAATTTCTACAACTACTACTTCTTCTACTACTACTGCTAATATGACTACCACTACAACTACAATAACTACTGCTACTATTACTACTACTACAACTACTACTAATACTATGACAACGGCTGCCGCTGTTGCTGATGCTGCAACTCCTAGTACTACTGCTGCTGCTGCAACTTCTACTACTACTACAAAAAAAACTACTACTACTAATATTACGACTACTAATTCTACTACTACTACAACTACTACTACTTCTACTACTACTACTACTAATACTAATATTACTACTACTAATTCAACTACTACTACTACAACTACTACTAATATTACTACTACTAATTCTACTACTACTACCACAACTACAACAACTACTACTACTACTACAACTACTATTACAGCTACTATTACTATTGCTACTTCTGCTACTACTACTACTACAACTACTGCTACTCCTACTACTGCTCATGCTACAACTACTACCATTAGTACTACTATTACTATTGCTTCTACTATTACTTTTTCCGCTACACCTACTTCTACTCCTCCGACTACTCCTACTACTCATACTACTACTCCACCTACAACTACTAGTACTAGTACAATTGCCACAACAACAACAACTACTACTAATATGATCACTAATACTACTACTTGAACTACTATTACGATTACTACCACAACTACTCCTTCTACTACTATCAACAATAACAACAGCTACTACTACTACTACTACTACTACTACTACTACTACTACTATGACTTCTGCTACAACTACTGCTACTACTACTAATACTACTACTACTGTAACTTCTACAACAACTACTTCCTCTACTGCTACTAATACTGTTATGACAATTGCACTACTACTACAACTACTGCTACAAGTACTACATCTACTCATACAATTAATACTTTTACTACAGCTAATACTACTACTACTACTACCACTACAACTTCTATACTACTACCACTACTACTACTTCTACTTCTACTACTACTAGTACTCATACAACCCCTATTGCTACTACTACAACTCCTACCCATACTACTACTGCTGCTACTGCTGCAGTTGCCGCTACTACTACTCCACCTCCTCCTCCTCCTCCTCCTCCTCCTCCTCCTCCTACTACTACTACTACTACTACTTCTACTACTACTATTACAACTACTACAGCTAATACTTCTACTACTCCTATAGCTACTACTACTATTACAGCTACGACTATTACAGACACTACTACTGCTACTACTACTCTACTACTACCACCACAAACACTCCTACTCCAACTCCTACTCTAGCTACTATCACCACGACTACTGCTACTCTCTGCCTCTTACTACTACTCCTACCACTTCTACTACTACCACTACTACTTCTACTAGTACTACCACTACTGATACTTCTACTTCTCCTACCACCCCTATTGCTACTACTTCAACTCCTACTACTACTACTTCTACTACTACTACCACTACTACTATTACTCCTCCTCCTCGTCCTCCTCCTCCTACTACTACTACAACTACTACTGCTGCTACTACTACTACTACTACTACTAATACTATTACAACTACTAAAGCTAATACATCTGCTACTCCTCCTCCTACTACTGCTATTACTGTAATGACTACTACAGACACTCCTACTACTACTATTACAGTACTACTACAAACACTCCTACTCCAACTCCTACTCCAGCTACTATCACTACTATTACTTCTGGTACTACTACTCCTCTTACAACTACTACTACCATTTCTACTACTACTCCTCCTCCTCCTCCTACTACTACTACTGCTACTGCTGCTACTACTTCTACTACTTCTACTACTACTAGTAGTGCAACTTCTACTACTGCAACTAGTGCTACTACTACTGCTACTACTACTACTATTGTCGCGGCTCCTGCTCCTGTTGCAACTCTTAGACCTACTAGTACCACACCAACAACAACAACTACTACTACTACTACTACTACTAGTACTAGTACTTGTACTACTACTACTTCTACTTCTACTCCCACTCCTACTGTGATTACTACTCTAACAACAACAATAACTACTACTTATACTACTACTACCACCACTTCTACCACTACTATTACTTATTCTCCTACTACTGCAACAATAACTACTACTATAGCTACTAGTACTACTACAACAACTAGTACTACTAGTACTGTTCATGCTAATACGACTACTATTACTACTACTATAACTACTATAACTATTGCTACGCCTACTGTTACTTGTACTACTATTGGAACTACTACTACTATTGCTACTACTACTTCCACACCTATTGCAACTGCAACAACTGCTACAATTACTACTACCACAACTACCACCACTACTCCTGCTGCAATTACTATTGCTATTACTACTATAACTACTGCTACTACAACTAATTCCCCTTTAACTACTACTACGTCTACTCATACTACTGCTACTGCTACAACTGCTACTTATACTACTACTGCTACTAAAGCTACTACTACTGCAACTACTACTACTACTACTACTGCAAAACTTAATGCAACTATTGCTACCGCTACTGCCACTACTGTCGCATCTACACCTATTTTGGCTGCAACTATAATAACTACTACAACTACTACTGCTAGTCCTAATGCTTCTACTACTTCTTTTCCTACTACTACTACTGCTACTAGCACTATTACTGCTACTACTTCTACTGCAATAATGACAACAACTATGATTACTACTAATACCACTGCTGCTGCGACTGCTACCACAACCAAGACTATTACTACTGCTACTACTACTACTACTACTATTTTTACCAATACTACCACTATTGATTTTGTTGCTGTTACTACTACTATTATTGCTGCTGCTACTACTACTGCGACTACAACAATTGCTACTACTCCTACTACTACAACTACTACAAATACCTCTACTACCACTAATGTTCCTGCTAATAAGACTACTAGTACCATAACTATTACTTCCACTATTGCTACTACTGCTACTACTACTACTACTACTACTTCTACTACAACTACTTCAGCTACTGCTACTACTATGACTATTACTACTACCACTACTATTACTACAACTACAACTACTACTACAATGACTATAGCAACTACTACCACTACTACTACTACCTCTACTACTACTACTACATCTACTGCTACTACACAACTACAACAACTACTGCAACTACTACTACCTCTGCTACTCGTACACTACTACTACTACTACTACTACTACTACTACTACTACTACTACTACTAGTACAACAACAACAAGAACAACAACAACAACAACAACAACAACAATTACTACTACTTCAACTACAAGTCCTACTACTGCTACTACTTCTCCTCTAACTACTATGACAACTACTGCAACTACTACTACTACTACTACTACTGTGATGTTTCTTACTACTACTACTATTACCTTTGCTAGTACTTCTACTCCAACTCCTTCTACTATTACAACTACTACTATTACAACTAATATTACTACTACTGCAACTACTACTGCTGCTGCTGCGACAACTACCACCACTAGTGCTATTACCACTAGTACTACGACTACTACGACTACCACCACTGTTATTACAGCTGCAATTATTCCTAATACTACAACTACTACTGCTGCTGCAACTACTACTACTACTACTACTACTAATACAACTAGTGCTCGAACCACTACAATTACCATAACTAATGCTATTTCTGTTGCTGTTCTTACCACTAATGGTACTAGTACTGCTACTACTCCTACTACTACTAATATTCCTAGTATTACTGCAACTTCGGCTACTACTTTGGTTGCTACACGTATTGCTACTTCTATTACTACTATTAGTTTTCCTACTACCACTAGTCCTACTACTAGTACTGCTACTACTACTACAGCTACTATTACTAATACTACTACTACTAGCTCTACTACAACTACCACTACTTCTACTACTACTACTACTTCCGCTACTACTTCTACTACTACTACAACTGCTACTACCTCTACTACTTCTAATACTGCTACTACTAAGACTACTACTACTACTACTACTACTACTACTACTACTACTACTACTACTACTACTACTACTACTACTACTACTACTACTACTACTACCTACTACTACTACTACTACTACTACCACCACTTCGGCAACTGTTGCTGCTACAAGTACTACTACTACTACTACTGTAACTATTAATACTACTATTGCTATTGTTGCAGCTACTAATGCTTGTACTACTACTTCTACCCGAACCATAATAATTGCTACAGCTAGTTCGACTTCTACTTCTACTACTACTACAACTACTACTGCTACTACTACAAATATAATTAATTCACATACTATAACTACTACTTCTATTACTACAACAACTACTATCGGTACCGCTACTGCTACTGCTCCTACTACTACTTCTACTTATGTTATTGCTATTGCTACTATTACTACTACTATTGTTGTTGTTGCTACTGCTACTACTACATCTACTACTACTACTACTGCTGCTGCTGCTATAGCTACTACAACGGCTCCTACTACTACTACAACAATAACTATTATTACTACCACTACTACAACGACTACTGGAACTCCTACTTCTACTACTAGTACAACTAATACTACTACAACTATTGCGGCTACAAATACGACTGCTACTACTTCTTCTACTATAGCTGTTGTTGCTACTACCATAACTACTACTTCCACTACTGCCACAACAAATACTACTACTACTCCTAATACAACTACTTCTACTATTAATGTTGCTCCTACTACTGCTATTGCTGATGCTGCTTCTGCTACTACTACTACTAACACTACCGCCGCTGCTGTCACTACCACTACTCCTGCTGCTGCTACCATTACTATTGCTACCGCTGGAACTACTACTAGTATTGTGGCAACCACTACTAATACTACTAGTACTAATGCTACAACAACTTCAACTACTGGTACCATTGCTGCTGCTGCTATTACTACTACTACTATTATTGTTGCTGCTACTACTATTGCTACTGTTGTTGGTACTACTACTACAACTACTACTATATCTCCTACTACTGCTAGTACTGCTACTACTTGGACTGCTATGACTATTGCTAGTGCTTCTACTTCTCCTATTGCTTGTACTATCACTACTACTTTTGCTTTGACAATTACTACTAGTACTACTGCCACAACGACTACAACTACTACTACTATAACTATTGCAACTGCTACTACTGCTGCTGCTACTACAGCTGCTACTTTTGCTACTGCTATTACAATTACGACTACTACTACTTCTGCTACTACCACTATTGCTACAACTACTTCTGCTACTACAACTGCTACTACAACTCATACAGTTACAACTACAGCTACTATTGCTAGTACTACGACAACAACTACTACTACTGCTACTATTGCTATTACTACTAATACTATTACTTCTACTAAAGCCACAACTACTACCACCACTACTACTACTGCTACAACTACTCCTCCTACTACTACTACAATAACTATTGTTGCTACTACTGCTATCACTTCTACTACTACTACTACATCTACACCTACTTCTCCTACTCCTAATACTACTACAACTACTATGGTTGCTACTACTACTATGTGTACCACTACTACAACTAATGTTACTAGTACTACTATGGCCATTACTACTACTGCAACCACTACTAGTAGTAGTACTACTGCTGCTGCTGCTACTACAAATGCTATTACTTCTTCTACCATAGCTGCTGCTAATATGATCACTACTGCTACTACCGCTGCTACAACAACAACAACAACTACTACTACTAACACAACAACTACTACTACTACTACTGTTGCTAATACTACTACTAGTACTACTACAGCTCCTGCTGCTGCTACTACTAAAACTACTGCTACTACCACTACTAATAGTACTACTATTACCACTACTCATGCTACTACTCTTACTATTTCCACAACTAATTATACTACTACTACTACTACAACTTTGACTACTGCTACTACCGCTGCTATAACTACTACTGCTACTACTGTTGTTGCAACAACCACTACTCCAACAACTATTTTTGCTGCTGCTGCTGCTACTACTACTATAACTACTTCTACTACTACTGTTGCTATTACAATGATTACTATTTCTACTATTCCAACTTCAACATCTACGACTTTTGCTATGATTACAACTACTAGTACTACTACCACATAATTACCACCACTTTTATGATAATTACTACTCTTACTACTACTACAACAATAACTATAGCTACTTTTGCTACAGCTAATACTATTACTATTACTACTACTAATACTACTGCTACTACTGCCACTACTGCTATTACTTCTCCTCTGACTACTATGACAACTACTGTAGCTACTACTACTGCTACAACTACTGTAACTTTTCTTACTACCACTACTATTACCTTTGCTAGTACTTCTACTCCAACTCCTTCTACTATTGCAACTACTACTATTACAACTAATATTACTACTACTGCAATAATTACTACTGCTGCTGCTACAACTACCACTACAAATGCTATTACTACTACTACTACTACTACTACTACTACTACTACTACTACTACTACTACTACTACTACTTCTACTACTACTACTACCACCACCACTGTTATTACTACTACAATTAATACTAATACTATAACTACTACTGCTGCTGCTGCTACTACTACTATTACTACTACTACTAATACAACTATTGCTCGAAATACTACAATTACCATAACTAACGCTATTTCTGCTGCTGTTCTTACCACTACTGTTACTAGTACTGCTACTACTCCTACTAATACTAATACTCCTAGTATTACTCCAATTTCGGGTAGTACTTTGGTTGCTACATGTATTGCTACTTCAACTACTACCATTAGTTTTCCTACTACCACTAGTCCTACTACTACTAGTGCTACTACTACTACTACAACAACTATTACTAATACTACTACTACTAGGTTTACTACTACTACAACTACATCTACTACTACTACAACTTCTACAACTACTACTACTTTCGCTACTGCTTCTACTACTTCTAATACTATTATTACCAAGACTACTACTATTACTACTACTACTAATACATCTAGTGTTCGAACTACTACAATTACAATAACTAACGCTATTTCTGCTGCTGTTCTTACCACTACTGGTACTAGTACTCCTACTACTCCTACTAATACTAATACTCCAAGTATTACTCCAACTTCGACTAGTACTTTGGTGGCTACACGTATTGCTAGTTCTACTACTACTATTAGTTTTCCTACTACCACTAGTCCTACTACTACTAGTACTACTACTACTACTACAGCTACCATTACTAATACTACTACTACTAGGTGTACTGCTACTACAACGACTTCTACTACTACTACAACTTCTACAACTACTACTACTTCCGCTACTGCTTCTACTACTTCTAATACTAATATTACTAAGACTACTACTATTACTACTACTACTAATACAATTAGTGCTCGAACTACTACAATTACCATAACTAACGCTATTTCTGCTGCTGTTCTTACCACTTCTGGTACTAGTATTGCTACTACTCCTACTAATACTAATACTCCTAGTATTACTCCAACTTCGGCTAGTACTTTGGTTGCTACATGTATTGCTACTTCTACTACTACTATTAGTTTTCCTACTACCACTAGTCCTACTACTACTAGTAGTACTACAACTACTACAGCTACTATTACTAATACTACTACTACTAGGTGTACTTCCGCTACTGCTTCTACTACTTCTAATACTACTATTACTAAGACTACTACTACTACTACTACTACTACTACTACTACTACTACTACTACTACTACTACTACTACTACTACTACTACTACTACTGCAACTTCGGCAACTGTTAGTGCTACAAGTACTACTACTACTACTAGTGCAACTATGACTACTGCTACTACCACTAGTATGACTACTACTACTGTAACTATTATTACGACTATTGCTACTGTTGCTGCTACTAATGCTAGTACTACTACTTCTACCCTAACCACAATAATTACTACAGCTACTTCTACTTCTACTTCTACTACTACTACAACTACTCCTACTACTGCTACTACTACCAATACAATTAATTCAAATACTATAACTACTACTTTTACTACTACAACAATTACTACCGCTACTGCACCTACTACTACTACTACTTGTGGTATTACTACTATTGTTGTTGTTGCTACTACTACCACTACTACTTCTACTACTACTACTATTGTTGCTGCTGCTATAGCTACTACAACAACTCCTACTACTACTACTACAACAACTATTATTACTACCACTACTACAATGACTACTAGAACTCCTACTTCTACTACTACTACGACTAATACTACTACTACTACTGCTGCTGCTGCTGGTGGTGGTACTACTACAATGGCTACTACTACTATTGCAGCTACAAATACAACTGCTACTACTTCTTCTACTATACCTGCTGCTTCTACTACCATAACTACTACTACCACTAATACCACAACTAATACTACTACTACTCCTAATAAAACTACTTCTACTAGTAATGCTATTGCTACAACTACTATTGCTGATGCTGCTTCTGCTACTACTACTACTACCACTATCGATGCTGTTGTCACTACCACTAGTCCTACTTCTGCTACCACTACAACTACTACTATCGCTAGAACTACTACTAGTATTGTGGCAACCACTACTAACACTACTACTACTACTTCAACTACTGCTATTGCTGCTGCTATTACTATCATTGCTACTAATATTATTGTTGACGCTACTACTATTGCTGCTGTTGATGGTACTACTGCTACAACTACTACTATATCTCCTACTTCTACTAGTACTGCTACTACTATTGCTAGTGCTTCTACTTCTATGACTGCTTGTACTATCGCAACTGCTTTTGCTTTGATAATTACTACAAGTACTACTACCACTATGACTACAACTACTACTACTATGACAATTGCAACTGCTACTACTGCTACTGCTACTATAGCTACTACTTCTGCTGCTACTATTACAATTACTACTACTGCTACTTCTACTACTACCACTACTGCTACAACTACTTCTGCGACTACAACCGCTACTACAACTCATACAGTTACAACTACATCTACGATTGCTAGTACTACGTCAACAACTACTACTACTGCTGCTATTGCCATTACTACTAATACTACTACTGCTACTAAAGCCACAACTACTACCACCACTACTACTATTGCTACAACTACTCCTACTACTACTACTACTACAACTATATTTGCTACTACTGCTATCACTTCTGCTACTACTACTATAACTACTCCTAATACTGCTGCAACTACTATGGCTGCTACTACTACTACTTATACCACTATTACACCTAATACTACTAGTACTACTATGGCTATTATTAATACTGTAACCACTACTAGTAATAGTACTACTGCTGCTGCTGCTACTACAACTGCTATTACTTCTTCTACCACAGCTGCTGCTGATATGATCACTACTGCTACTACTACCGCTACAACAACAACTACCGCTACTACTACTTACGCAACAACTATTGCCACTACTGTTGCTAATACTACTACTGGGACTACTACAGCTCCTGCTGCTGCTACTAATATTACTGCTATTACCATTACTAATAGCACTACTATTACCACTACTAATACTACTACTACTACTATTTTCACAATGAATAGTACTACTACTACTACTACAACTTCGACTACTGCTACTACCATTGCAACTACTACTACTGCTACTATTGTTGTTGCTACAACTACTACTACAGCTACTATTTTTGCTATTGTTGCTACTACTACTACTATAACTACTTCTACTACTACTGTTGCTATTACAATGATTACTACATCTACTATTACTACTTCTATATCTACTACTTTTGCTATGATTACTACTACTAGTACTGCTACCACATAGTTACCACCACTTTTATGACCATTACTATTGCTACTTCTACTACAACAACTACTACTGCTACTTTTGCTACAGCTATTACTATTATTACTACTACTACTGCTAATGCTACAACTACGACTCTTGCTTCTACTATAACTGCTACTACAACTACTGCTATTGCTACTACTATACTACTATTGTGGCTACTAAAGCCACTACTACTACTACTACTGTTGCTACTGCCACTACTACTCCCAATACTACTAGTCCAACAACTAATGCAACTACTACTACTGCTGCTATTGCTGTTGCTACTACTACTACTACTACTACATCGACAACTAATTCTCCTACTCCTAATACTACTACTATTGCAATGGCTGCTACTACTATTGCCACTGCTTTTGCTACTACTACTACCTGTACTACTGCTACTACTTTTGCTTATACTACTACTATTGCTATTAGTGGTACCACCACTATTACTATCGCTACTGCTACTATTACTACTATTGCTACTACTAGTACCTCTGCTACTGCGACAACTATTGCTAGCACTACTACTACTACTACTATTACTATTGCTATTGCTACTACTACTACTACTACTACTACTACTATTCCAGTAACTACTGTTGCTACTACTACCTCTACTACTACCACTACTACTACTACTATAATTGCTATTGCCACTAGTACTGCTACACTACTACTGCTGCTGCTACTACTACTACTGATACTAGTAATGCTATTTCTACTATTACTAGTAATACTACAGCTACTATAACTACTGTAACTGCTACTACTATGGCTGCTAAAACTATTGCTACTACTACTACTACTACTACTACCACTGTTATTATTGTAGCTACTGCTATTATAACTACTACAACTTCTCCTACTGCTACTACTTCTGCTACCACTATTGTTGCTTCAACCACAACTACTGCTTCTCCCATTACTACTACTACAACTACTACAACTGCCAATTTCGATCATACTACTACCACTGTTGCTACTACAACTACTATTACTACTATTGCTACTACTACTGCTGCTGCTACTATTACTACTACTACCACTACAACAACGACAACTAGTAATCCGATAATGTCTACACCAACTACTATAGCTACTACTACTGCTCCTACTACAATAACAACAACAACTACTACTACAACTACAACTACTATTAATACTATAACAACAACAACAATAATAACTACTACTACTACTAACACTACTGCGATTATTACTACAAATAGTACTAGTACTACTACTTCTATTACTTTTACTAAGACGGCTACTACTATTAGTACTCCAACTACATCTACTAATACTACTGTTATAACTACTACTGCTACTACCACTACTACCACATCTACAACTCATACTACTTTTGCTACTGCTACTATAAGTACTACTACTACTGCTAGAACTACTACACCTACTACTAATGCTACTATTCACGCTACTATGGCTGCTACTACTACTACTATAACTACTATTACTACTACTACTACTACTATAACTACTATTACTACTACTACTATTACTACTACTACTACTGCTGCTAGTATTATTACTACGACTACTACTACTACTAATCCCAATCCTACTCCTACTACTACTCCTGCTACTACTACAACTACTACCACTACAACTATCACTACTACAACTAGTACAGCTACTACTAATGCCGCTATTACTACTACTACCGCCACTACAACTACTCCTATGCCAGCTCCCACTCCTACCACTACCCCTACCATGACTACTACTACTAATATTACAGCAACTACTACTACTACCGCTACTACAATGCTAGTAGTAGTACCTATAGGAGTAGTTTCAGAAGTCAAAGTTGAAGTAGTAGCATGAGTTGTTGTCACAGAAGCAGCAATAGCAGCAACAACGGTAGTAGTTGTAGTAGTCATAGTAGTAGTAGTATGAGCAATAGTAGTAGTAATAGTGTAGAAGTAGTTCTACTAGTGTAGTTGTAGCAGCAGTAGTAGTAGTAGAGGTAGGAGTAGTATTTGAGTAGTAGTAGCGGTACATGTCGTAGTAGTAGCAGTAGTGGCAGTAGTAGCAGTAGTATTGGTTGTCATAGTAGAAGCAGCAGCGGTAGTGGTAGTATTAGTAGTATTTGTAGCAGCAGCAGTAGTAGTAGTATTAGTTATATTAGTAGTAGTAGTAGTTATTTTAGTAGTACTAGTAATAGTAGAAGTAGCAGTAGTAGTAGTACTAGTGGATGTTGGAGTAGAAGTAGTAGTAAAAGTAGCAGTAGTTATTATAGTAGTAGTAGTTTTAGTTGTTGTTATTGTAGGAGAAGTAGTAGTTGTTATTTTTATTGTAGCGATAGCCCTAGTAGTAGTAGTAGTAGCGAAAGTAGCAGGTGTAGTAGCAATAGTAGTACTATCAGTAGTGTTAGAAGCAATTGTAGCAGTAGTAATAGTAGTTTTAATAGTAATAGTATTAGTAGTGGTAGTAGTATTAGCAGAAGTACTAGCAGTAGAAATAGTAGTAGCTACAACAATTATAGCAGCAGTAGTAGTAGTAGTGTCATAGCAACTATAGTAGTAGTAGTAGTAGTAGTAGTAATAGCGGTAGCATTAGTCATTGTAGCAGTAATAGTAGTAGTAGGAGAAGTAGCAGTTGTAGAAGCTATAGTAGTAATAGTAGTAGTACCTATAGTTGTAGTAGGAGAAGTAGCAGTAGTAATAGCAGAACTAGTAGTCATAATAGTAGTAGTAGTAGTACCTATTGCTACAGTACGAGAAGTAGTAGTAGCAGTAGCATTTTAGCAGAAGCAATTGTAGTAGTAGTAGTAGTAGTTTCAATTGTAGTAACAGAAGTGGTAGTTGTAGGAGTAGAAGTAGTATTAATAGTAGTAGTATTTGTTATAGTAGTAGTATTAGTAGTAGAAGTAGTAGTATAGGTAGGAATAGCAGCAGTAGTTATAGTATTAGAAGCAGCAGTAGTTGTTGTAGTAGTAGTAGTAGCAACATCAGTAGTAGTAGCAGCAGCAGTAGCAGTAGTAGTAGTAGTAGTATTAGTATTAGTATTAGTAGTAGTAGTAGTAGTAGTATCAGCAATAGTAATATTGGTAGCTGTAGTTTTAGCTGTCGTAGTCCCTGCAATAGTCATAGTAGTAGTACTAGTAGCACTTGCAGCAGCAGTAGCAATAGTAACTGTAGTATTATTAGTGGTAGTAGTGGTAGCATAACTAGCAGCAGTAATAGTAGTAGCAGCAGCAATACTAGTTATAGCAGTAATAATACCAGTATTAGTAGTTGTAGATGTAATAGTACTAGAATCATTAGTGGCAGGACTAGCAGTAGTAATAGCAGCAGCAGCAGTAGTAGTAATAGTAGCAGTAAAAATAGTAGTAATAGAAGTAGTAGAACCAAAAGTAGTAGTAGTAGTAGTAGTAAAAGTATTAGTAGTAGTAGTAGTAGTATTAGTAAAGGTAGGAGTAGTTGTCGTAGTAGTTGTAATAGTAGGAGTACTGGTAGTAGTGCTAGTAGTAGTAGTGGTAGTATTAATAGTAGTTGTTGATGGAGTAGTAGCAGTGCTTGTAGTAGTAGTTGTAGTAGTAGATATATTAGTTATTTTAGAGATCATAACAGTAGCAATAGTATTAGTAGTAGTGGTAGTAGCTGTAGCCGTAGTACTAGTGGTACTAATTTCAACAATACTAGTAGACACAGTCGTAGTTATGGCAATAGTAGTTGCAGTTGTCATAGTGATACTAATAGTAGTTATGACAGAAGTAGTAGCAGTGGTACTAGTAGTAGTCGTAGCAGTCGTAGCATTTGTAGCAGTAGTAGTTGTTATAGTAGTTATTGTTATTATTATTATCATAGTAGTAGTTGTTGTTATTGTAGTAGCAGCAGTAATAGTAGTAGAGGTGGCAGCACTAGTATTAGTAGTAGTAGTAGCAGCCATAGCCGTAGTAGTAGTTGTAGCAATAACAACAGTTGTAGTAGTAGTAGAAATAGTAGTATTCGTAGCAGCTGTAGCAGAAGTAGTAGTAGTAGTAGTACTACTAGTAGTAATTGCTGTAGTGCTAGTTGTTGTAGTAGATGTGGGAATAGTAGTAGTTGTAGAAGAAGTGGTAGTAGTAGCAGCAGTAACAGCCGCAGTAGTAATAGCAGTAGTAGCAATAGCAGCAATAGTGGGTATGGTAGTAATAGTAATGGTAGTTATGGTAGTAGTTGCAGCAACAGTAGTAGTAGTAGTACCAGCCACAGTAGTAGTAGTAGTAGTAGTACATGTAGTAGTTGTAGTAGTAATAGTAGAAGTAGTGGTAGTAGTATTTATTATTGTAGTTGTAATAGTAGTAGTAGCAGTAGTAGTAGGAGGAGAAGCAGCAGCAGTAGCATTTGTAGCAACTATAGTGGTACTAGTTGTAGGAGTTACAGTTGTAGTGGTAGTAGTAGTAGTAGTATCAGTAATAGCAGTAGTAGTAGTTATAGTAGTAGAAGTAGCGGTAATAGTATCATTAGTAGGAGTAGTATTAGTAGTAGTAGTACTAGTAGCAGTAGTAGGAGAACATGCTGTAATAGTAGTAGTAGTAGTAGCAGTAGCAGTAGTAGCAGCAGTTGTAGAAGTAGTAGTAGTTGTTGTAGTAGTAATGGAAGTAGTATTAGTGGGAGTAGCGCTAGTAGTAGCAGTTTTTGTAGTACTATTAGTAGTGGTAGAAGCAACAATAGTAGTGGTAATGGGAGAAGTAGTAGTAGTATTAGTAGCAAAAGGAGAAGTAGTAGTAATAGGAGCGAAAATAGTTGCAGTAGTAGTAGTAGTAGAAGTAGTAGGAGTCTGAGTAGTAGTAGGAATAGGTGCAAGAAAAGGTGTAGTAGTAGAGGATAGAAGTAGCAGTAGTAGTATTACTGACAGTAGTATCCTCAGTAGTAGCTGCAATTGTAGTGATAGTAGTAGTGGTAGCGGCAACAGCTGTAGTGGTAGCGGAAATAGCAGTGGTAGAAGTAGTAGTCGCAGTAGCATTAGTCATCATAGCAGTAAGAGTAGCAGTAGCGTTAGTATCAGTAATAGTAGTATTGCAGTAGTAGAAGTAGTTGTAGTAGTAATCACAGTTGTAGGAGTAGAGGCAGAAGTAGCCATTGTAGAAATAGTTATTATAGTAGTAGTAGTAGTACTTGTGGATGTAGGAGTAGAAGTAGTAGTAGAAGTAGTTGTAGTTATTATACTAGTAGTAGTATTAGTTATTGTTGTTGTAGGAGTAGTAGAGGTAGTAGTAGTAGTTGTAGTGGTAGCCATAGTAGTAGCAGTAGTAGCAAAAGTAGCAGTTGTCGTAGTAGTACTACTACTATTTGCAGCAGTAGAAGCAATAGTAGTAGTAGTAAAAGTAGTTGTAGTAGTTATAGTATTAGTAGTAGTAGCAGTACCAGCCGAAGTACTAGCAGTAGAAGTAGTAGTAGCTACAACAATTATAGCAATAGCAGCAGTAATAGTAGTAGTAGTAGTAATAGTAGCAATAGTAGCAGTAGCAATAGCGGTAGCATTAGTCGTTCTAGCAGTAATAGTAGTAGTAGGAGAAGTAGCAATAGTAGAAGCGGTAGTAGTATTCGTAGAGGTAATAGTAGTAGCACATGTAGTTGCAGTAGGAGAAGTAGTAGTAGTAATAGCAACAGCAGCAGCAATAGTAGTAGTAGTACCTATTTTGCAGTATGAGAAGTGGTAGTAGCAGTAGCATTTTAGCTAAAGCAGTTGTAGTAGTAGTAGTAGTAGTGGCAATTGTAGTAACAAAAGTGGTAGTAGTTGTAGTAGTAGTGGTATTAATTGTAGTAGTATTAGTAGTAGAAGTAGTAGTATAAGTAGCAGCAGTAGCAGTAGCAATAGAAGTAGTAGTAGCAGCAGCAGCAGCAGTAGTCGTAGTAGTAGTAGTAGTAGCTGGAGCAGTACTAGTAGTAGTAGTAGCTGCTGTAGTAGTAGTAGTCGTAGCAGTATCACAGTAGCAGCAGCAGCAGTAGTAGCAGTAGTTGTAGTAGTAGTTTCAGTATTGGTAGTAGTCTTAGTAGTAGAACTAGTAATAATAGTAGCAATAGTAGTAGTATTGGTAGTAATAGTTTTTGCTATAGTAGTCGTAGCAATAGTCATAGTAGTAGTAGTACTAGTAGTACTAGCAACAACAACATCAGTAGTAACAGTAGTATTATTAGTTGTAGTAGTGGTAGCAGAAGTAGTAGTAGTAATAGTAGTAGTAGTACTACTACTAGTTGTAGCAGTAATAGTACTAGTATCAGTTGTGTAGTAGTTGTATGAGTAGTTGTAGTTGTAATAGTATTAGTATCATTAGTGCCAAAAGCAGCAGTAGTTATAGCAGCAACAGTAGTAGTATTAGTAATAGAAGTAGTAGAACCAAAAGTTGTAGTAGTAGTAGTTGTTGTAGTAATAGTAAACATAGGGGTAGTTGTCGTAGTAGTTGTAACAATAGGAGTAGTGGTGGTAGTAGTAGCAGTAGTAGTAGTAGTAGTGGTAATATTAATTATAGTAATTGTTGGAGTAATAGCAGTGTTTGTAGTAGTAGTTGTAGTAATAGTGTAGTAGTAGTAGCTATATTAGTAGTTTTTGAGATAGTAACTACTAATACTGATAATACTACTACTGCTACTCCTACTACTACTACGACTGCTACTACTTCTATAACTACTAGACCTACTACTCCTATTACTACCAGTTTTCTAATAGCTACTACTACTACTAATCATACAGCTATTGCTACTGCTACTACCGCTACTATCGATATTACTACTTCGACTATTGCTAGTAGTAGTAGTTGTTGTTGTTGTTGTTGTTGTTGTAGTAGTAGTAGTAGTAATTGTAGTAGTAGTAGCAAGAGTAGTAGTTGTATTAGTAATAGTAGTAGTAGTAGCTGTAGTAGAAGTAATAACAACAGTAGCAGCAGTAGTAGTAGAAGTAGTAGTTGTAGTAGTCATTGTAGTAGCAATAGCAATAGTAGTGGTAGTAGTAGCAATAGTAGTTGTAATAGTAGTAGTAATAGTAGTAGTAGTAGCAGTTGTAGTAGTAGCAGCAGTAATAGCAATCATACTAGTAGCAGTAGTTGTTGTTATTGTAGCAATAGTAGTTATCAATATAATAGTACTAGCAGGAGTAGTAGTTGTATTAGTGGTGGTAGTAGTAGCTATTGTAGAAGAGGTAGTAGAAGTAGTAGTAGTAATAGTAGTAGTAGGAGTAGCAGTAGCATCAGCTACAGAATTAGTATTTGTTGAAGTTGTAGTAGTAACAGTAGCAGTATTAGTTGTAGTTTTAGTACAAGGACTAGTAGCAGTTGTAGTAGTACCAGTGGCAACAGTAGTAGCAGTAGTACTAGTAGTAGTAGTAGTAGTTGTTGTTGTTGTTGTTGTTGTAGTAGTATTAGTAGAAGTAGCAGTAGTGCTAGTACTAAGTAGAAGTAGTAGTAGTAGTAGCAATAGTTGTAGTAGTATTTTTAACTACAACAGTTGTTGTAGTAAGTGTAATATTTGTAGAACTCATAGCAGTAGGAGTAGTACTAGTAGTAGTAATAGTAGTGATAGTAGTAGTAGCAGCTGTAGCAGTAGTAGCGACAACAATAATAATAGCAGCAGTAGCAACAGTAGTAGCAGAATTAGTAGTTACAGTAGTAGTATTAGTTGCAGAAGTAGTAGTAGGCATAGAAGTAGGAGTAGGAGTACTAGTACTAGTTGCAGCAGCAGTAGCAGTAGTAGCAGCAGAAGTAGTAGTAGTAGTAGTAGTAGAAGAAGAAGAAGTAGTAGTAGTAGTAGTAGAAGCAGTTGTAGTAGTCGCAGCAGCAGTAGCAATAGTACTAGTAGCAGTAGTAGTTGTAGCTGTTTTTGTTATAGTATTAGTAGTTATCAATATATTAGTACTAGCAGAGTAGTAGTTGTATTAGTAGTAGTAGTAGTAATAGTAGTAGCTATAGTAGAAGTAGTTATAGTAGTAGTAGTAATAGTAGTCGTAGAAGTAGTAGTACTACTAGTAGTACTAGTAGTAGTCAGAGTTGCAGCAGCAGTTGTTGCAGTATTTGTATTAGTTGGAGCAGTAGTAGTGGGGGTGGTACTAGAAGTAGTAGCAGTTCTTTTTGTTGTTGTTGTTGTAGTAGTAGTATTAGTAGTAGTAGTAGTAGTGCTAGTACTATAGTGGAAGTAGTAGTAGTAGTGGTAGTACTAGTAGTAGTAGCAGTTCTTTTTGTTGTTGTTGTTGTAGTAGTAGTATTAGTATTAGTAGCAGTAGTGCTAGTACTATAGTGGAAGTAGTAGTATTAGTGGTAGTAGTAGTAGTAGTAGTAGTAGTAGTAGTAGTAGTAGTAGTAGTAGTAGTAGTAGTAGTAGTAGTAGTAGTTAGTAGTAGTAGTTAGTAGTAGTTAGTAGTTGTAGTAGTAGTAGTTGTAGTTAGTAGTAGTAGTAGTAGTAGTTAGTAGTAGTAGTAGTTAGTAGTTAGTAGTTAGTAGTTAGTAGTAGTAGTAGTAGTAGTAGTAGTAGGAGTAGCAGTAGTAGTAGTAGGGGTAGGAGTAGTAGTAGTAGTAGTAGCAAAAGTTGTAGTGGCATTTGTAACTACAGCAATTATTTTTATAGTTGTAATAGTTGTAGCACTAGTAGAAATAGGGGTAGAAGTTTGAGTAGTAGTAGTAGTAGTAGTAGTAATAGTAGTGATAGAAGTAGTAGTAGTAGCAATAATAGTAGTAGCAGGGGTCATAGTAGTAATAGTAGTAGCAGCCGCAGCAGTTGTACTACTAGTAGGAGTAGTAGTTGTAGTAGTTGCTATAGAAATAGTCACACTATTAGTAGTAGTATTTGTTGTATTAGTAATAGTAGCAGTGTCAGTAGTATTAGCAATAGCCATAATAGTAGCAAAAGTCGTAGTAATAGAAGTCATACCAGCAACAGTAGATGCAATTGTAGTTGTTGTAGTAGTCATAGAAGCATTAGCAGCAGCTGCAGTAGTAGTAGTAGTAGTCTTGGTAGTAGTAGTAGTAGCAGTAATAATAGTAATAATAGTAGTAGTAGGAGGAGGAGAAGTTGTTGTAGTAGTGGCAGTAGTAGTAGCAGTACTAGTAGTTATAGTAGTAGTAGTAACAGAAGCATTAGTAGTTGTAATAAAAGTAGAAGAAGTAGCAGTAGTATCAGAAGTAGTAGCAATAGTACTACTACTAGTAGTAGATGTAGTAGTAGCAGCAATAATAGTAATAGCAATAGTAGCGGTAGTAGGAGTAGTAGCAGCATCAATAATAGCAGCTGCAGTAACAGTAGTAGTAGTAGTAATTGAAGTTGTAACAGTAGTAGCAATTATAGTAGTAGTAGTAGCAGTAGTGGAAGTTGTAGTAGTAGTTTTAGTAGTTAGGGTAGTAGTAGTAGTAGTAGAAGAAGTAGTACCAATAGTAGTAGAAGCTGTCTTAGTAGCTGCAATAGTAGAAATTGGTGAACCAGCAGCAGTTGTAGTAATAGTGGTAGAAAAAGTAGGAGAAGTAGTAGTAGTAGCAGTAGATGTAGTGGCAGCATTAGTAGCCATTGCAGTAGTAGTAATAGTTGTCGTAGCAGTAGCAGCAATAGTACTAATAGTTACAGTAGTATTATTGTTGGCGAAAGCATTAGCAGTAGCAGCAGTAGCAGCAGTACTAGTAGTAGTAGTAGTGGCAGTAATAGTGGTTATGTTAGTAGTAGCAGTAGTAGCAGTAGTAGTAGTAGTAGTAATAATAGTAGTCGTAGTAGTAGTAGTAGCAGCAGCAGTAGTAATAGTAGTAGTTGCACCAGCAGTAGTAGTAGTAGTTGCATTAACAACAGTTATAGCAGTAGTTGTAGCAATAGTAGTAGTTATAGAAGTGGTATTAGGAGAAGTCTAAGTAGGAGTAGTAGTAGTTGTAGCAGTAGTAGTAGTCATGGTAATAGTAGTAGTCATAGCAGAAGTAGTAGCAGTAGTAGTTGTACTAAAAGTAATACTAGTAGATGTAGCAGTAGCAAAAAAAGTAATAGTAGTGGCAGATGTAGTATTAGTAGGAGTAGCAGTACAACGAGTAGCAGCAGTAGCTGTAGTAGTGGTAGCTATAGTAGTAATTAGAGCAGCAGTAGTAGTTGGAGCGGTAGTTGCAGTAGTAGTAGCAGTAGCGGTAGCATTAGTAGTAGTAATAGCAGTAGGATCAGTAGCAATAGTAGCAAAAATTACAGTAGTTGCAATAGTGGTAGTATGAGTGGTCGAAGTAGTAGCAGAAGTAGTAGTAGTAGTAGCAGTTGTAGAAGCTATAGTTGTAGTAGTGGTAGTAGTAGTAGTAGTCTAAGTAGTAGTTGTAATAGTAGAAGTAGTTGTAGTAGTTGCGATAATAGCAGTAGTAGCAGTAGTAACTGTCGTTGTAGTTGTAGTAGTAGTTTTAGTTGTAGTAGTACTAGAAGTAGTAGTAATAATAGTGACAGTAGTAGAAGTAGTAATAGTAGTAGTAGTCGTGGCAACCATAGTAGCAGTAGCAGTCATTGTACTAGCAGTAGTAGCAGTAGTTGCAGAAGTAGCAGTAGTTGTCGTAGTAGTAGTAGTAGTAGTAGTAGTAGAAGCAGTATTTGCAGAAGTAGCAGTAGTTGTAGAACTTGTAGTAGTAGTTGTAGTCGTAGCAGTCGCAGTGGTAGTAGTTGTAGTAGAAGTAGTAGTAGTAGTAGTAGTAGCTGTAGAAATAGTAGTCGTAGTTGTCGTAGTAGTAGTATTAGTAGTAATAGTAGTAGTAGTAGTATTAGTGATACCATAGCAACAACAGTTGGAATAGTAGTAGCAGTAGCAGTAGAAGCAGAAGTAGTAGTATTAGTAGTAGTAGTAGTAGTAAAAGTAGTAGTAGTAGTAGTAGTCATAGCAGCCGTAATAGCAATAGAAGTAGTAGCAGTAGTAGTAATTATAGCAGAAGTAGTAAGAACAATAATAGTAGCCGCTATATTGGTAGTAGTGGTGTTAGTAGTAGCAGTAGTAGATGGAGCAGGAGCTGGAGAAGTCAGAGTAGCAGTTGCAGTTGTAGTAGTATTAGTAGTAGTAGGAGTAGTTGCAACAGTATTAGTAGTAATAGTAGTATCATAGGTAAAAAGAATAGTAGTTGTAGTTGTAGCAGAAGTAGTAGAAATAGTAGCAGTAGGTGTAGAAGAAATAGTAGCAATATTAATAATAGTAGAGCTGCTATAGTAGTAGTTGTAGTAGCTGAAGTAGTTGCAGTAGTAGTAGTAGTGGTAGTAGGAGCAATAGTAGTAGTGGTAGTCGTTGCACTAGTTGTAGTAGTAGTTGTTGTAGTAGTAGCAATTATAGTAGTAATATTAGTTGTAGTAGTCATTACGGTAGTTGTAGTAGTAGAAGTAGTCTTATAAGTAGAAGAAGCAATAGTAGAAGTTTCAACATCCATACCGATAGCGGCTGCCGGAATAGTAGGAGTAGTAGTGGAAGTTATAGTAGTCATTGAAGTAGTAGTAGTAAAAGTAGTAGTAGAAAAAATTGTAGTAGTAGTAGTAGTAGTATTAGGGTGGTAGAAGTAGTAGTAGTAGGAGTAGAAGTTGTAGTAGCAATAGTAGGGGTAGCAGCATCGGTAATTGTAGCTGTAGTAGTTGTTGTAGCAGTAGTAGCAATAGTAGCAGTACTAGAAGTAGTAGCGATAATTGCAATAGTAGTTGTAGCAACAGCAGTAGAAGTAGTAGTAGTAGTTTTAGTTGTCGGGGTAGTAGTAGTAGTAGTTCTAGCAGTAGTAGTAGTAGTACTCGTTGTAGTAGTAGTAGCAGCAGCAGCAGCAGCAGTAGTAGTAGCAGTAGTGGTAGCAGCAGTAGCAGTTGTAGTTATAGTATTAGTAGTAGCAGTAGAAGTAATACTAGTTATAATATTAGTTATAGTAGTAGTAGTAATGGTAGGAGTAGCAGTAGAAGCAATACTAGTAACAGTAGTAGAAGTAGTATGAGAAGTAGTAGTAGTAGCAGCTGATGTAGTGGCAGTATTAGTAGTAGTAGTAGTAGCAGTAGTATTGGTAGTAGCAGAAGCTGTAGAAGTTGCAGCAATAGTAGTTGTAATTATAGTCGTAGTAGTATTAGTAACAGCATCAATAGTAGCAGCTGTAGTAGTAGCAGTAGGAGACGTTATAGTAGTGGTTGTATTAGTAGTAGCAGTAGTAGCCTTTCTAGTAGTAGTGGTAGCAGTAGCAGCGGTGGTAGTATTAGTAGGAGCAGTAGTAGCAGTAATAGAAGTTGTAGTAATAGTAGTAGTAGCAGCAGCAGAAGTCTTAGTTGTAGTGATGGTTATTGTAGTAGTAGTAGTAGCAATAGTAGTAGTAGTAGTGGTAGTAGTAGTGGAAGTAGTGGAATTAGCAGTAGTTGTTGTTGTTGTAGCAGCAATAGCAGTTGTAGCAATAGTTGTTGTTGTTGTAGTAGTAGTCGTACTAGTAGTAGCAAAAGTAGTAGTCGAAGCAGTAGTAGTCATAGTAGTAGTTGTTGCAATAGAAGTAATAGTAGTAGTAGCAGCAGCAGCAGTAATAGTTGTTGTAGTGGCAACAACATATTAGTAGCAGTAGCAGTTGTAGTAGTAGCAGTAGTAGTAATAAGAGCACTAGTAGTAGTTGGAGCAGTAGTTTTAGGAGTAGTAGAAGTAACGGTAGCATCAGTAGTAGTAGTAGCAGTAGCATCAATAGTAGTAGCAATAGCAATAGTAGTAGTAGGAGTAGTTGAAGTAGTAGTAGAAGTAGTAGTAGTAGCAGCAACAACAGTAGTAGTAGTGGCAGTAGCAATAGTAGCAGTAGTGGAAGATGTAGTAGTAGTAGTAGTTGCAGCAGTAGTAGTAGTAATAGACATAGTAGTTGTAGTAGTAGCTGCACCGGTTGTTGTGGCAGTAGTAGTAGTAGTAGCAGCAACAGTAATAGTAGCTAGAATAGTAGTAGCAGTTGTAGTAGTAGTAGCAGCAGCATCAGCTGTAGCAGCAATAGTTGTTTAGTAAGAGTAGTAATAGTAGTAGTCATAGTAGTGGAGGCAGTAGCAGCAGTAGTACCAACAATAGTATTTGCAGAAGTAGTAGTAGTATTACTCGTAGTTGTAGTAGTATTAGCAAGCAGAAGTAGTTGCAATAGTACTTTTTGTCATAGTAGTTGAAGCAGTAGTGGTAGTAGTAGATGTAATACGAGTAGCAATAGTAGTAGTAGCACAAGAAGTTGTATGCATAGTAGTTGTAGCAGCAGCTGCAGCAACAGTAGTAGTAGTAGTGGTAGTGGTAGTAGTTGTTGAAGTAGTAGTAGTAGTGGTAGTAGTGGTGGTAGTAGTAGTAGTAGCGGTAGTAGTAGTCGCAGTAGCAACAACATCAATACTAGTCGAAACAGTAGTAGTAGTTGTTGTTGTTGTTGTTGTATTAGTATTAATATTAGTAGAACTAGTAGTTGTAGTTATAGTAGCATTAGTAGTAGTTATAGCAGTTATAGCGTCTGCAGTAGTAGTAGTAGCAACAGTAGCAGCAGCAGCAATTGTACTAGTAGTAGTAGTACTCGCTACAATAGTATTAGTTGTAGTAGTAATAGTAATAATAGTAGTAGTAGGAGGAAGAAGTAGTAGCAATAGTAGTAATAGTAGCTGCAACAGCAACAACAACGAAGCAGCAACAGTAGTAGAGCAGTAATAGGAGTAGTAGTAATAGTAGTAGTAGTTGTTGTTATTGTAGTAGTAGTTGTAGTAGTTGTAGTAGTAGTAGCAGCAACAACAGTAGTAGCAGAAGCAACAGCAGCAACAACAGTAGTAGTAGTAGCCACAATAGTTATAGAAGCAGTAGTAGAAATAGTAGTAATAGTAGTAGTAACAGTAGAAGTAGTAGTAGCAGCAGCTGGAGTAGCAGAATTAGTAGAAGAAGTAGTAGTAGTATTAGTTGTAGTAGTTGTAGCAATTGTAGCAGTTGCAGTAGTAGTAGTTGCACCAGCAGCAGAAGCAGCGGCATTAGTGCTAGTCTTAGTATTACTAGAAGTAGTAGTAGGACCAACAGCATCAGCGGAAGCAGTAGTAGTAGTAGTTGTAGAAGGAGTTGCACAAGTAGTAGTAGTAGTAGTAGCAACAACAACAACAGTAGTAGTGGTAGCAGAGGTAGTAGCAGTAGTATTAGTAGTGGTTGTTGTAGAAGTAGTAGTAGAAGTAACAGCAGCAGCAACAGTAGTAGTTGTTGTAGTAGTAGTAGCAGTTGTAGCAGCAGCAACAACAACAACAGCAGTGGTAGTAGTAGCAGAAGCAGTTGCAGTAGTACTTGTAGTTGTTGTTGTAGAAGTAGTAGTAGTATTAGCAGCAATGGTGGTAGTGGCAATAGTAGTAGTAGTCATAGAAGTAGTATTAGTAGTAGTAGCAGTAGTAGTAGCGATAATAGTAGTTGTAGTAGAAGCAGTAGAAGTAGTAGCAGCAGTAGTAGGAGAAGTAGTAGTAGTAGTAGTTGTTGTTTTCGTAGTAGTATTAGCAGTAGTAGTCTTAATAATAGTAATAGTAGTAGTTGTAGTAGCAGTAGCAGCAACAACAATAGTTGTATTTGTGTAGCAGTAGTCTTAATAGTATTAGTGGCGATAGTAGTAGTTGTAGTAATTGTTGTCGTAGTAATAGTAGTAACTATTATAGTTATAGTAGCAGTAGCAATAGTACTAGCAGCTATAGTTGTAGTTGTGGTAGTAGTAGTAGTAGCAGTAGTAGTAGCAGTAGTAGCAGCAGCAGTAGTAGTAGCAGAAGTAGTAGTAGAAGTAGTAGCAGTAATTGAAGTAGCAGTAGAAGTTGAAGTAGTTGCAAAAGTAGTAGTAGCAGTAATAGGAGCAGTAGTATCAGTAGTCGTAGTAATAGTAGTCGCAATAGCAGTAGTAGCCGTAATAGTACCAGTAGGAGTAGTCGTAATGGTGGAAGTAGTAGTAGTAGTTGTGGTGGTTGTAGTAGCAGCAGTAGCAATAGTATTAAAAGTAGTACTGGCAGTAGTAGTAGTAGAAGTATTAGTAGTAGTAGTAGTTGTAGCAATAGTAGTAGGACAAGTAGTAGTTGTAGCAGAAGCAGTAATAGTAGCAGCTGTAGTAGTAGTAGTAATGGTAGTAGTGCTCGTCGTAGTAATTGTAGCAGCAATAGTAGTATTAGTAGTGGCAATAGTGGTAGTTGTAGTAGTAGTAGCAGAAGTAGTAGTAGAAGCAGTCGAAGTAGTTGAAGTAGAAGTTGTAGTAGTAGTTGTTGTAGTAGAAGTTGCAGTTGTAGCATAAGTTGCACTAGTTGTAGTAGTAGTCGTACTAGCAATAGTTGCAGTAATAGTAGTAGTAGCAGTAGCAGTAGAAGCAGTAGTGGATGTAGTACTTGTAGTAGTAGTAGCCACCATAGCATCCGTAGTAGTAGTAGAAGTAGTAGCAGAAATCATAGTGGGAGCAGAAGTAGTAGAAGTAGTAGTAAGAGCCTCAGTAATAGCCACTGTAGTCATAGTAGTAGTAGTAGCAGCAGTAGCAATAGAAGAAGTAGTAGTAGTTGGAGTAGCAGTAGCAGTTGCAGTAGTAGTTGTATTAGTAGGAGTAACATCAGCCATAGTAGTAGGAGTATCTATAGTAGCAGTTTAGGTAGTAGTAGTAGTAGCAGGAGTTGTAGTAGTTGTGGTTGTAGTAGTCATAGTAATAGGAGCAGTAGCAGTTGTTGTCCTTGTAGTAGTAGCAGTGGAAGTTCTTGTAGCAGTAGTAGCAGCAATAGTTGGAGTGGTATTAGTAGAAGTTGTAGTAACAATAGTTATACTATTAGCAGAAGAAGCAGTAGCTGAAGTAGCAGTTGCAGAAGTAGTAGCAAAGGTAGTGGTAATAGCCGTAGTAGTTATAGTAGAAGCAATAGACGTAGCAGTCATTGTCAAAGTCAAAAATGGTAGTAGTAGTAGTAGTAGTAGTAGTAGTAGTAGTAGTCGAAGTAGTAGTAGTAGTAGTAGTCGAAGTAGTAGTAGCAAGAGTAGTAGTTGTAGTAGCAATAGTAGTTGTAGCATCATGTGCAGTAGTAGAAGTAGTAGTGGTAGTAGCAGTAGTAGCAATAGTAGCAATAGCAGTAGTAGTAGTGATAATAGTAACAGTAGTAGTAGTAGCAGTAGTAGAAGTAGCAGTAGTAGTTTTACTAGTAGTGGGTAGTAGTAGTAGTTATTGTAGCGACAGTAGTAGTAGAAGTAGTAGCAGTGGTAGTAGTAGCTATCATAGTAGAAGTAGTAGTAATAGCGGTAGTAGTAGCAGCAAAAGCAATATTAGTAACAATAGTAGAAGTAGTAGGAGAAGCAATAGTACTAGCAGTAGATGTAGCGGCAACATTAGTCGCAGTCGCAGTAGTAGTAGTGGTAGTTGTTGTTGTCGTTGCAGTAGTGGTAGTAGAAGTAGGAGTAGTAGTAGCAGCAATAGTAGTAGTAGTATTAGCAGCAGTAACAATAGTAATTGTTGTTGTAGTAGTAGCAGTAGGAGAATTAGTAGTAGTGGTAGTAATATTAGTACTATTTGTTGTAACGGTAGTAGTAGTAGTAGTAGTAGTTGTTGTTGTTGTTGCTGTTGTTGTTGTTGTAGTACTAATAGTACTAGTTGTAGTAGTAATAGTAGAAGTAGTAGATGTAGTAGTAGTAGCAGTAGTATTTGTAGTAGTTATAGTTGTAGCAGTCATAGTAGCAGGGGAAGTAGTAGCAGTAGTGGTAGTAGTAGCAGCAGTAGTAGCAGTAGTTGCAATAGCAACAGAAGCAGCCACAGTGGAAGTAGAAGTAGTAGTACCAGTTTTAGCAGGAGTATCAGTTGTAGCAGCAGTGCTTGTAGTAGAAGTAGTAGTTGGTATAGTAGTACTAGTAGGAGTAGGAAAAGTAGTAGTATAAGTTGTAGCAAAAGTAGAAGTAGTAGTAGTAGTAGTAGTTGAAGTAGTAGCAGCAGCAGCTGTAGTAGCAGAAATGGCAGTAGTTGTAGTAGTTGCAATAGCAGTAGCAACAGTAGTTGTAGTAGTAACAGTAGTGGAAGAAATAGTAGTCGTAGTAGTGGTAGTAGTAGTAGTCATAGTAGTAGGAGGAGTAGCAGTAGTAGTTGTAGTAGTAGTAGTTGTTGTTGTTATTGTTGTTGTTGTAGTTATAGTAGTAATAGTAGTATTAGTAATAGTAGTAGTAGTAGAAGTAGTAGTAGTAGTAGCAGTAGTAGTAGTAGAAGTAGTAGTAGTAGTAGTAGTAGTAATAGTAGAAGTTGTAATTGTTGCGGTCGTAGAAGCCATAGTGGTAGTAGAAGTAGTAGCAGTAGTTGTAGTAGGAACAGTTATAGCAGTAGAAGTACTAATTGCAACTGTGATAGCTGCATTATTAGTAGTAGTAGTGGTAGTAGTAGCAGTAGTAGTTGTGGTAATAGTAGGAGTGGCGGTAGCAGCCATTGTAGTAGAAGTAGTTCTAGTAGCAATAGTAGTAGGGGTATTAGTAGTAGCAGTAGTGGTTACAGTAGTAATAGTAGTTATAGGAGTTATAGGAGTAGCGGGTGCCACAGTAGCAGCAGTATCACTCGTAATAATAATTGTAGTAGTAGTCGTTGAAGGAGTAGTAGTAGTAATAGTAGAATTAGGAGTAGAACAAATAGTAGTACTAGTAATAGTGGAAGGAGCAGTTATTGTAGTATTTGTTGTAGTAGAAGTAGCTATAGTAGTAGCTGTAATAGTAGTAGGAGTAGCAATAGTAGTGGTAGTAGTAGTAGTGGCGATAGTAGTAGTAGCCGCAGCAGTAGTAAGACTTGTAGTAGTAGTAGTAGTCGTAGTAGTTATAATAATAATAGCAGTTGTAGTAGTGGCAGCAGCAGTAGAAGTAGCAGTAGTAGTAGTGCTTATAGTTGTAGTAGTAGTAAAAATGGTAGTTGTAGAAATCGTGGTAGTAGTAGTAGTAGTAGTAGTAGTAGCAGCAGTAGTAGCAGTAGCAGCAGTAGTAGTAGCAACGATAGAAGTAGTAGTCGCAGTTTTAGTAGTTGGGGGAGTTGTAGTAGTTGTCGTAGCAATAGTAGTAGTGGTAATAATAGTAGTAGTAGCTAGAGTCATAGCAGTAGTAGTAGTAGCAGTTGTAGTAGTAGTAGTAGTAGCAGTAGTAACAGTAGTAATAGTAGTAGTTGTAGTACTAGTTGTAGTTGTAGCAGCAGTAGTAGCAGCATTAGTAGCAGTAGCAATAGTAGTACCAGGAGTAGTAGTAGTAGAAGTATTTGTAGTAGGAGTAGTTGTAGTAATCGTATTAGTAGTTGTAGTAGTAGTATTGGTACTAATGGTAGCAATAACAGTAGTAGCAGTAGCCGCAGCAACAATTGGAGTACAAGTAGTAGCAACAACAACAGTAGTGGTAATAGAAGTAGTAGGAGTAGTACGAGAAGCAGTAGCTATTGTAGCAGTTGGAGTAGTAGTAGTTGTAATAGTACTTGGAGCAATACTAGTAGTAGGAGTACTAGTTGTAGTAGTAGTAGTAGAAGCAATGATAGTGGCAGTAGTAGCAGTAGTCGTAGTTGTAGTTCTCGCATTAGTAATAGTACAAGTTGTAGTAGTAGAAGAACTTGTTGTAGGAGTAATGGCAATAGTAGTGGTATAAGTAGTAGCAGTAATAATAGTAGTAGTAGTAGTTATAGTAGTAGTATCAGCAGTAGTAGTATTAGTAGTTATTATTGTTGTTGTTGTAGTAGTAGCCCTAGTAGCAGTAATAGTTGCTCTTCTTGTAATAGCAGTTGTAGTAGTAGTGGTAGTAGCAACAGTAGAAGTAGTGGTAATAGTCATAGTAGAAGTAGTAGTCATAAGAGTAGTCGACGTAGTAGGAGTAGTTGTAGTAGAAGTAATAGTAGTAGAAGTTGTAGTAGTAGCAGCATTAGTAGTAGTTGTAGTAGTTGTTGTAGTTGTAGTAGTAGCAGCAGTAGTAACAATATCAACAGTAGCTTCAACATTAGTCGTTGCAAAAATTGCAGTTGTAGCAGTAGTAGTAGGAGTAGTGGAAGTAGTAGCAAAAGTAGTAGTAGTATCAGTAGCAGTAGTAGTAGTAGGTATAGTAGAAACTTTAGTAGTAGTAGCTGTAGTAGAAACCTTAGTAGTAGTAGCAGTGGTAGTACTAGTAGGGGAAGTACAAGTAGTTGTAGTAGTAGCAGTAATAGTAGGAGTCGTAGCAGTAGTGATTGTAGTAGTTGTAGCAGTAGTACTGGTAGAAGTTGTAGTAGTAGTAGAACTAGTCGTAGGACTAGCAGTTGTAATAGGAGTAACAGTAGTAGCAGCAGTAGTAGAAATATTAGTAGTAGTAGTCATTATAGTAGCGGTAGCAGTAGTGGTAGTAGTAGTAGTAGTACTCACAGTTGTAGTAGTAGCAGATTAGTTGCAGAAGTAGCACGACAACAACAATAAGAACTACTGCTACAACAACTGCTATGCCTACTACTACTACTACTACTCCTCCTCCTACTCCTACGACTACCACTACTACTACTACTACAACAACAACAACAACTACTACTACTACTCCGACGTCCACTTCAATTACTTCTACTACTACTATTGCTACGGCTACTAATACTCCTACCACTACTAATCTACTACCACCACGAATCCTACTACTACTATTTTACTACTACTACTACTACTACCATTTCTAGAACGACTAATACTAGTACCACTACAGATACTACTAGTGCTGCTACTACAATAATTATTACTACTACAACTAATACTACCATCACTACGACAACTACTGCTACAATAAAAACTTCAACTATAATAACTACTACAATTTCTACTAGTACTACTTCTACTACTACTACTACTTCTACCCCCACTCCCAACTCCTACTCCTACTACTACAACTACTACTACTGCAACAACAACAACAACAATAACAACAACAACTACTACTACTACCACTAGTATTACAACAACAACTACTGCTACAGCAGTTACTACTACTACTAAAACAACAACAACAACAACTACCACTGCTACTACTACTACAACTACTATTCCTACTCCCACCACCTCTACTACTACTAATATTGCTACTACTGCTTCTATTATTACTACTAATACTACTACTACTACTACTAGCCCTACTCCAACGAATTCTACTACTACTCCTCCTACTTCTGCTGCTGCCTCTGTTACTTCTACAACTGCTACTACTGCGACTAATGCTACTAGTATTACTATTATTGCTACTTCTACTATTGCTACAAGTGCTAGTACTACTGCTGCTGTTGCTATTACTACTATAACTGCGACTCCTACGAATAATACTTCTCCCACTACTATTGCCACTGCTACTACTACTTCTACTACTACTACTGCTGATACTACTACTTATACTACTGTCTCTACGGCTACTGCTGCTACAGCTTCTGCTACAACAACTACAAGTGCTACTGCCACAGATGCTACTGCAATTACTACTACATCACCTACTACTACAACTATAGCTGCTACAACTATTACTATGACTACTACTACTTCTACTACTACTACTAGTACTACTACTACTAGTACTATTATTACTGCTACAGCTACTACTAATACTTCTCCTACTACTACTATTAGTATTGGTACTACTTCTGCTACTACGACTACTACTACAAATTCTACTACTACTACTACTGCTACTGCTAGTACTACTTCTACTACTACTACTACTACTATTGCTACTGCTACTACAATAACTACTAATACCACTACCACATCTACTACTACAACAACTATTACTATGACCACTACTACTTCTACTACTGCTACTAGTACTACTACTACTGGTACTGCTATTACTGCTACTACTAATACTTCTCCTACTACTACTATTAGTATTGGTACTACTTCTGCTACTACTACTACTACTACTACTACTTCTACTACTACTACTACTGCTACTGCTAGTACTACTTCTACTACTGCTACTATTACTGTTGCTACTACTACTATAATAACTACTACTACATCTACTACTACAACAACTACAATAACAATAACTACTACTACTACTGCTACAACTCCAACTACTTTTACTATTACTATTACTGCTACTTCTACTTCCACAACTACTACACCTACTAGTAGTTCTACCACAAGTACTCCAACTAATACTACTCCTACTTCTAATACTACTATTTCTACTACTACTATTATTATTACAACTACTATTACCACCTACTATTACTACTTCTGTTACAACTACTACAACTTCTACAAATATTACTACTACCACACCTACTACTACTACAACTATTGCCCCTACTACTGCTGCTCCTATAGCTGCTACTAGTACTACTGCCACTACCACTAGTACTCTTGCAGCTGCTGCTGCTACTACAACAACTATTGCTGCTACCTCTAGAGCAACTGCTGTTGCTACTACATCTACTACAAATACAACTACTCCTACGAGTGCTACCACTACTATGACAATAACAACAACAACAATAACAACTACCACTGCTACTACTACTGCTACAGCTCTATTTGCTACTACTGCTACTGCTACTACCACTACATCTACTACTGCTATAACACCTACTACAACCACTGTTGCTACTGCTACTACTGCTACTACCACTCCTACTGCTACTATTGCTTCTACTACTACTTCAACTACTTCTACAACAACTCCTAGTACTACTTCTATTGTTGTTGCTACTACCACTACTACTGCTACTATTGCAACTTCTGCAACTCCTACTACTGCTACTACTGCAGTTACTACTACTACTACTACTATTTCTGTTACAATTGCTGCTACTGCTACTACTATTACCACAACTACTGTTGCTACTACTGCTACTGCTGCTATTACTACCACTACTACTGCTACTACTACTACTGCTACGGCTACTACTACTACATCTACTAGTACTTCCACTACTACTACTACTACAACTTCTGCTACTGCTGGTACTGCTACTACTACTCAGACTTCTACTACCGATACTACTACTCCCACCAGTACTACCATAACTGCAACAACAACAACAACAACAACTACTGCGACAACCACCACAACTACTACAACAATAACTACTACTACAAGTACCACTACTAGTACTAATACCACTACTAGTACAACTACTCCTACCACCACCACCACGACTACTACTACTACCACTACAACTACTACCACTACCACTACTACTACCACAAGTACCACTACTACTACTACTACTACTACTACTACTACTACTACTACTACTACCACTACTATTGCTACTACTACTACAACTACAACCACTTCTAATACTACTACTACTTCTAATACTACTACTACTACTAGTACAATTACGTCTCCTAATACCCCCACTACTACTACTACTACTACTACTACTACTACTACTAGTACTACTACTACTACTACTTCTACGACTGCTGCTGTTGCTGCTATTACGACTACCACTCCAAATACTGCAACTATTACCATAACGACTACTATTACCACTACTACTACTACTACTACTACTACCACCACTACACTTGCTCCAACTACTACTACGACTACTACATCTACTACTACCACTACTTCTACTACAACTACTACTGCTTCTACGACTTCTACTACTACTCCCACTGCTAACTACTACAACTGCTACTACTACTAGTACTGCTACTCCTCCTCCTCCTGCTACAACAACTACTACTACTAGTACTACTACTTCTATTTCTCCTAAAACTACTACTACGACTACAAGCACGACTATGACCGCTACCACTACAACTACTCCAACTACTTTTACTATTACTACTACAACTACTACAAATACCACTGCTACTACACCCACTAATACAACTCCCACTACTACTACTACAACTACTACTAATACTACTATTACTACTCCTACTCCTTCTAATATTACTACTATTGCTACAACTATTAAAATTACTACTACTTGTACATCTAGTACTACTAGTACAAACAACTTCTACTTCTACTACTGCTGCTACTCCTACGACTACTACTGCTATTGCTGCCGCTGGTATTACAACTACTGATGTAACTACTAGTACTACTACTGCTTTCGCTATTGCTAGCTCTAAGGTGACTACTACTACTATTACAAATTCTACTACTACTACTACTACTACTACTACTACTCTTGCTTTTGCTGCTTCTACTACTACTGCTGCTACTACTACTACTATAACGCCTGTTTCTGCTTCTATTACTACTTCTACTAATTCTACTAGTGCTACTTTTGCTACTACTACTGCCGCTGCTACTACTACTATCGCAACTACAGGCGCTACTACTACTTCTAATACTACTACTACTGCTACTACAATCACGACTACTAATAATTCTATTTCTAGTACCTGTCTGACTACTACAACTACTATTGGTAATACTACTTCTACTACAACTACAACAACAACTACTACTGCTACTGCTGCTACTCCAACTACTCGGACTCCTGCTCCTCATCCTCCTCCTCCTCCTCCTCCTCCTACTACTACTAATACAAATACTACTGCGACTGATACTACTACTACTACTACTAATAATACTATTACTACAACTGTTGCTAATGCTACTATTACCACAACTACAACTACTACAATTATTACTGCTACTGCTGCTGTTATTGCTGTTGCTGCTGTTGCTGTTGCTGCTGTAACTACTACTACTTCACCTACTACTACTGCTGCAAGTACTACTTCTCCCACTACTACTGCTACTGCTTCTACTACCACCACTACTAGAACTATGGGTACTACTTTTGCTACTACTACTATGGCTACTACTTCAGCTACTACTACTACTACTTCTACCACTACTACTACTACTACTATGGCTATTACTACTACTACTACTACTACTACTACTACTACTACTACTACTACTACTACTACCACCACCACAGCTACTACTACTACTACGACTACTGTTGTTGCGTCTACTGCTTCTACTACCACTACTACTACTGTTGCTACTGTTGCTACTACTACAACTACTGCTGCTATTGCTGTTATTACAACTCCAAGCATAGCTACTACTACAATTACTACTCCTATTACTGCTCCTACTGCTTCTACTACTGCTACTGTTAGTATAGCATCAACAACTACTACTATTTCAGCGAATACAACTACTATTACTACTAATACTACAGCTACAACTATTGCTTCTACTTCTACTACTACTTCTGCTCCTACTACTGCTTTCATTGCTACTAATACTGCAATGACTGCTACCACTACTACTACTACTTGCAATACTACTATTACTATTACTGCTACTACTATTGCTTCTATTATTACTACATTTGCTACTACTACTATTGTTGCTGCTGCTTTTGCTACTATGCAACTACTGTTACTGCTACTGCGACTACTGTTACTACTATTGGCACTAATATTACTGATGCTACTACTACTACTGCTACTACTACTGATGCTATAACTACAACTACTACTACAGGCACTACTACTGCTACTGCTACTGCTAGTACTACTACTACTATTGCGGCTACTAATATTGCAACAACTACATGACAAACTACAACTACTACTACTTGTACTACTGATTCTACTACTACTACAACAACTACAACTACTACTGATACTTCTACTACTCTTACTGCTAATACTACAACTACTCCAACTACTACTACTCCTACTAATGGTGCTACAATAACAATTACTACTCCTAATACTAGTAGTCACACAACTACTACTACTATAACTACAAGTACTAATAATAATGTGACTATTACTACTACGACAGCTACTGTTGCTTCTGCCACAACTAAAACTACTACTACTGCTAGTACTACTGCCACTACTACTGCTACTACTTCTACTACTAACAATGCTAGAACTATGTGTGCTACTTTTGCTACTACTACCACTACTACTACTATGGCTACAACAACAACTACTACTATTACTACTACTACTACTACTAGTACTGCTTCTCCTACTACATCTCCTACTACTTCTGCAATTACTACTACAACAACAACAACTACTACTACTACTATTACTACTACTACTACTACTGCCACCACTACTGCGATTGCTGCCACTACGACTACTACTCCTAAAACTTGACGTAAAACTACTAAAACTACTACAACTACTTCTACTGCTACTAACAATGCTACTACTGATACTACTAGTACTACTACTATTTCTTATGCTACCATTAATACTACTGCTACTGCTACTGCTGCTATTACTAACACTATTACTACTCTTAATGTAACAACTACTACTATTGCTACTGCTGCTACTACTTTTGCACCTACTACTACTACTACTACTACAGTTGCTACGACTACTACCACTATTACTGTTATGGCTACTACAACACCTACGACCACGACTGCTACTTATAATGGTCCTACTACTCTTACTACTGATACAACTTCTACTACTGCTATTACTCCTCCTACTACTACTACTATAACTATTGTTGCTAACACTACTACTACTATTACTACTGCTACTACTATTACTACTCATACTTCTACTACTGCTATTACTCCTCCTACTGCTACTACTGCTCCTGCTACTACTTCTATGACTTCTATCACTACTTGTACTAAAACTACTACTACTACAGTTCCTTCTGCTACAACAATTAATACTTCTACTACTACTGCTGCTATTACAACTACTACTACAAATATTTCTGTCACTTCAACAACAACAAATGCTAATACTGCTGCTACAACTTCTTCTTCTACTTCTACTACTACTGCTGCTACTTCTGCAACAAGTACTATTACTACTAATACTACCACTACCAATACAGCTATTGCTACTTCAACTACTACAACAATAACAGAAACTACTACTAGCACTCCCAGTAATGCTGCTACTCCTACTGCCACTATTACTACTACTACTACTACTACTACTACTACTATTACTTCTTCTACAACTAATAATACTACTACTACCACCACTTATTCTATTGCTACAACTACTATGACTACTTCAACTACAACACCTACTACTACTTCTACTCATACTACTATTGCTACCAATACTACTATTGCTACTACTACTACTACTCCGAGCACTCCTACTACTACCACTGCTTCGACTACTACAAAGACAACTACTACAACTACTAATCTGCTACTCCTACTACTCCTAGTATTATTACTACTACTACTACTACTACTATTACTACTACAATAACAACAACAACAACAACAACAACTACTACTACTACTACTACTACTTGACTACTTCTTATTCTTCTACAACAACTACCACTAGCGCTCCTGTTGCTGCTGCTACTATTCCAACTACTAGTACTACTACTACTACCACTACTACTACTACCACTACTACTGCTACTACTACTACTACTACTACTACTACTACTACTACTACTACTACTACTGCTGCTGCTGCTGCTACTGCTGCTGCTGCTACTAGTAATACAACTACTACTACAACTTCTTCTACAACTACTACAACAACTACTACTACTATTGCTTTTGCTACAACAATTACGATGACTACTACACTGTAACTCCCACTACCACTTCTAATACTACTACTACTGCTACTACTACTACACCTACTACAATGGCTACTATTATTACTGCTGCTGCTCCTCCTACTACTTCTACCACTCCTTCTTCTTTTTCTTCTTCTTCTTCTTCAACTACTACTACTACTACTACTACTACTACTACTACTACTACTACTACTACTACTACTACTACTACTATGGCTACTACAGCTACAACTACTACTACTACTACTATTACAATTACTACTACTACAACTACGATTACAATAATAACTACTACCACTGCTGCTACTCATACTACTACTACTACTACTACGACTACTACTACTAATGCTATAACTATTACACGTGCTACTACTGCTACTACTACTACTGTTACTATGATTACTGCTACTGCTGCAACTATTACTACTACCACAACTATCACACCAACTACTACTCCTACTCCTTCTCCAACTTCTACTACTACTACTACTTCTACCACTACTCCTACGACTCCTGCTGCTGCTATTATTATTACTATTACAGCTACTACTACTATTATAACTACTACGAGTATGACTACTGCTACACTACAACTACTACTACCACTACTACTACTCCTCCTACTACTGCAGATAATATTACTACTACTACTACTCCAACAACCACTACTACAATTATTGTTGTTATTGCCGTTCATACTACTACTACTACTGCAACTTTTGTTGTTGTTGCTACTAATACTCCTACTACTTTTCCTATTACTATTACTAATGCTACTATTACTACTGCTACTAAACTGCAACTATTTTGACTACTTCAATTAATACTATTGTTGCTACTACTACTGCTATTGCTGCTACTGCTAATAGTATTACTACTACTGCCACTACTGCTAATACTATTACTACTACTGCTTCTATTAATGCTTCTAGTGCTACTGCAACTACTCCTACAATAACTATTTTTACAACTACTGCTACTACTACTATAACTACTACTACCCATACGACTAATTTTACTACTACTACTTCTCCTACTATAACTTCTCCTACAATAACAACTATGACTACTTGTCGTACTACTACTACTCCTCCTCCCACTACTACTACTACTATGACTATTTCTCCTACTACAACTACTGCAACTACTACTACAACCTCCACTTCTACTTCACCTACTACTACTACTTCTACTAATACATCTACAACAACTACAGCTACTGTTGCTACTACTAGTACAATAACAACTACTTTTACTAGTGGTAAATCTACTACAACTGCTACAATTACTGCCACTATCACTACTACTACTAATATAACTACTATTACTACTACTACTACTACTACTTTTTTTTCTACTACTATTATTACTAATACTACTACTACTCCTGTTGCCACTACTGCTGCTACTGCTACAATCACTACTACTACTATTATAGCTACGAATTCTACTACTGCTACGATAACTACAACTACTACAATGATTATTACCGCTACTACTGCTGCTGCTGCTGCTACAACAACTACTACTGCTACTACTGCTACTACTGCTACTACTGCTACTACTACTACTACAACTACTACTATTACTACTACTACTACAACTACTACTACTCATACTACTACTAGTACTACTACAACTACGACAACTACTGCACTACTACTACTGCAACAACAACAACTACTCATACTACTACTAGTGCTACTACTACTACGATAACTACTGCGACTACTACGACGACTACTGCTGCTGCTGCTCCTACTACTTTGGATATTGCCACTACTACTACTACAACTACTACTACTAGTACAACTATACTAACGTGACTACTACTATTACTACTATGACTACTACTTTTATTACCACTGATACTACAACTGCTAGTTCTACTACTGCTATTGCTACCGCTACTACTTGGGCCGCTACTAATGCAACTACTACTACTGCAATAACAACTACTTCTACTACTAGTAAATCTATTACTACTGCTACTACCACTACTACGACTAATACAACTACTACTGCTACTTCAAAAACTACTACTACTACTTCTACTTCTACTACTATTACTACTGCTACTTCTGTTGCTATTGCTACAACAATTACTACTAAAACTATAGCTATAATTGCTACTACAACTACGAATATTACTACTACTACTACAACTACTCACACTGCTACTAGTACGACTACTACTATGACAACTACAACCACTACTACTATGGCTACTACTGCTAGTACTCCTACTACTACGGTTAGTGCTACTACTACTACTACTACTACTACTCCTACTACTATAACAACTACTGCTGCTGCTGCTACCAGTTCTCACAACAACTTTAACTACTACTACTACGACTTACTACCACTCCTACTACTACTAGTACTACAACAACTACGACAACTACTGCTTATTACTACCACTACCGCTACTACTGCTATTGCTACTACTACTTCTACTACTACTACAACTATTATTACTACTATTACTACTAGTCCTCTGACTACTACAATAGCCACTACTACTACTACTATTGTTGTCGCTCTAGTTGTGACTCCTAATACTACAACTGCTACTGCTACAACTCCTACTATTACTACTAGTACTACTACTACTACTATTGCTGCACTATTACTACTACTACTACTATTGCTGCAACAACTACAGCTGCTTCTACTACTACTATTACTACTACTACTACTACCACCACCACCACCACCACCACCACCACCACCACCATGACTACTACTAGTAGTATTATTACTATCAGCAATTGATACTTTTTCTACTATTACAACTATAGCCGCAACTAATACTGCTACTACTACTACCACTACTACTGCTACTGCTACTACAAACACTACTACAACTACTTCTACTACTGCTAATAGTACTACTATTGCCTTTACTACTATTGCTAATAGTACTACTACTGCGACTACTACTATTGCTACTATTGATACTACTATTTCTACAACTATTGCTACATCTACTGTTACTACTGCTATTACGACTACTACTACTAATACCACCGCTACTACCACTACTACTACTACAACTGCTAATACTACTACTACTACTACAACAACTGCTAATACTACAACTACTACTACAACAACTGCTAATACTAATACTACTACTGCTACTATTGCTACCACTGCTACTGCTATTTCTGCTACTACTTCAACTACTACTACTCCTACTACTACTCCTATTACAACTAATGTTAGTACGACTTCTCCTACTACTAACACAACTACCATTTCTTCGATTGCTGCTACTATTACTCCTGCTGCAAGTCCTACTACAACTAATATGACTACTACTACTATTGTTGTTGTGCTGCTGCTACTACTACTACAACAACTAATGCTACTACTGCCACTACAACTATTGATACTACTACTGCCACTACTATGGCTGCTGTAACTATTGCCACCGCTACTGCTGCTACTACTACTGCTGCTGCTGCTAATAATACTACTACTGCTGCTACTACTACTACTATTACTATTACTGCTATAGCTACTATTGCTACTACTACTACTGCTATTACTGCTATGGCTACTGCGACTGCTACTTCTACTGCCACTCCAACTACTACTACTATTACTACTACTAGTATAACTCCTCCTACAACTACAAAAGCTCCTAATACCACAACAGCAATTCCTACTATTAGTACTACTCCAAGAACTGCTGCTAATACTATTGCTGATACTACTGTTGCAACTGCTACTGCTACTAGTACTACTACAACTCCCCATACTATAATAACTGCTACTACCACTACTACTACAACTACTATTACTACCACTAATACAACTGTCACTACTAAATACTACAACTAATGCTACAAGAACTGCAGCTTCTACTAATGCGACTGCTACTAATACTACTGCTACTACTACTACTACTAATACTACAACATCTGCTACTACCACTACTATAACTATTGCTGCTACTACTGCTGCTACTGGCACAACACCATCTATGAGTGCTGCTGCTACAACTATTAGTACTACTACTACTACTCTTGCTACTCCCACTGCTCCTCCTACAACTACAACTGCTACTACTACACTTTTACAACTGCTACTAGTACTTGCTACTAGTACTACTGCCACTTTTGCAACTACTACTGCTATTGCTACAAATGCTGCCACCATAATTACTACACCTACTACCACAACTACTACTACTACTGCTGCTTCAACTACTGCAACTGCAACTACTAGTACTTCTACTACAACTGCCACTACAACTACTACTGTCACTCCCACTACAACAACTACTACTCTTACTGCTTCTACCAACACTGCTCTTAATACTATTGCTAATACCACTTCGAGTACTACTACTATTGTTACTACTGCTACTAGTACTACTACTCCTCCTACTACTACTACACTTCTATCGCTACTGCTACTACTACTGCTGCTATAATTACTACTAATATTTCTATCGGTGCTACTACTACTGCTACTATTACTAATGCTACTGTCACTACTGCTACTACTACTACCACGACTGCTACTGCTACAACTACTACAACTACTACAACAACTGCTACAACTACTACTCCAACTACTACTACTAATACAACAACTGCTACTACCACTCCTACTACAATTCTCACTCCTACTACCACTACAACTACTACTGCTTCCCATAATGCTCTTAATAATGTAGCTATTACTACTACTACCGCTACTCCTATGACTATTGCTACTACTGCTTCTACTACTACTATTACTATTTCTGCTAATACTACTACTACAACTACTACTCCTACTACTGCTACGACTACTACTACTACAACTACTACTACAACTACTACTACTAATACTACTGTTGCTGCTCCAACTACTACTTCTACTGTTGCTCCTACTACTACTACAATTACTTCTACTATTGCTACAACTATTTCTACTACCACTTCTACTACTACTACAACTAATGCTACTACTACCCACATTACTACTACTACTATTGCTACAGCTTCTACTAGTACTCAGACTCCTATATGTCCAGCTACTGCAACTACTACAATTGCTGCAGGAACTACTATTGCTTCTACTAGTACCATAGCTCATACTACTACTACTACAACTGCTATGAACGCTAATGGTACTGCTACTATTGCTACTGCTACAACAGCTACTACTACTACTGCTATTGCAACTACCACAACTGCTACTCCTGTAGCTGCTCTACTACTACTTCTGCTACTGCTACTACTACTACTGCTATTATTGTTATTGCAGCTTCCACTACTACTACTGCTGCTGCTGCTCCTGCTACTACTGCTACTACTACTATTCCTACTGCTACTCCTACTACTACTGCTACTCCAACTACTACTACTACTACTACTGCTACTACTACTGTTACTACTGCTACAGCTTCTGCAACTACTCATAGCACTACTACTACTGCAAGCACTTCTACTACTGCTTCTGCTACTACACCTATGACTCCTACTACAACAACAACTACTACTACAACTACACTACACACTCCTCCTCCTCCTACTACTGCTACTACCGCTACTAATACTACTGTGACCACTATTACTACTACTACTATTATTACCGCAACTACTACTACTACTGCTATTGCTTCTCCTACTATGCCTAGCACTACAGCTATTGCAACTGCTACGATTGCTTCTTCTACTACTCCAACGATTACTACTAATACTACCACTACAGCAGCTGCTACTACCGCTACTACCACTATTGCTTCTGTAGCTGCTACTGCTGTTGTTGCTACTACCGCTACTACTACTACTGCCACTGCTCCTGCTGCTACTACTCCTACTACTTTTGCTACTACTGCTACTACTTCTGCTACTACTCCTAGCACTACTGCTGCAGTAACTACTCCTACCACTACTTCTCCTACAACTCCTGCGACAACTTCTACAACAACAACTACTACTACTACTACTATAGCAAAAACTACTGCGCTACTCCTCCTCCTACTACTATTGCTACTACAGCTACTAGTACAAGTGCTACTACTATTACTACTACTACAATTGCTACTACCGCTACTATAATTACTTCTACTACTAATTCCACTTCTTCTACTACTACTCCTAGCACAATTGCTATTGCAACTACTCCTACCACTAGTTCTGCTACTACCCCTACCACTACTACTACAACTACTGCTACAAATACTACTATTGCAACTACTACTGCAATACTCCTCCTACTACTACTACTACTAACGCTACTAATACAATTGCTACTACTATTACTACTACTACCACTACTAATACTGCTACTACAACTACTCCCACCACTGCTTCTGCTACTACTCCTACGACAACTACTACTCCTACTCCTGCTCCTACTACTCCTACTACTATTACTACTACTACTACTACTACTACTACTACTACTATTGCTACTAGTTCTACTGCGATTACTAATACTTCTGCTACTACTGCTACTACCACAACTACTTCTACTACTACTCCTACTACTACTGCTGCTGTTATAATTGCTCCTACTACTATGGCTACGGCTACTGCTACTACAACTGCTACTGCTACTACTACTAGTGCTACTGCTGCTGCTACTACTACTACTACTATTATTACTACTGCTATTCCGACTGCTACTTCTACTCCTACTACACCTACTATAATTGCTACTACTACAACTAATGGTGGTACAACTACTGCTTCCACTTCTACAGCTACTACTGCAACTACTGATAATGCAACTACCACTACTAGTACTACTGCTAAATCTACTACTACTGCTACTACACCTACTACAATTGTCGCTGCCACTCATCTTCTGCCACCTACTCCAACTACTATAGTAGCTACTACTACTACTCGGACTTCGACTACTACTACTACTACTACAACTACTACTACTACCCCTACTGCTACATCAATTGCAATTGCTACTTCTACTGCCATTGCTAGTACTACTACAACTACTTCAGCAACTGCTTCTGCAGCTACGACTGCTACTCCAACAATAACTACTACTACTACTCATACTACTACAACTACTACTAGTACTACTACTACTGCTGCTGCCGCTGTTGCTATTGCTTCTGCTACTTCCACTACTATTGCTACTACTGCTACAACAACAATAATAACAACAACCACTTCTACTACTACAACTATTACAACTACAACTGCTTCTACTACTACTACTACTATGGCAACTACAAGTATTGCAGCTACTACTAAAACAACAACTACTACTTCTACCACTACTATTAATTCTACCAATATTAATTCTACTATTATGGCTACTATTACTACTGCAACTAACACTACTACTACTGCTGCTTATACTACTATAGCTACTAATACGACTACTGCCACTACTACTACTACAACTACCACTGCTGCTGCAACTTCTACTACGTCCTCTAATACGACTACTACTACTACTTCTATTATTGCTAACAACAGCTACAACAACAACAACTACTACTACTACTACTACTACAGCTTCTGCTACAACTGCTACTACTACTAATACTCCTGTTAATACTATTGATACTACTACTACTACTATTTTTACAATAGCTACTACTGTAACTGCGGCTACTACTGCTTCTACAACTACTAATACTACTATTATTACTAATACTACTCCTACTACTAGTACTACTACTGGTACTAATACTACAACTACTCACACTACTACTACTATTGCTACTAGTACGACTACTACTATAATTGCTACTACTGCTGCTACCTCTACAACAGCTACCACGCATACTACTACTAATACTACTTCTACTATTTCTACTACAACTACGACTACTTCTACTACTGTTGCTACTACGACTGCTACTAATGCCACTACATTTGTGACTCTAACAACCACTACTACTACTACTGCTACTACTACCCCTACTGCGACATCAATTGCAATTGCTACTACTACTACCATTGCTAGTACTACTGCAACTACTTTAGCAACTACTTCTGCAACTACTACTACTCATACTACTCTACAAGTACGACTAGTATTACTAGTGCTACTACTACTACCGTCACGGTCGCTATTGCTTCTGCTACTTCCACTACTATTGCTACTACTGCTGCAATAACAGCAATAACAACAACCACCACTACTACTATAACTACTACTACTACAACTTCTTCTACTGTTGCTGCTACTACTACTATGGCAACTACAAGTATTGCAGCTACAACAACAACAACTACTACTACTACTACAACTACTACTACTTCTACCAATACTAATTCTACTACTACGGCTACTATTACTACTGCAACTAATACTACTACTACTACTGCTTATACTACTACAGCTACTACAATGACTACTGCCACTGCTACTACTACAACTACCACTGCTGCTGCAACTTCTACTACGTTTGCTACTATGACTATGACCACTACTACTACTACTACTACTATTATTGCTAACAACTGCTACAGCTACTACTACTACCACTATTACTACTACCACTACAGCTTCTGCTACAACTGCTACTACTACTACTACTACTACTACTCTTAATACTACTGATACTACTACTACTACTACTTTTACAACTGTTACTACTGCAGCTGCGGCTACTACTGCTTCTACTACTACTACTAATACTATTGCTACTAATACTACTCCTACTACTAGTACTACTAGTGCTACTAATACTACTACTACTCCCACTACTACTACTACCGCTACTAGTACAACTACTGCTATAATTGCTACTATCGCTGCTACCTCTACAACAGCTGCCACCCTTACTACTACTAATACTACTTCTACTATTTCTATTACTACTCATAGTATTATTTCTACTACTACTGCTGTTACGACTGCTACTAATGCCACTACTTTTGTGACTCTAACAACCACTACTACTACTCTAAAAACTACATCTACGAATGCTACTTCTACTGCTAATACAATGACTGCTATTAGTGCTACTAACTCTACTACCGATACTTCTACTACCACTCTTACTACCACTGGTACTTCTACTACTACTGCTGCTACTACTGCTACTATTGCTATTACTGCTACTACTACTACTACTACCACTACAACTACTACTACTACAATGCCCCCTACAACTACAATAGCTACTACAACCACTACTACTATTGCTACAACTAGTACTACACCTAGCACTGGTACTACCGCTACTATTTCTACTATTACTACTACTACTACCACTACAAAATACTAGGACTACTGCTTCTACTACTACAGCTACTGGTACTACTACTGCTACTTCTACTAATGCTATAGCTACTACTACAATAGCTGCTATTACTACTACTACAACCTCTATAATTACTATTGCTGCTGCTACTACAACTACTACAACTGCTACTACAACAATAACACCTTCTACTACTACTACTATGTTACTTGTACAACACCTGCTACTATTGCTACTGCTACCACTCCAACCAGAACAATAACAACTACTACTACAACTACTTCTCCTACTATGGTTGCTACTACTCGTACCACTATTGCTACTACTACTACTCTAACTACTGCTATTGTTACTACTACTACTACAACTACTCCATCAACTATTCCAACTAGTACTACTATTATTACTACTGCTACTGCTGCTACTACTATTGCAACTACTTCTACTACTACTACTACTATTGCTAAACCTACTACTACTCCTACTACGACTACAACTGCTACTACTACCACTATTACTACTACTACTACTTGCTACTAGTACTACTGCCACTTTTGCAACTACTACTGCTACTACTACTCCTACTCCTCCAAATGCTGCTACCACAACTACTACTCCTACTACCACAACTGCTACTACTGCAATTGCTACTACTACTACAGCTGCTCCTACTACTACTACTCTCACTCCTACTACAACAACAACAACTGCTCCTTCTTTTCCTACCACTACTCCAATACTACTGCTAATACTACTACTACTACTACTGTTACTACTGCTACAACTACTGCAACTCCTCCTCCTACTACTACTACTACTGCTGCTGCTGCTACTATTATAAGTACTACTACTATTGCTACTGGTAGTTCTACTACTGCTACTGCTACTAATGGTACTGTCACTACTGCTACTCCCACTATTATGACTGCTACTTCTGCTACTACTAGTGCTACTACTAATACAACTACTACAACAACTGCTGCAACTACTCCTAGTACTTCAACTATTACTACTACTACCACTGCTCCTACTACTCTCACTCCTACTACCACTACAACTACTAGTAGTCCTATTGCTACTACTTCTATACAACTATTGCTCTCACTACTGCCATTACTGCTATTACTACTTCCGCTAATACTACGACTTCTACTACCGCAACACTACTACTACTACTACTACAACTACCACTACTACTACTACTCTTACTCCTACTACTACTACTACTACTATGACTACTCCTATTGCTACTACTACTCATAATACTACTACTGCTGCTCCAACTGTGACTACTACTACAACTACAACTAGTACAATTACTGCTATTGCTGTTAGAACTATTACTACTACCACTGCTCCTACTACTACACCTACTGCTACAACTTGTCCCATTACTACTACTATAGTTGCTACTGCTACTACCAGTACCGTGACGCTTACATCTACTACTACTGGAACAACTACTACTGCCACTACTACTACCATAGCACGTAGTACTACTGCCACAACTGCTGGAAATGCTAGCGCTACTACTACTATTCCTATCGCTATCACAACTGCTATGACTACTACTACTACTACAACTACTACAGCTACTATTACTATAAATACTTCTACTCCTACTACTACTAATACTAGCAATCCTACTCCTAATACTTCTACTACTGCTACTACTACTTCTACCACTAGTACCACTACTACTACAACTACTAGGACTATTACTATTACTTCTACTACTATAACTACTACTCCTACAAGGACTACAATTGCCACTGCTACCACTACTACACCTACTACTAGATCTCCTGCTACCAATTCTTCTACTATTGCCGCTAGTACTACTGTGACTGCTGCTGCTGCCGCAGCAGCTACTACTCCTAACGCTACTCCTACTACTCCAACTACTACTACTACTACTGTTGCTGCTACAACTACTACTACTATTGCTTCTACTACTACTACAACTACTACTATTACTCCAACTACTATTACTACAACTGCTTTTGCCACTGCTACTACTTCTACAACTGGTACTACTACAACTACTGCTACTACTACTCCTATTACGACTACTACTACTACTCCTCCTTCTACTCCTACAAATACTACTACCACCGCTAGTCATACCACTACTCTTGTGACTACTACTGCAACTACTACCTCAACTATTACTCCCGCTACAGCTAATAATATTACTCCAACTATTGCTACGACTACTACTCCTACTGCAACTACTACGACAGATACCACTACTACTGCAACTACTGCTATTACTACTACTACAACTACTACTACTACTACTGCTACTATGACAACCACACCTACTACTTGTTCTACTAGTGTAGCTATAACTACTACTATTACAACTACTACTACAATTGTTGGTACTACTACTATTACTACTATTGCTATTACTGCTACTACTGCCACTATTGCTACTACTGCTACTACTTCTACTATTACGTGCTATTAATACTACTGCCACTACTGCCACTACTTCGGGTCTTGCTACTAATATTGCTGCCACTGTTGCTTCTCCAACTACTACCAATGCTACTACTGCAACTACTACTACAACTACTGCCACTGCGACTACTACTCCTACTACTACAACTCCTTCTACCACTAATACTACTACTGCTTCTACTGTTACTACTCCTTATGCTTGTACAACTGTTACTACTTCTACTACTACTACTACTACTACGATTGCTACTCCTACTGCTACTACTACACATAATACTCGTACTGCTACTTCTCCTACTGCTTCTACTACTACTTCTACTACTACTACTACTACTACTACTATTGCTCCTGCAACTACTTCTTCCGTGACTACTGCTGCTGCTACAATTACTGCTACTGCTGATGCTACTACTTCTATTATAATAGCTACAACAACTACTACTACTACTACTGCTACTGCTACTATTATTACTATAACTACTGCTGCTGCTACTATCACTACTACTAGTACTACTCCGACTACTTCTACTACTATTGCCGCTGCTATTACTCCTACTGCTACTACAACAACTACTTCTACTACTACTGTTACTCACAACAACAACTACTACAACAACTACTACTTACTACTACTCCTGCTACTGCTGCTAATACAAAGTACAACTAGTGCTCCTAATGCTGCTACTACTACACTACTGCTATTGCTACTACTGCTACTACTACTACTACCACTGTTACTACTACTACTACTAATACTACTGCTACTGTTATTACTACTATTACTACTACTCCAACTACTAGAGCAGCCACTACTACAACTACTACTGTTGCATCTCTAGCTATAACTACTGCTACTACTGCTACTGCTACTACTCCTACTATTACTACTAGTGCTATTCTTGCTATTTCTACAACAACTACACCTGCTACTATTACTACAACTAGTACTGCTACAAAAACTGGTACTGCTACAATAGCTTCTACTACTGTTGCTACTACTACTGCTACAACTGCTACTACAGATACTACTGCAACAAATGCTACGACTACTGCTAATGCTACAACTATTGATCTTATTACTGCTGCTAATAGTACAGCTATTGAGACTATTACTACTGCTACTACTAGTGATATGACTACTGCTACTACTACTGATACTACTACTACTACTACTATTACTACAACTACTACAAGTGCAACTAATGCTGCTGCGACTTCTATTGCAACTACTACTATTACTGCTACTGCTGCTCCTCCGCCTACTACTACTGCGGCTTCTGCTGCTACTGCTACGACTACAACGACTGCTACTACTACAACAACGACTATTGTTGTTGCTACTACTACTATTACAGCTTCTACTACTACTACTTCTACTATTGCTACTACTACTCCTGATACTACTATTGCTACTACTGCTACTATTATTACAACTACTACTGCTTGTACTTCAACTACTGTTAATCCTAATACTATTACTACTACTACTTCTGCTACTAGGAGGACTTCTACTACAAGTACTGCTACTACTATTGCTACTACTACTATTGTTGCTACCACTACCACTACTAAAACTGTGGCTACCACAGTTGCTATTACTACTTCGGCTTCTATAACTGCTAATTGTAGTACTACTACTACTTCTTCGACTGCTACTATGGCTGCTACGACCGCTATAATTGCAAGAACAATAACTACTACTACTACTTCTCCTCCTACTACTACTACTACTTCTTCTACTACTACTTCTGCTAGTACGGCTGCTACTACTAGTACTACTACTAATACTAATACTAATACAGTACTACTACTACAACAACAACAAAAACAACTACCCCTACTACTACGACTGCTACTACTACCACTACTATGACTACTATTTCTTCTTCCACTTCAACAACTACTACTGCTACTGCTACTGTTGCTACAACTACTACTAGTACTACTTCAGTTGTTGCTACTACTACTACTACTACTGCTATAGCTTATACAACTACTTGTCCTTGTCCTACTACTACTACTCCTCCTACTACAATTTCTACTACAACCACTGCTGCTACTACTGATACTCCTACTACAACAGCTACCACTACTACATTTACTTCTACTGCAGCTATGTCTATTGCTATTACTACTATGTCTAGTATTGTTGCTACTACTACTACTACTGCTACTACTTCTATTGCTACTACGACTGGTGCGACAACTATGACTACTAGTAATACAACAACTACTACTTCAGCAACTATTTATTCGACTGCTACTGCTACTGCATCTACTGCTTCTACTATTACTACCACTACTAGCACTACTGCTACTACTAATACTACTACTTCTTCTTTTCCTATTTCTAGTAGTACTACTACTACTTTTGCAATGACAACTACTGCTACTACTATTTCTACAACCACTACTACTACTTGTACTATTACTGCTACTACTATTACGACTAATACAACTACTAGAGCTACTACTACTCCTCCTACAACACTAATTCTGCTACTACTACAGCTACTACTACAATGGCTGCTACTACTACTACAATGCCTACTTTGGCTGCAACTACCCCTGTGAGTACTACTATAGCTACAACCTGCACTACTACTAGTACAGCTACTCCTACTCCTACTACTTCTACTGCTACTACTAATACAACTACCACTGCTGCTGCTGCTACTACCTCTACTACTTCTATTGCTACTACTGCTATTGCTGCAGCAACAACTACTACCACTACTACTACTGCTAATGTGGCTACTGCTACTAATACTACTAGTACTGCAATAACTACCATTTCAACTACTACTACTTCTGGTACTACTACTGCAACTTTTGCTACTACTACTACTATTACTACTACTACAACTTCTATTACTTTCACTGCTACTACTGCTACTGCTGATTCAATCGAAACAATAGGTACCATTACTAGTACTACTTCTGCTACCACTGCTACAACTACTACCACTTCTACTACTACTATTTCTACTCCTGTAACTACAACAACTACTACTACAGCTACTCCTACTACTACTACTAATCCTCCTCCTCCAACTACTACTACAGCTACAGCTATCGGTATGGTACATACTGCTACTACAGCTTCTACAATTGCGACTACTGCTTCTGCCACTACGACTACTACTACTACTATTACTACTACTACTTTCGATACTACTTCAACTACACCTACTATTACTATTGCTACTACTACAATTATTGCTTTTACTACTATTGATGCAACTACTACTATGGCTACTGATGCTACCACTACTACAGTTCCTACTGCTGCTACTGCTACTACTACTAGTGCTATTATTACTACTACTATAGCTACAACTGCCACTACTTCTACTGCTACAACTTGTATCACTACTACTACTACCACTACTACAACTACTACTATTACTAATGTTGTCACTACTTCTACTACAGCAACTGCTACTATGACTTCTACTGCTAGGACTACTACTTTTGCTGCTACTATTACTCCTACTACCACAACTACAAGCACTACTACAACTACAACCACTACTACTGCTACAACAGAAATAATAACTACTACTAATACTACTACTACTGTTACTCCTACAACTACTACAACAACTACTACTACTACTTCTAAGACTACTTCTACTACGACTAAAAATATAACTATTATTACTACTACTACTACTACTACTATTGCTACAACTACTCCTACTGCTACTACTAATACTATTATCGCTACTACTACTATTATTATAACTACTACCACTACTACTGCTACTAGTAATACTACTACTAGTATTACTGCTATTACTAATATCACTGTTGTTGCTGATGCCACTGCTAATACTACTACTGCTATCGATGCTACTGCTACTTCAACTACCACCACCACTACTACTACTACGACAACTGCGACTGCTACTAATAACTATTCTCCTACTACTTTTACAATTATTATTGCTATTGCTTCTACTATTACTTCTACTACTGCTACTACTACAACTACTGCTACTACTACTGCTACTACTTCTACTTATCCTACCACTGCTACTACGATAGCTACTACTACTCCTACTGGTACAGCTGCTACTACTACTACCCCGGCTACTAAAACTACTACTACTTCTTCTACTCCTACTACTTCGGCTACTGCTGCTTCTACTACTACTATGACTACTGCAACTACAACTTCTACTAATACCGCTCCAACTACTACTGCTACTACTACTAGAACTCCCACTGCTACTTCTCCTCCTACTACGACTACTACTACCAAAACTACTGCAGCTCCTGCTACTACAACTTCTACCTCAACTGGTACTACTGATACTCCAACTATTACAACAACTATTACTACTTTGCCTACTAAGACTACTACTGTTGTTACTCCTACTACTATTACTATTGCTTCAACTGCTGTTACTACTCCAACTACTACTATAACTTCTTCTGCTACTACCACTATGACTTCAGCTACTATTTCTACAATGACTATGGATACTATGATTGCTACAACTACTACTTCCACTACTACTTCTGCTGCTACTGCTGCAACTACTATTATTGTGACTGCTGCTAGTACTACTATTTCTTCAACTATAGCAACTTGTGCGATAACTGCAACTTCTACTACAACTACAACTACTACTACTTCTACTTCAACTATTGCTACTACTTCCACTACTACTTCTCCTCCTACTACTGCTACTACTACTACTGCTGCTACTACCACTACTGCTACTACTACTACTTCGGCTACTACTACTACTACTACTACTACTACTACTACTACTACTACTACTACTACTACAGCTTCTACTACTACTACTACTTCTCCTACTACTACTTCTTATGCTACTACAACTACTGCTACTCGTACTACTATGGCTACTACTACTACTACGACTACTATTATTTTGACTACTGATACTACTCCTCCTACAACTACTACAGCCACTTCTATCACTACTTCAACTACTACTGCAGCTTCTACTACTACTTTTGCTACTACTACCATTTTTGCTACTACTAGCATAACTATTACAACTATTGCGGCGACTAATACTACTGCTACTACTACTACAACTACTACTACTATAGCTACTGCTATTACTACAAAAATAGTTACTACAATTACTACTACTATGACTACTTCTACACTAATACTACTATTGTTGTTGAGGCTACTACTACTACTACAATCATTGCTGCTACTATTACAACTACTACTATTACTACTACTAAGACTACTACTGCTACTACAACTACAACAATAATAACAACAACAACTACCACTACCACTACTGCTACTACTTCACATAGTACAACAACAACAACAACTACTACGACTTGTCCTACTATAACTACTACTACTGCTAATACTACTACTACTACTACTACTACCACCACTATCACTACTACTGCTACTATTGCTACTACTTCTACTACAACAACTACAAGTACTACTATGACTTCTTTTGCTATTACTACTGTTGTTGCTGTTACTGCTGCTATTACTATTACTACAATCACTATTGGTACTACTAGTACTACTGCTACTACTACTACTACTATTGCTGCTACTATGGCTTCTACTACTACCACTAGTGCTATGGCTACTACTTCTGCTACCCTAACTACTGCTGCTACTACTATTGCTACTATTGCTACTAATACTGCATATGCTACTATTGCAACAACTACTACTACAACTGCTACTCCTACAACAAGTACTACTACTTATACTGATGCTGATGCTACTACTACTTCTAGTAATACTAAGATAGCCGATAATGCTGCTACTTCTACAGCTGGTGCAACTTCTACTACTCGAACTGCTATGGCTACTACTTCTAATGCTACTGCTACTTCTTCTACTACTTCTGCGACTGTTGCTGCTACTACTACTACTACAACAACTGCTACTACTACTACTGATACTACTATTACTACTTCTGCTACTGCTACCACTAAAGCTATAGCTATTACTATTACAACTGTTACTGCTTCTACTAACACTGCTGCTGCTACTGCTACTACTACAACAACTAATACTATTATTAATGCTGTTGCAGCTATGGCTTTGTTGCTGTTGTTGCTCCAGCAAATATTACTACTTCTACTATACTTCTTCCTCCTCCTACCACTATTATTACTACTATTACTACAACTACTAATACCACTACTACTACTACTACAACTAGTACTGCTATTGCTTTCATTGCTACTACTACTATTGTAGATGTTATAACTACTACAATTACTATTGCTACTACAAGTTCTGCTATAACTAATACTACTACTACTACGGCTACAACTACAAATGCCCGTACTACAACTTCTATTACTACTGCGGCTACCACTACTGCTGCTGCAACAACTACTAGTACTACTACTACTAGTAGTATTAGTACTGATGCTGCTGCTACTACTACTACGACTACTACTACACCTATTTCTACTGCTACTACTACAGCTACAACTACTACACCTATTACTATTGCTACTACTACTGCTACTAATAGAACTATAATTATTACCACTACTACTGCTACTACTACAACTACTCTGGCTACTACTACACGAACAATAACTATTACCACTACAATAACTACTACTACACCAACTATTACTCCTACTCCTACCACTACTATAGCGACTATAGCTACTACTGCTACTATTACTGCTACTGCTACTACTACTACTTTTCCCAGTACTACTATTAATAATTCTACTATTACTACAAATGTTGCTATTACTACTATTATAGCTATTACAACTTCTCATACTAGTACTACTCAGGATACTACTACTACTACTACTACAACTGGGGCTACCCACTACTGCTACTACAACTACCAATACAGCTACTTCAGGTACTACTACTACACCTGCTGCTCCTACTACTAATAGTAGTACTACTCATACCGCTGAGACTACTGCCACTCCGGGTACTACTGCTACAGCTATTACTACTATTACTAATACTGCTACTCCCCCTGCTACTAACGCTATTAGCAGGAATACTACTACAACTGCTGCTACAACTGCTACTACTCCTCCTACAACTACAACTACAACTATTATTGCTACTGTACTATTACTACTACTATTACTACTACTACTACTACTACTACTACTACTACTACAACCACCATTACTACAACTGCTACTACAACTACTACTTCTACTAATACTAGTACCACTACTGCTACTACTACGACTACTACTCCTAATACTACTAGTGCTACTACTGCCCTATTACTATTACTACTTTTACTGCATCTAGTACTACTACTGCTACAACTATTGCTGATGCTACTACTACTACTATAAGTACTTCTGCGACTACTACTACTACCACTACAACTATGATTATTGCAGCTACCACTTCTATAAATACCACAACTACTACTGCTACCATGGCTGCTACTGCCACTACTACTACTACTACGGATACCACTACTACAAATACTGCTACTTCTAGTACTACTTCTGCAACAACTCGCACTACTACTACTACTACCACTACTACTACTTCTACTAATATTGCTGCTGCTACTACTACAACTATTACCACTACTACTACGGCAACTACTACTATTGTTGCTAGTACTATGACAACTACGACTACTACTACTACAACAACTACTACTACTGTTGCTGCTCTTGCTACTGCTACTACTATTTCTACTATTGCTACTGCTAGTACTACCACTACTGCTACTACTAGTACTACCACTACTGCTACTACTACTTATACTACTACTTCTTCTACATTTGCTACTGCTACTAAAAGTACTACTATTACTCTTCTCACTACTACTGCTACTACTGCTACTACTACTACTGCTACTACTGCTATAGCTACTACTACTGCCACAACAACTCCTACTATTACTACAACTTCTACCACTACTAGAACTACAATAACAACAATAACAAATACAACTACTAGCGCAAATACTACAATAACTAATAGTACTCCTACTACTCCTAATACTGCTACTACTGCGACTACTACTACTACTCTTTCTACTACTACTACTTCTGCTACGGCTACTACACCAACTATTATTGCTTCTACTACTACCACTAATACTACGACAACTATTACTACTACTCCTACTACTACCACTAATACTACTGCTCTACTACTACTCATACCGCTTCTACAACTACTACAATAACTACTATTACGTCTACAACTACTCTGCTGCGACTGCTACGACGTATACTAATACTACTACTTGTTCTCTTACTACTACTGGTACCACAACTATTACTACTTATCCTACTACTACTACTACTCTCACTTATGCTAGTACTACTACTACGACTGCTACCACTACTACTGTTACTACTACTACTACCACTACTACTAGACCTACTACTACTACTGCTACTCCTACCAATACTACTTCTCCGATGACTACTACTTCTGCTACTTCTACTGCCACTACTATAGCTGCTACTACTACTATTACTATAGCTACTAATACTACTTTTACTACTACTACTACTACTACTACTACTACTACTACTACTACTACTACTACTGCTACTACTACTTCTGCTACTACTTTTATTACAAGTACGGCTAGTACTACAACTACTCTTGCTACTACTACTGCTACTGTTGCTACCATAGCTACTACTGCTGCTACTGCTGCTATCACTATTACCGCTACTACTGCTACTACTACTACTTCTACTACAGCTACTACTACTACTACTGCTACTACTGCTACTACTATTACTACCATGACTACTACCACTACTACAGCGCATTTTGCTACTACTACTACTGCTTCCATTATTATTTCAATAACTACAACAAGTTCTCCTACTGTTACTACTAGTATGGATACTTCTACTACTACTACTATTACTGCTACTACTACTACAACTGCTGCTATTATTGCAACTATTGCTACTACTACCACTACAACTGCTACTACTACAACAACCACTACAACTACTACTGCAACTACAACTACTGCTGCTTCTCCTACTACAGTTATGACTACTATTGCTACTTCTGCTGCTACTACTACTAGAACTACTACAACCACCACCACCACCACCACCACCACCACTACTACTACTACTACTACTACTGATACCACTACTACTATAGCTGCAACTACTCAACATCTCGTACTATGACTACTATTGCTTTTACAACTGCTACTACTACTGTTCCTACTACAACTGCAACTACTACTACAATTACTATAACTAATACTTCAATGACTACTACCGTAGTTGTTGCTACTATTGCTTCTACTACTACTACTACTACAATAACTACTATTGCTGCTGCTGCTGCTGATACTGCTACTTCTACTATAGCAACTACTACTACGATTGCCTTAGCTACAACAACTAGCACAACAACAACAATAACTACTACTACTACTTTAACTACTTCTGCTACTACTACTACTACAACTACTATTACTACTATTACAACTGCTACTACTGCTACTACAGCTACAACAACAACTACTACTACTATAGTTATCCCCTCTACTACTACTACTGCCGCTAGTATAATAACTACTAATGCTGCAACAACTATTACTGCTCCTACTACCACTACTACTACGACCACTGCTACTAATATTGCTACTGCTACTACTAGTACTACTACGACAAGTCCTACTACTTCTACCACTACAACTGCTATTGGTATTACTTCTGCAACTATTACGATCACTAGTACTCCTACTACTTCTAATACTATTGCTACTACTAATACTATTGCTTCTACTACTACTATTACTCCTACTACTACTACTAATAATAATAATAATAATAATAATAATACTATTTCTGCTATGCCTGCGACTCCTACTTTTATTACTACTACAATTACAACTACTACATTGATTACTATTGCTACAACAACTACTACTGCTCCAACTATTACTAGTACTACTACTACTATTATACAACAACTACTACCCCCACCACCACCACCACCACTACTACTACTACTACAATAACAACAATAACAACAACAATAACAACTACTACTACTATTGTTGTTGCTGCTACTTCTACTACTACTGCTGCTACTCCTACTATTACTACTACAACTACTCCAACTCTTACTCCTGCTCCTACTGCTTCTACTACAACTACTCCTACTCTTGCTCCAACTCCTACTACTACTCTTGCAACTACTACTACTACTACCATGACACCTACTACTACTGTTATAGCTACTTCTGCAACTACTCCTACTACTACTACTCATACAACTACTGCTACTGCTACTACCATTACTACCCCTATTACTATCACTACAATGAGTACTACTACAATTACGACTACTACTACTATTACTACTACTACCTCTACTACTAGTACAACTACTACTACTACTACTCCTGCTATTGCTCTACTACTACTTCTCCTACTCCTACTCCTACTACTACTACTAACACTCGTTCGACTGCTACTACTACTCCTACTACTACTACTCCAACCCCAACAACTATTACTACTACTGCTGCTATTTTTGCTTCTAGTATGGCTGCTACTCCCAATACTACAAATACTAGTGCTACTACTACTCCTACTCCAACTCGTACTACTATGACTGCTATTACTACTAATAATACTACTACTACTACTACTACTAGAACTACTAATACTTAATCTACTACTGCTGCTGCTGCTACTACTACTACTACGACTACAACAACTACTACTAATACTACTGCTACTACTACTACAACTACTAATACTGATATTACTACTACTACTACTACTTCTGTAACTACTACACCTACTACTCCTATTACTACCACTTTTGCAATAGTTACTACTACTACTGATCATATAGCTATTGCTACTGCTACTACCACTACTACTCATATTGCTACTTTGACTATTACTAGTAGTAGTAGTAGTAGTAGTTGTTGTTGTAGTAGTAGTAGTAGTAGTAGTAGTCATTGTAGTAGTAGTAGCCAGAGTAGTAGTATTAGTAGTAGTAGTAGTAGCTGTACTAGTAGTAATAGTTGCAGCTGTAGTAGTACAAGTAGTAGAAGTGGTAGTTGTAGTAGTCATTATAGTAGCAATAGCAATAGTAGTTATAGTAGTAGTAGTAGCAATAGTAGTTGTAAAAGTAGTAGTAAAAGTAGTAGATGTAGTAGCAGTTGTAGTAGTAGCAGCAGCAAGAGCAATCATACTAGTAGCAGTAGTAGTAGTAGTTATTGTAGCAGTAGTAGTTATCAATATAATAGCACTAGCAGGAGTAAAAGTTGTATTAGTGGTGTTGGTGGTAGTAGTAGTAACTGTAGTAGAAGAGGTAGTTATAGTAGTAGTAGTAATAGTAGTAGTAGAAGTAGTAGTAGTACTAGTAGTATTAGTAGTAGCAGTAGGAGTAGCTGTAGCAATAGTAGTAGTAGTAGAAGTAGTAGTAGTACCAGTAGCAATAGTAGTAGCAGTAGTTGTTGTTGTTATTATTGTTGTAATAGTCATAGTAGTAGTAGTATTAGTAGTAGTAGTAGGAGTAGTAGTAGTAGCAGTAGTAGTCGTAACTATAGTAGCAGTAGTTGTAGAAGTAGTAGTAGTAGTAGTAGTAGTAGTAGTAGTAGTAGTAGTAGTAGTAGTAGTAGTAGTAGTAATAGTAGTAGTAGGGGTCGGTGTAGCAGTAGTAGGGATAATTGTAGTAGCATTTGTAACCAGTAGGGGTAGCAATTGCAATTGCAGTAGTAGTAGTAGGAGGAGCAGTAGCAGTAATAATAGGAGTGTCATTAGTAAAAATATTAATAGTTGTAGTTGTAGCGGGAGTAGTAGTAATAGTAGCAGTAGGAGTAAAAGAAATACTATCAATAGTGATAGTTGTAGACTAGTAGAAGCAGTTGTAGTAGTAGCAGTAGTAGTAGTAGGAGCAGTAGTAGTAGTATTAGCAGCAGTAGCAGAAGTAGCAGTAGCCATAGCACTAGTTGCAGTAGTAGTTATTGTTGTAATTGCTATTGTAGTAGTAATATTAGTTGTAGCAGTAGTCGTAGAGGTAGGAGAAGTAGCAGTAGCAATAGCAGTAGCTGCGGCCGCGGCTGCTGCAACAGCAGCCGGAGTAGTAGTTGTTGTAGTAGTAGTTATAGTACTAGTTGTAGTAATAGTAGTAGTAGCAGAAATTGTAGTAGTAGTAGTAGTAGTAGTAGTAGTAGTAGTAGTATTAGGGGTAGTCGACGTACTAGTAACTGGAGTAGAAGTTTTAGTTGCTATAGTAGTTGTAGCAGAATGGGCTATCATAGTAGTAGTAGTTGTAGTAGCCGTTGTAGGAATAGTAGCAGGAGTAGTAGTAGTAGTGATAATAGCAATAGTAGGTATAGTACCAGCAGTGGAAGTCATAGTAGTAGTTTTAGTAGTCAAGGTAGTAGTAGTTGCTGTAGTAGCAGTAGTAGTAGAAGTAATACCAATAGTAGTAGTTGTTGTCTTGGTCGCTGCAATAGTAGAAGTAGGTGAAGTAGCAGTAGTTGTTGTAATAGTAATAGAAATAGTAGGAGAAATAGAAGTATTAGTAGTAGTAACAATAGATGTAGTGGTAGCATTAGCAGCAATTGCAGCAGTAGGAATAGTAGTAATAGTAGTAGAAGTTGTAGTAGCTGTAGAAGCAGTAGTAGCAGTAGCAACAACAATACTAATAGTTACAGTAGTAGTATTATTGGCAGCAGCATCAGTAGTAACAGAAGGAGGAGTAGTAGCACTAGTAGGGGAAGTTGTAGTAGTAGCGGTAAGAGTGGTTGTGTCAGTAGTAGTAGTAGCAGCAGCAGTAGTAGTAGTTGTGGTAGTTGTAGTAGTAGCAGTAATAGCAGTAGTTGCAATAGCAACAGTAGTAGCTGTAGCTGTAGTAGCAGCAGGAGTAGTAGTAGTAGTGGTAGCAGCAGGAGTAGTAGTAGTTGCAGTAGTAGTGGTAGTAGTATTAGTAGTTGCAGTAGTAGTAGTAGTAGAAGTAGTAGTTATAGTAGTGGTAGTAGTAGGAGTAGTTTGAGTAGTAGTAGTTGTTGTAGCAATAGTATTAGTAATAGTACTAGCAGGAGTAGTAGTAGTAATAGTAGTAGATGGAGCAGTAGCAATAATTGTAATAGTAGTGGCAGTAGTAGTATTCGTAGGAGTAGCTGTAGTACGGGTAGTAGCAGTAGTAGTAGCAGTAGTAGCTATAGTAGTAATTAGAGCAGTAGTAGTAGTTGGAGCAATAGTAGCAAGAGTAGCAGTAGTAGCAGTAGTTGCAGCAATAGCAGTAGCATCAGTAGCAATAGCATCAAAAATTATGGTAGTTCTTGTAGTGGTAGAATGAGTGGTCGAAGTAGTAGCAAAAGTAGTAGTAGTAGTAGTAGTAGCAGTAGCAGTAGTAGTAGTTGTAGAAGCTATAGTTGTAGTAGTAGTAGTAGGAGCAACAGTAGTGCTAGTAGTAGTAGTAGTAGTCTTAGTAATAGTAGTAGTAGTAGCGATAATAGCAGTAGTAGCAGTAGTAACTGTCCTTGTAGTTTTAGTAGTAGTAGTAGAAGTAGTAGTAATAATAGTGGCAGTAGTAGAAGTAGTAATAGTAGTAGCAATAGTAGCAGAAGAAGTAATAGTAGTAGTAGTAGTAGTAGTAGTCGTGGTAGCCATAGTAGCAGTGGCAGTAATTGTACTAGTAGTAATATTTGTTGTAGTTGTTGTAGTGTAGTAGTAGCAATAGTTGCAGAAGTAGCAGTAGTTGTAGTAGTATTAGTAGTAGTTATAGCAGTAGTAGCAGTATTTGCAGAAGTAGCTATAGTTGCAGAACTTGTAGGAGTAGTAGTAGTAGCCGTAGTAGTCACAGTGGTAGTAGTTGTAGTACAAGAAGTAGTAGTAGTAGTAGTAGTATCAATAGAAATAGTAGTCCTAGTCGTCGTAGTAGTAGTATTAGTAGTGATAGTAGTAGTAGTAGTAGTACTAGTAGTATTAGTTATAGTAGTAGCAACAACAGTTGTAGTAGCAGTAATAGCAGCAGTAGTAGCAGAAGTAGTAGTATTAGTAGTAGTAGTAGTCGTAGTAGTAGTAAAAGTAGTAGTAGTTGAAGTAGTAGTAGTAGTTGTTGTTGTTGTTGTAGTAGTAGTAGTAATAGCTGCCATAGTAGCAGTAGTTGTATTTATAGCAGAAGTAGTAATAGCAATAGTAGTAGCCGCTATCTTAATAGTAGTGGTGTTAGTAGTAGTGATAGTAGATGGAGCAAGAGTAGGAGAAGTGAGAGTAGCAGTTGCAGTTGCAGTAGTATTAGTAGTAGTAGGAGTAGTAGCAATAGTATCAGTAGTAGTAGAAGTATCATAGGTAAAAAGAATAGTAGTAGTTATTGTAGTAGAAGTAGTAGAAATAGTAGTAGTTGTAGTAGCTGAAGTAATTGTGGTAGTAGCAGTAGTAGTTGTACTAGGAGCAATAGTAATAGTATTAGTACTATTTGCAGTAGTAGTAGCCATTGCACTAGTTGTAGTAGTAGCAATTGTAGTAGTAATATTAGTTGTAGCAGTCGTTATGGTAGTTGTAGTAGTAGACGTAGTCTTAGAAGTCGGAGAAGCTGTAGTAGTAGTAGCAGCATCTGTAGCGATAGTGGTCGCCGCAATAGCAGGAGTAGTAGAGGAAGTTATAGCAGTCATTGGAGTAGTAGTATTAAAAGTAGTAGTAGCAAAAATTGTAGAAGTGGTAGTAGTAGTAGGGGTAGTAGAAGTAGTAGTAGCAGGAGTAGAAGTCATAGTAGCAATAGTAGGGGTAGCAGCATCAGCAATTGTAGCTGTAGTAGTTGTTGTAGCAGTAGTAGCAATAGTAGCAGTACTAGAAGTAGTAGCGATAATTGCAGTAGTAGTTGTATCAGCAGCAGTAGAAGTGGTAGTAATAATTTTAGTTGTCAGGGTAGTAGTAGTAGTTGTTGTAGCAGCAGCAGTAGTAGTAGTTGCTGTAGTAGTGGCTGCTGTTGTAGTAGTAGTAGCAGCAGTAGTAGTAGAAGCAGTAGTAGTAGTAGTAGTAGCAGTAGCAGTAGCAGTAGTAGTTGCAGTACTAGTAGCAGCCGTAGTAGTAGTAGTAGTGGTAGGAGTAGTAGTAGAAGCAATAGTAGTAACTGTAGGATAAGTAGTAGGAGAAGTAGTAGTAGTAGCAATTGATGTAGTGGTAGCATTAGTAGTAGTTGTAGTAGCAGTAGCAGTGGTAGTAGCAGAAGGAATAGAAGTTCCAGCAACAATCGTTGTAGTTATAGTCGTAGTAGTATTAGTAGCAGCATTAACAGTAGCAGCTATAGTAGTAATAGTAGGAGATATTATAGTAGTGGTTGTATTAGTAGTAGCAGTAGTAGCTATTCTAGTAGTAGTAGCAGCAGTAGTAGCGGTGGTAGTATTAGTAGGAGTAGTAGTGGCAGTAGTAGCAGCAACAATAGTAGTAGTAGCAGTAGTAATAGTAACAGTAGCATTAGCAGTAGTCATAGTAGTAGTAGTGGTTATTATAGTAGTAGTAGTTAGAGTAGTAGTAGTAGTAGTAATAGTAGTAGTAGTAGTTGTTGTTGTTGTTGTTGTAGCAATAGCTATTATAGCAGTAGTAGTAGTAGTAGTTGTAGTAATAGTCATAATAGTAGTGGCAGAAGTAGTAGTCGAAGCAGTAGTAGTCATAGTAGTAGTTGTTGTAATAGAAGTAATAGTAGTAGAAGTAGCAGCAACAGTAATAGTTATAGTAGTGGCAACAACATATTAGTAGCAAAAGCAGTCGTAGTAGTAGTAGTAGTAGTAATAAGAGCACTAGTAGTAGTCGGAGGAGTAGTATTAGTAGTAGCAGTAGTAGCGGTAGTAGCGGTAGCATCAGTAGTAGTAGTAGCTGTAGTTGTAGTAGGAGTAGTAGGAGTAGTTGAAGCAGTAGTAGAAGTAGTAGTAGTGGCGGTAGCAAAAGTAGCAATTGTGGAAGCTGTAGTAGTAGTAGTAGTAGTAGTTGCAGCAGTTGTAGTAGTAATAGATTTAGTTGTTATAGTAGTGGTAGCACTAGTTTTAGTAGTAGTTGTTGTAGTAGTAGCAATAGTAGTAGCAGCAAGAATAATAGTAGCAGTTGTAGTAGTAGTAGTAGCAACATCAGCTATAGCAACACTAGTTGTTTAGCAAGAGTAGTACTAGTAGTAGTCATAGTAATAGTAGCAGTAGCAGCAGTAGTACCAACAATAGTATTAGTAGAAGTAGTAGGAGTATTACTACTAGTAGTAGTAGCTATTATCGCAGTAGTAGTAGCAAGTAGAAGTAGTAGCAGTAGTACTTTTTGTAGTAGTGGTAGTAGTAGGCGTAATACAAGAGCAATAGTAGTAGTAGCCCAGGAAGTTGTAAGAGTAGTAGTTGTAGCAGCAGCTATAGCAACAATAGTAGTAGTAGTAGCAGCAGCAGCAGCAGTACTAGTAATAGTAGTAGTAGTAGTTGAAGTAGTAGTAGTAGTGGTAGTAGTGGTAGTAGTAGTAGCAGTAGCAGTAGTAGTAGTCGCAGTAGCAGCAGCATCAGTACTAGTTGAAACAGTAGTAGTAGTAGTAGTAGTAGTGGTAGTATTAGTAGTAGTAGAATAAGTAGTTGCAGTTGTAGTAGCATTGGTAGTAATTATAGTAGTTATAGCATCTGCAGTAGTAGTAGCAGCAGCAACAGTACTAGTAGTAGTAGTACTAGCTGCAGTAGTATTAGTTTGTAGTAGTAGTAGTAACAATAGTAGTAGTAGGAGGAAGAAGTAGTAGCAGTAGTAGTAATAGTAGCTGCACAGCAACAACAACAAAGCAGCCGCAACAGAGCAGTAATAGAAGTATTAGTAATTGTAGTTGTTGTTGTAGTAGTAGTTGTAGTAGAAGTAGCAGCAACAACAGTAGTAGCAGAAGCAGCAGTAGCAGTAGCAGTAGCAGTAGTAGCCACAGTAGTTATCGTAGCAGCAGTAGTAATAGTAGTGGTAGTAGTAGTCATAGCAACTATAATAGAAATAGCAGAAATAGTACCAGCAGCAGAAGGAGTAGTAGAAGTAGTAGAAGAAGTAGTAGTAGTATTAGTAGTAATAGCTGTAGCAGTTGTAGTAGTAGTAGTTGCACCAGTAGCAGAAGCAGCAACATTATTGCCAGTCTTAGTGTTACTAGAAGTAGTAGTAGGACCAGCAACATCAGTGGAAGCAATAGTAGTAGTTGTTGTAGAAGGAGTTGGACAAGTACTAGTAGTAGTAGTAGTAGCAGCAGCAGCAATAGTAGGGGTAGCAGAGGTAGTAGCAGTAGTATTAGTAGTGGTTGTTGTAGAAGTAGTAGCAGTAGTAGTTGCAGCAGCAGTAGGAGTAGTAGTAGTAATAATAGTAGTAATTGTTGTTGTAGAAGCAGCAACAGCAGTAACAGTAGTAGTAGTAGTAGAAGTAGTTGCAGTAGTACTTGTAGTTGTTGCGGTAGAAGTAGTAGCAGTATTAGCAGCAGTGGTGGTAGTGGCAGTAGTATTCGTTGATATAGCATTAGTAGTAGTAGTAGTAGTAGTAATAGTGATAGTAGTAGTTGTAGTAGTAATAGTAGTAGCAGCAGTAGTAGTAGTAGTGGTTGTTGTTGTAAGCGAAGTTGTAGTAGTGTGGTAGTAGTCGTTGTTGTTGTAGGTGAAGTTGCAGTAGTGTGGTAGTAGTTGTTGTTGTTGTTGTTTTTGTAGTAGTATTAGCAGTAGTAGTCGTAGTATTAGTAATAGCAGTAGTTGTAGTAGTAGTAGTAGCAATTTTAGTAGTAGTAGTAGTAGCGGCAACAACAATAGTAGTATTAGCGTGGCAGTAGTCTTAGTAGTAGTAGGAGAAGAAGTAGTAGTAGTAGTAGTGGTTGTAGTAGCAGCAGTAGCAATAGTATTAATAGCAGTAGTGGTAGTAGTAGTAGTCGAAGTATTAGTAATAGTAGTAGTAGTAGTAGTAGTAGTAGCAGAAGTAGCAGAAGTAGCAGTAGTAGCAGTAGCAGTAGCAGTAGTAGCTATAGTAGAAACTTTAGTTGTAGTAGCTGTAGTAGAAACTTTAGTAGTAGTAGCAGTAGTAGTACTAATAGCGAAAGTACTACTAGTAGTAGTAGTTGCAGTAGTAGTAGTAGTAGTAGGAGTCGTAGCAGTAGTGATTGTAGTAGCTGTAGCAGTAGTAGTAGTGGTAGTAGGAGTCGTAGCAGTAGTGATTGTAGTAACTGTAGCAGTAGTACTGGTAGAAGTTATAGTAGTAGTAGAACTAGTTTTAGGACTAGTAGCAGTAGTAGCAGTAACAGTAGTACCAATAGTAGCAGAAATATTAGTAGTAGTAATAGTCGTTATAGTAGTAGTAGCAATAGTAGTAGTAGCAGGAGTAAAAATAGCAGCAGCAACAACTACAGTAGCAGTAGTGGCACATCAAAAAATTATAGTAGTAGTAGTATTAATATCTGCAGAACTAGTTGTCGTAGTAGTAGCAGTTGTAGTAATAGTTATAGTAGTAGTAGTAGCAGTAGATGTCGTAGTATTAGTAGTATTCATAGTAGCTGCAGTAGTAGTAGCACTAGCAGTAGCAGCAGCTACAGTAGTTGTGGTAGCAGTAGCTACAGTAGTTGTGGTAGCAGTAGCTATAGTAGTTGTAGTAGTGGTCATAGTGGTAGTAGTAGCAGCAATAGTAGCATTTGGAGTAGAAGTAGTAACAATAGTAGTTGCAATAGTAGTAGTAGTAGATCAGTAGCAGAAGTAGCATGACAACAACAATAAAAATTATTACTACAACAACTACTACTCCTCCTCCTCCTCCTCCTACTACTCCTACTACTACAACCACTACTACTACAACTCCAACTACTTTTACTATTACCATTACTGCTACTTCTACTTCCACAACTACACACCTACTAGTACTTCTACCACTACTACTACAACTAATACTACTCCTATTACTTCTAATACTACTACTTCTACTTCTACTACTTTTACTACTACTATTACCACCTACTACTACTACTTCTGCTACGACCACTACAACTTCTACAACAACTACTACTACTACACCTACTACTACTACTACTACTACTACTACAATTGCCCCTGCTGCTGCTGCTCCTATAGCTACTACTGCTACTACTTCTGCCACTACGACTAGTACTCTTGCGGCTGCTACTACTACTACAATAACTGTGGCTGCTACCTCTAGCGCTACTGCAGCTGTTACTACTGCTACTACTGCTACTGCTGCTACTACTACATGTACTACAAATACTACTACTCCTACGAGTACTACCACTACTACCACAACAACAACAACAACAATAACTACTACTACTACTACAACCATTAATGCTACTACTACAGCTATAGCTATGTTTGCTACTACTGCTGCTACTACTACTACTTCTGCTACAGCTACAACACCTACTATTACCACTATTGATACTGCTACTACTGCTACTACCACTCCTACTACTGCTCCTGCTTCAACTACTACTACTACTACTTTTACAACAACTCCTAGTACTACTTCTATTGTTGTTGCTACGGGCAATACTACTGCTACTGCTACTGCTACTGCTAGTACTACTACTACTATTGCGGCTACTAATACTGCAACAACTACATGAGGGACTACAACAACTACTACTATTATTGCTGCTACAACTACTACTAATACTTCTGCTTCTACTGCTAATAATACAACTACTCCAACTACTGCTACTCCTACTACAACTATTACAACTCCTACTACTGCTACTACAACAACAATAACAACTACTACTACTAATCCTATTGCTACTACTATAACTACTAGTACTAATAATATTGCCACTATTACTATTACGGCAGCTACTGTTGCTTCTACAACAACTAAAACTATTACTACTGTTAGTACTACTTCTGCCACTACTACTGCTACTGCTACTGCTTCTACTACTACCAATACTAGAATTACGGGTACTACTTTTGATACTACTACTACTACTACTATGGCTACAACAACAACTACTACTACTAGTACTGCTTCTCCTACTACATCTACTACTACTTCTACAATTACTACTACAGCAACCACTACTACTATTGTTGCCACTACGACTACTACTCCTAAAACTTTACGTACAACTGCAAAAACTACTACAACAACTCTATGTCTACTAGCAATGCTACTACTACTGCTACTAGTACAACTACTATTTTTTGTGCAACTATTGCTACTACTGCTACTGTTGTTGCTACTATTACTAACACTTGCACTACTCCAAATGTAACAATTGCTACTATTGCTGCTGGTGGTGCTACGACTACTGCTATAGTTGCTGCTACTACTTCTGCGCCTACTACTCTTACTACTACTACTGTTGCTACAACTACTACCACTACTATTGTGATGGCTACTACAACACCTACCACCACGACTGCTACTTATAATGGTACTACTACTCTTACTACTGCTATTACTCCTACTACTACTACTATAACTACTGCTGCTAACACTACTACCACTATTACTACTACTGTTACTATTACTCTTCATACTTCTATATCCACTACAACTACTTCTACCACTTCTACCACTACTTCTATTAAAACTACGACTACTATAGCAGCTTCTGCTACAATGATTACTACTTCTACTACTACTGCTGCTATTGCTACTACCACTGCAAATGCTTCTGTAACTTCAACAACAACTACTGCTAATACTGCTGCTACAACTTCTGTTTCTACTTCTACTACTACTACTACTACTACTACTACTGCTGCTACTTCTACTAGTACTATTACTACTACTACTACTACCACTACTGCTACTAGTACTATTACTACTACTACCACTAGCAATACAACTATTCCTACTGCAACTACTACAACAATAACAACAACTACTACTACTAGCATTCCAGGTATTGTTGCTACTCCTACTGCAACTACTACTACTACTACTACTAATATTACTTCTTCTACAACTAATAATACAACTACTACCACCACTTCTTCTGCTGCTACAACTACTATGACTACTTCTACTACAACTTCTACTACTACTTCTACTCCTACTACTACTGCAACCAATACTGCTATTGCTACTACTACTACTACTAATACTACTACTTACAAAACTACTATTACGCTAGCACTACTTCTACTACTACTACTACTACTACTACTACTACTACTACTACTACTACTACCTCTACCACCGCTTCGACTACTACGATGACCACTACTACAACTACTAGTACTGCTACTCCTACTCCTCCTACTACTACTACTACAACAACAACAACAACTACTACTACTACTACAACAACAACAACAACTACTACTACTACTACTACTAATACTACTACTACTACTTATTCTCCTACAACAGCAACAACAATAAAAACTACCCCTAGTGCTTCTCCTCCTGCTACTTCTATTCCAACTACTACTACTACTACTACTACTACTACTACTACTACTACTACTACAACAACAACTACTACTACTACTACAACCTCATCTACAACTACTACAACAACAACTATTGCTGCTTTTGCTGCTACAACTATGATGACTACTACACTGCAGCTCCCACTACCACTTCTAATACTACTACTACTGCTACTACTACTACACCTACTACAATGGCTACCACTACTACTACTACTGCCGCTGCTGCTACCACTATTACTTCTACCACTCCTTCTACTAGTAGTACTACTACTACTACTGCACCTACTACAATGGCTACCACTACTATTGCTGCTGCTGCTGCCACTACTACTACTACTTTTACCACTCCTTCTACTACTACTACTACTACTACAACTATTACTACTACTACTACTATTACAACAACAACTACGACAACTACCATTACAACAACAACTACTACCACTGCTGCTACTCATACTACTACTACTACTACTACTACAACTATTACATCTACTACTACTGCGGCTACTACAACTGCTACTACTATTACTACTACTACAACTATTACACAGAGTACTACTCCTACTCCATTTCCAACTCCTACTACTACTATGACTACTACTACTACTACTACTACTACTACTTCTACTACTACTCCTACGACTCCTGCTACTGCTATTATTATTACTACTACAGCTACTACTACTACTATTACTGCTACTAGTATGACTACTGCTACACTACAGCTGCTACTACCACTACTACTACTACAGCTACTACTGTGGCTAATATTACTACTACTACTACTACTACTACAACAACCACTGCTACAACTGCTATTATTGTTGCCGCTCATACTACTACTACCTCTGCAACGTTGGTTGTTGTTGCTACTAATACTACTAACTACTACTTTTCCTATTACTACTGCTAATGCTACTGTTACTACTATTACTAAATTGCTACTATTTCCACTACTTCAACTAATACTATTGCTGCTACTACTTCTGCTATTGCTACTACCACTAATACTATTACTACTACTAATGCCACTACTGCTAACACTATTACTACTACTACTACTATGAAAGCTTCTAGTGCTACTGCAACTACTACTACTACTATAATAACTATTTTTACGACTACTACTGCTGCTGCTACTACTACTATAACTACTACTGCCACTAACGACTAATTTTACGATTACTACTTCTTCCACTATCACTTCTCCTATAATAACAACTACAACTACTTGTCCTACTACTATAACTCCTCCCACTACTACTACTACTATGAAGACTTCTCCTACTACAATTACTGCCACTACTATTCCTACTACGTCCACTTCTACTTTGCCTACTACTACTACTTCTACTACTAATACGTCTACTAAAACTACTGCTACTGCTACTACTACTGCAACAACAACTACTTCTACTACTGGTAAATCTACTACAACTGCTACAACTACTGCTACTATCACTACTACTACTAATACAACTACTATCACAACAACTACTCCTACTACTTCTACTACTACTATTATTACTAATACTACTGCTACTCCTGTTGCCACTACTGCTGCTATTGCAACAATAACTACTACTACAGCTACAACTAATACTACCGCTATTACAACTACTATTACCGCTACTACTACTGTTGCTGCTGCTACAACAATTACTACTTCTACTACTGCTATTGCTACTACTACAACTATTACTGTTACTACTACTACTACAACTGCTACTACTCATGCTACTACTAGCACCACTACTGCTACGACTACTATTGCTACTACTCCTACTACTTTGGATATTGTCACTACTACTAATACAACAACAACAACTATTGTGACTACTACTACTACTATTACTACTACTTTTATTACCACTGATACTACCACTGCTAGTTCTACTATTGCTACTGCTACTGCTACTACTACTACTTTGGCTGCCACTAATGCAACTACTACTACTACTATGGCTGCTATTGCTACAACAACAACAACTTCTACTACTTGTAAATCTACTACTACTGCTACTACCACTACTACTACTAATACAACTACTACTACTACTACTTCAGCTTCTACTACTATTACTACTGCTACTAGTGCTGGTACTACTACTACTAGTGCTGGTACTACTGCTGCTATTGCTACAACAATTTCTACTACTACTATAGCTACAACTGCTACTACTGCTACTACAGCTACGAATATTACTACTACTACTACTACAGCTACGAATATTACTACTACTACTACAACTACTCATACTATGACTATTACTACTACTACTGCTACGACAACTAAACCTAGTACTCCTGCTACTTTGGCTACTGCTGCTGCTACTACTACTTCTACTACTACAGTTGCTACTATTACTCCTACTACTATAACAACTACAACTACTTCTACTAGTTCTCACAACAACTGCAACTACTACTACTGCTACTAACTACCTCTCCAACTACTACTAGTACTAAAACAACTACGACGACTACTACTTATTACTACCACTACTGCTACAACTGCTATTGCTACTACTACTTCTACTACTACTACTACTACTATTATTACAACTAGTCCTCTGACTAATACAATAGCCACTAATGCTACTACTATTGCTGTTGCTCCAGTTGCAACTCCTAATACTACTACAGCTACTGCTACAACTCCTACTATTACTACTAGTACTACTGCTACTACTATTGCTGCAACAACTACAACTGCTTCTACTACTACTACTACTACTACAACTACAATAACTACCACTACTACTACTATGACTAGTATTATTACTATTTAACAACTGATACCTTTTCTACTGCTACAACTACTGTCGCAACTGCTATTGCTACTACCACTACCACTACTACTACTACTGCCGCAACTGTTACTGCTACTACTGGTACAACTACTGCCTCAACTGCTACTGCTTCTACTACTACCACTACTACTGCTACTGCCGCAACTGTTACTGCTACTACTACTACCACTACTACTGCTACTACTACTATAAACACTACTACAACAACTGCTACTACTCCTAATAGTACTACTATTGCTTTTACTACTACAGCTAATAGTACTGCTATTGCGACTACTACTATTGCTGCTACTATTGATACTACTACTTCTGCAACTACTGCTACATCTATTGCTGCTACAGCTATTACGACTACTACTACTAATGCCGCAGCTAGTACCACGACTACTACTACAACTGCTAAAACTACTACTACCACTACTACAACTGCTAATGCTACAACTACTACTACTACAATTGCTAATTCTAATACTACTACTGCTACTATTGCTACCACTGCTACTGCTATTTCTACTACTACTCCTACTACTACTCCTATCACAACTAATTCTAATACAACTTCTCCTTCTACTAACACAACTACCACTTCTTAAATTGCTGCTTCTACTACTCCTGTTGCCTGTGCCACTACAACTAACATGACTACTACTACTATTGTTGTTGTTGCTGCTACTACTACAACAACTACTACTACAACTAATTCTACTACTGCTACTACAACTATTGATACTACTACTGCTACTAAAATGGCTGCAGCAACTACTGCCACCACCACTACTTCTACTACTGCTGCTGCTTCTGCTGCTGTTGTTGCTAATACTGCTACTACTACTACCGCCACCACTACTACTACTATTATTTCTGCAGCTGCTACTACTTCTACTACTACTACTGTTGCTATTGCTACTACGGCTATTACTGCTATGGCTACTATGACTGCTACTTCTACTGCCACCCCAACTACTACTACCAGTATAACTCGTCCAACAACTAGAATAGCTACTACTACCACAACTACAATTCCTACTACTAGTACTACTACTTGCACTGCTACTAATACTATTGCTCCTACTACTGTTGCAACTGCTACTGCTATTAGTACTACTGCTGCTACAACAACAACAACTACTCCCCATAATACAATAATTGCTACTACCACTAATACTACAACTACTACAACCACTGTTACTAGTGCCACTACTAAATACTACGACTAATGCTACAAAAACTGCAACTTCTATTAAAGCTACTGCTACTAATACTACCACATCTACTACTACCACTATAATAACTGTTGCTACTACTACAGCTACTACTGGCACAACACCTTCTACGAGTGCTACTGCTACTACTACTAGTACTACTACTACTACTACTACTCTTGCTCCTCCTACGACTACAACCGCTACTACTACACCTTCACAACTACTACTAGTACTTGCTACTAGTACTACTGCCACTTCTGCAACTACTACTGCTACTACTACTGCTATTGCTACTAATGCTACTACCATAATTGCTACTCCTACTACCACAACTACTACTACTGCTACTGCCACTACAACTGCAACTGCGACAACTAGTACTTCTACTACAACTACCACTACAACTACTACTGTCACTCCTACTACAACTACTAATCTTACTGCTTCTGCCACCACTACTCTTAATAGTATTGCTAATACCACTACAACTACTACTACTATTTTTACTACTGCTACTACTACTCCTCCACCTCCTACTACTACACTTCTATTGCTACTACTACTACCACTACTACTACTGCTATAACTACTTCTACTATTGCTACTCATACTACTACTACTGATACTACTGCTAATGCTACTGTCACTACTGCTACTCCTACTAGTACGATTGCTACTGCTACTACTACTACAACTACCACAACAACTGCTACAACTACTACTCCAACAACTACTACTACCACTCCTACAACAACTCACACTCCTACTACCACTACAACAACTACTACTACTCCTATTGCCACTACTTCTCATAATACTACTAATACTGCAGATATTACTATCACTACTAGTACTACAACTACGACTATTGCTACTGCTGCTTCTACTACTACTATTACTACTTCTGCTAATACTACCACTACTACTACTACTTCTACTACTACTACGACTACCCCTACTACTACTACTACTACTCATAATAGTATTGCTGCTGCTCCAACTACTACTTCTACCCCTACTACTACTACTACAATTACTTCTACTTTTGCTACAACTATTTTTTCTACCACTACTACTACTACTACAACTAATGTTACTACTACCCTTATTACTACTACTACTATTGCTACTACTTCTACTACTACTTAGACTCCTATATCTCCAACTACTGCAACTACTACAACATTTGTAGGAACAACTATTGCTTCTGCAAATACCATAGCTCGTACTACTACTGCTACAACTACTATGAATGCTAATGCTAGTGCTACAACTATGACTACTACTGTTGCTATTGTGACTACCACAACAGTGACTCCTGTAGCTGCTACTACTACTCCTACAACTACTACTACTACTACTACTACTATTGGTATTGCGGCTCCCACTAATACTACTACTACTGCTACTGCTACTACTGCTACTACTACTACTGCTGCTACTGCTACTACTACTACTGCTACTACTACTACTACTACTGCTACTACTATTACTACTGCCACAGCTTCTGCAACTACTCATAGCACTACTACTACAACAACCACTCCTACTAATGCTTCTACTACTACTCCTATGACTCCTACTACAACTACTCAAACTACTGCTACTACTACAACAACAACAACTACTACTAAAACTGCTACTACATTACTCCTCCTCCTACTACTACTGCTACTACTCCTACCAATACTACTACGACTACTATTACTACTACTACTACTATTACCGCTACTACTACTACCACTGCTACTGCTTCTCCTACTATGCCTAGCACTACTGCTACTACAACTACTCCTACGACTGCTTCTTCTACTACTCCAATGACTACTACTACTACCACCACTACTACTACTCCTGCTACTACTACTACGACAGTTGCTACTACTGTTACTATTGCTGCTGCGGCTACTACTACTGCTACTACTGCTACTGCCACTGCTCCTACTACTTCTACTCCTACTACTACTCTTGCTACTATTACTACTACTCCTGCAACTTCTGTTACTACTACTATTACTTCTGCTACTACTCCTAGCACAACTGCTACTGTAACTACTCCCACCACTACTTCTGCTACTACTCCTTCGACAACTACTACACCTACTACTACTACTACAACTACGAAAAATACTACTGCACTACTCCTCCTACAACTATTGCTACAACATCTACTGGTACAAGTGCCACTACTGCTACTACAATTGCTACTACCACTACTACAATTAATTCTACTACTACCACTACTGCTACTACTACTACTGTCACTGCTTCTGCTACTGCTCCTAGCACAATTGCTATTGCAACTACTCCTACCACTACTTCTGCTACAACCCCTACCATTACTACTACAACTACTGCTACAACTACTACTAGTGCTACTATAACTACTAGTACTTCAACTACCACTACACTACTTCTCCAACTACTACTTCTACTAATGCTACTAATACAACTGTTACTGCTATTACTACTACTAGTACTACTACTACCACTACTGATACTGCTACTACTTTCACTACAACTCATAGAACTACTGCTATTGCAACTACTCCCACCACTTCTTCAGCTGCTACTCCTACGATAACTACTACAACTACTCCTACTCCTCCTCCTCCTACTACTGCTACTGCTACTATTGCTACTTGTTATACTACGACTACTAATACTACTGCTACTACTGCTACTACCACAACTACTACTACTACTTCTCCTACTACTACTGCTACTGTTACTATTGCTCCAACTTCTATGGCTACTACTACTGCTGCTACAACAATAACAATAACTACTACTACTATAATTATTATCACTACTACTATTCCTACCGCTACTTCTGTTCCTACTACACCTACTATAATTACTACTACTGCTACTACTACTTCTACTTCAACAACTAATTTCTACAGCTACTACTGCAACTATTGATAATGCTACTACCACTACTACTACTACTCTGACTTCTACTCCTCCTCCTCCTCCACCTCCTCCTACTACTACTACTATCCCTACTGCTTCATCAATTGCAAATGCTACTTCTACTGCTATTGCTAGTACTACTACAACTACTTCAACAATAGCTTCAGCAACTACGACTGCTACTAGAACAACAACTACTACTACTACTCATACTACTAGTACTACTACTAGTACTACTACTACTACTGTTGCTATTGCTGTTGCTTTTGCTACTTCCACTACTATTGCTACTACTGCTACAACAGCAATAATAACAACAAGAACGAGTACTACTACAACTACTGCTACAACTGCTTCTACTACTATTGTTACTATGGCAACTACAAGTATTGTACTTACTACAACAATAATAACTACTACTACCACCACTACTGCTACTACTACCAATACTAATTCTACTACTACAGCTACTATTACTATTGCAACTAATACTACTATTACTTATACTACTACAGCTACTCCTATGACTATTGCCACTACTACTACTGCAACTACCACTGCTACTGCAACTTGTACTACGTCCGCTACTATGACTACCACTTCCGCGACTACTACGTTAGCGACTGCTACTGTTGCTACCATTGCTACTAATGTTATAGCTGCTATAACTGCTACTACTACTGCTGATACTACTACTACTGCAACTAATGGTACAGCTTCTGCTACTACTACTACACTACTATTACTGCTACTATAACTTCTGCTGCTGCTGCAACTTTATTGCTATGACTGCTATTGCCTCTACAACAACAGCTACAACTACAAGATCTACTACTCCTAATGCTTCTACTCTGATTGCAACTTCAGCAACTTTTGCTACTACTACTATTATAGCTAGAACTACTCCAGCAACTACAACTATGGCGACTACTACTACTACTACTTATATTGCTGCTGCTACTACTACTAATGCAACTTCTATGACTATTACTACGACTACTGACGCTACTACTAATGCTCAAACTGCTACTTTCACCAATGCTGCTACAACCGCTATAGTAGCTACTATTGCTACTACTACTACTACTACTACTACTATTACAACTACTACTATTACGACAGCTACTACTCCTATTGATACTACTACTACTACTACTACTAGTACTACTACTACTTAGGCTACTACTACTACCACTACTACCATAACAACTACTACTACTGCTGCTGCTGCTGCTCCTACTGCAGCTATTTCTACTACTACTACTACTTCTGTTGATGCAGCTGCTGCTACTATTACTACTACTACTACCACTTCTACTACAACTACTATTGTTGTAGCTACTACAAACAACTATTGCAACTTCTACTACTACTGTGACCACTACTACTAATAATACTACCAATACTACTAATACTACTAAAATAACTACTGCTGCTGCTCCCATTGCTGCTGCTGCTACAGTTGATACTACTACTCCTACTATAGCAACTACTACTACTATCACCTCTGCTACAACAATTGGCACTACAACAACAACAACTACTAGCACTACAACAACAATAGTTACTACTACTATAACTACTTATGCTACTATTACTACTATAACTACTATTACTACTTCTACTATTGCTACTACAGATACGGCTACTACTACTACTACTACTATAGCTATCCCTGCTACTACTACTACTGCTGCTAGTATAATAACTACTACTATGATGATGATGACAACAACAACAACAACTGCTACTATTGCAACTATTACTACCACTATTGCTACTAATGCTACAACTACTGCTGCTGCTACTACTACTACCACCACCACCACTGCTAGTAATACTGATACTACTACTACTAGTACTACTATGACAACTCCTACTACTTCTACCACTACTACTACAATTGCTACTAGTTCTGCAACTATCACGACAACTACTACTACTACTACTGCTAATACTATTGCTACTACTAATACTATTGCTTCTACTACTGCTGCTACTACTGCTCCTACTAATTAAACTATTTTTTGCTATGGTTACTACTCCTACTTCTATAACTACTATAGTTACAACTACTACATTGACTACTGCTACTACAACAACTACTACTGCTCCTACTACTACTACTACTACTACTACTACTACTACTATTATACAACAACTACGACTACTACAGCTACTACTACTACTACTACTACTACTACTATTGCTACTGGTGGTGGTGTTGGTGCTACTACTACTACTACTAATACTTCTACTACTGCTACTACTACTACAACTACTCCTACTCTTGCTCCTCCTCCTACTACTACTCTGCAACTACTACTACTACAAGCACGCCACTTACTACTGTTGTTACAGTTACTTCTGCAACTGCTACTACTACTACCACTACTACCCCTATTACTACCACTACAATTAGTACTACGATAATTACGACTACTACTACTATTACTACTGCTACCTCTACTACTAGTACAACAATGACTACCACTACTCCTACTACTGCTCTACTACTACTTCTCCTACTCCTACTCCTACAACTGCTACTACCACTCCTTCTACTACTACTACTACTACTACAACTCCAACCACAACAATTACTACTACTGCTACTACTATTTCTGCTACTAGTATGGCTACTACTCCTAATACTACAAATACTAGTGCTACTACTACTCCCACTCCAACTCGTACGACTATGACTACTATTACTACTACTAATACTGTTACTACTACTACTACAATAACTACTAATACTTATTCTACAACTACTGTTGCTACTGCTGCTGCTACTACTACTACTACTACAACTATAGCAACTACTACTAATACTACTGCTACTACTACGACCACTACTAATGCTGATATTATTACTACTGCTACTCCTACTACTACTACTAATACTATTTCTATAACTACTACACCAACTACTCCTATTACTGCCACTTTTGCAATAGCTACTACTACTACTACTAATAATAATCATATAGCTATTGCTACTTCTACGACCACTACTACTAATATTACTACTTCTATTGTTACTAGTAGTAGTAGATGTTGTTATTATTATTATTGTTGTTATTGTTGTAGTAGTCATTATAGTAGTAGCCAGAGTAGTAGTAGTATTAGTAGTATTAGTTGTAGTAGTAGTAATAGCAGCAGCAGCAGCAGTAGTAGTAGAAGAAGTTGTTGTTGTAGTACTCATTGTAGTAGCAGTAGCAATAGTAGTTGTAGTAGTAGTAGTAGCAATAGCAGTTGTAATAGTAGTAGTAGTAGTAGTAGTAGTAGTAGTAGTTTGTTGTAGTAGTAGCAGCAACAACAGCAATCATACTAGTAGCAGTAGTAGTAGTTATTGTTGTTGTTGCAGTAGTAGTATTTATCAATATAATAGTACTGTAGGAGTAGTAGTTGTATTAGTGGTGGTAGTAGTAGTAGCTATAGTAGAAGAGGTAGTTATATTAGTAGTAGTAATAGTAGTAGTAGAAGTAGTAGTAGTACTAGTAGTACTAATAGTTGTAGGAGTAGCTGTAGTAGTAGTAGCAACTACAAAATTAGTATTTATTGAAGTAGTAGTAGCAGCAGTAGAAGTATTAGTTGTAGTTGTTGTACAAGGAATAGTAGCAACAGTAGTAGCCGTAGTACTAGTAGTAGTAGTAGTTATTACTGTTGTTATTGTTGTAGTAGTAGTAGTAGTAGTGCTAGTACTATAGTAGAAGTAGTAGTAGTAGTAATAATAATAGGGGTAGGAGTGGGACTAGTGGCAACAGTTATAGATTGTAACTAGTAGGAGTAGTAATTGCAGTTGCAGTAGTACTAGTAGTGGTAGGAGCAGTAGCAGTAGCAGTAGGAGTGTCATTAGTAAAAATATTAATAGTTGTAGTTGTAGCGGGAGTACTAGTAATAGTAGTAGTAGGAGTAAAAGAAATAGTATCAATAGTGATAGTTGTAGAGTTGCAGCAGTAGTTGTAGTAGTAGTAGTAGTAGTAGTAGTAGTAGTAGTAGTAGGAGCAGTAGTAGTAGTATTAGTAGTAGTAGCAGAAGTAGCCGTAGCCATAGCACTAGTTGCAGTAGTAGTTGTTGTAGTAATCACAATTGTAGTAGTAATATTAGTTGTAGCAGTAGAAATAGTAATAGTAGTTGTAGTAGTAGCTGTAGTTATAAAGGTAGGAGAAGTAGTAGTAGCAGTAGCAGTAGCTGCGGCCACGGCAGCCACAACAGTAGTAGCAGCAGTAGTTGTTGTAGTAGTTGAAGTAGTAGTTCTAGTAATAGTAGTAGTAGCAGAAATTGTAGTAGTAGCGGTAGTAGCATTAGGGGTAGTAGAAGTACTAGTAGCCAGAGTAAAAGTTTTAGTAGCAATAGTAGCTATAGCAGAATGGGCAGTCATAGCCGTAGTAGTTGTAGTAGCTATTATAGGAATAGCAGCAGTAGTAGTACTATTAACAATAATAGCAGTAGGAGCTATAATGTCAGCAGTGGAAGTCATAGTAGTAGTTTTAGAAGTTAGGGTAGTAGTATTTGTCGCTGTAGTAGCAATAGTAGTAGAAGTAGTAGCAATAGTAGTAGTAGCTATCTTAGTCATTGCAATAATAGAAGCAGGTGAAGTAGCAGCAGTTGTTGTAATAGTGGTAGAAATAATAGGAGAAGTAGTAGTAGTAGCAGTAGATGTAGTGGCAACATTAGTAGGAATTGCAGCAATAGGAATAGTAGTCGTAGTAGGAGCAGCAGTAGTAGCAGTAGAAGCAATTGTACTAATCGTTACAGTAGTAGTATTATTGGCAACAGCATCAATAGTAGTAGCAGCAGCAATAGTAGTAGTAGTTGGAGGAGGAGAAGTTGTAGTAGTGGCAGTAAGAGTGGTTGTGTCAGTAGTAGCAATAGCAGTAGTAGTAGTAATCGCTATGGTAGTTGTAGTAGTAGCAATAGTAGAAGTGGTTGCAATAGTAGTAGTAGTAGTAGCAGCAGTAGCAGTAGTAGTAGTAGCAGCAGTAGTAGTAGTTGTTATTGTTTTAGTAGTAATAGTTGTAGTATTAGTATTAGTAGTTGCAGTAATAGCAGTTGTAGCAGTAGTTGTAGTAGTAGTAGTAGTTATAGTAGCAGTAGTAGTAGGAGTAGTATGTGTAGTAGTAGTTGTTGTTGTTGTTGTAGTAGTAGTAGTAATAGTATTAGTAATAGTTCTAGCAGAAGTAATACTAATAACAAAAGTAGTAGCTCTAGTAGTTGTACTAGAAGTAATAGTATTAGACGTAGCAGTAGCAATAATAGTAATAGTAGTGGCAGTAGTAGTATTAGTCGGAGTAGTAGTAGTACAAGTAGCAGCAGTAGCTGTAGTAGTAGTAGCTGTAGTAGTAATTTGAGCAATAGTAGTAGTTGGAGCAGTAGGAGCAATAGTCACAGTAGTAGCATAGTAGCAGTAGTAGTGGTAGAATCAGTAGTAGTAGTAGCTGTAGCATCAGTAGCAATAGTAGCAAAAATTACAGTAGTTGCAGTAGTCGTAGCCCGAGTGGTCGAAGTAGTAGCTGAAGTAGTAGTAGTACAATTACTAGTGGTAATAGTAGTAGTAGCAGTAGCAATAGTAGTTGTTGTAGAAGCTATAGTTGTAGTAGTAGTAGTAGGAGCAGCATTAGTCATAGTAATAGTAGTAGTAGTAGTAGGCTTAGTAGTAGTGGCAATAGTACAAGTAGTAGTAGTAGTAGCGATAATAGCAGTAGTAGCAGTAGTAATTATTGTTGTAGTGTAGTTGTAGTAGTAGTTTTAGTAGTAGTAGTAGTAGAAATAGTAGTAATAATAGTGGCAGTAGTAGAAGTAGTAATAGTAGTAGCAATAGTAGCAGAAGAAGCAGTAATAGTAGCAGTCATGGAAGCCATAGTAGCAGAAGCAGTAGTTGTACTAGTAGTAATAGTTGTTGTAGTTGTTGCAGTAGTAGTAGTAGCAGTAGTTGCAGAAGTAGTAGTAGTTGTAGTAGTACTAATAGTAGTTGTAGCAGTAGTGGCAATAGTAGCAGTAGTCATTGTAGTAGTAGCAGTAGTCATAGCAGTAGTAGTTGCAATAACAGTAGTAGCAGTAGTTGCAGAACTTGTAGGAGTAGTAGTAGTAGTCGTAGCAGTCACAATCATAGTAGTTGTAGTAGACAAAGTAGTAGTAGTAGTAGCAGCTGTAGAAATAGTAGTCGTAGTTGTCGTAGTAGTAGTATTAGTAGTAATAGTAGTAGTAGTAGTAGTAGTATTAGTGATAGCAGTAGCAACAATAGTTGTAGTAGTAGTAGCAACAGCAGTAGTAGCAGAAGTAGTAGTATTATTAGTAGTAGTAGTAGCCATAGTAGTAGTAAAAGTAGTAGTAGTAGAAGAAGTAGTAGTAGTAGTAGTTTTGTTGTTGTAGTAGTAGTAGTCATAGTAGTCATAGCAGCGGTAGAAATAGTAGCAGTAGTAGTATTTGTAGCAGAAATAGTAATAGCAATAGTAGTAGCCACTATATTAGTAGTAGTGGTGTTAGTTGTAGCAATAGTAGATGGAGCAAGAGCAGGAGAAGTGAGAGTAACAGTTGCAGCTACAGTAGTATTAGTAGTAGTAGGAATAGTAGGAATAGTATTAGTAGTAGTAGTAGTATCGTAGGTAAAAAGAATTGTAGTTGTAGTTGTAGCAAAAGTAGTAGAAATAGTAGCAGTAGGAGTAGACGAAATAGTAGCAATAGTAATAGTAGTAGAGCTGCTATAGTAGTAGTTGTAGTAGCTGAAGTAATTGTGGTAGTAGTAGCAGTAGTAGTAGGAGGAGCAATAGTACTAGTTGCAGTAGTAGTAGTAGCCGTTGCACTAGTTGTAGTAGTAGTTGTAGTAGTAGTCGTTGTAGTAGTAATATTAGTTGTAGTAGTCATTATAGTAGTTGTAGTAGTAGAAGTAGTATTAGAAGTAGGAGAACCAGTAGTAGTAGTAGCAGCATCCATAGCGATAGCGGCCGTCGCAATAGCAGGAGTAGTAGTGAAAGTTTTAGTAGTCGTTGAAGTAGTAGTAGTAAAAGTAGTAGTAGCAAAAATTGTAGTTGTAGTAGTAGTAGTAGTAGTAGGGGTAGTAGAAGTAGTAGTAGTAGGAGTAGAAGTTGTAGTAGCAATAGTAGGGGTAGCAGCATCGGCTATTGTAGCTGTAGTAGTTGTTTTTGCAGTAGTAGCAATAGTAGCACTACTAGAAGTAGTAGCGATAATTGCAGTAGAAGTAGTAGTTGTAGTTTTAGTTGTCAGGGTAGGAGTAGTAGTTATTGTAGTAGCAGTACTAGTAGTAGTCGCTGTAGCAGTGGTTGCTTTTGTAGTAGTAGTAGCAGCACCAGCAGTAGTAGTAGTAGCAGTAGCAGTAGCAGTAGTAGTTGCAGTACTAGTAGTAGCTGTAGCAGTAGTAGTAGTGGTAGGAGTAGTAGTAGAAGGAATAGTAGTGACAGTAGTTTCAGTAGTAGGAGAAGTAGTAGTAGTAGCAGTTGATGTAGTGGCAGCATTAGTAGTAGTAGTAGTAGTAGCAGTAGTAGTGGTAGTAGCAGAAGTAGTAGAAGTTGCAGCAATAGTAGTTGTAGTTATAGTCGTAGTAGTATTAGCAGCAGCATCAGCAGTAGCAGTTGTAGTAGTAGCAGTAAGAAACGTTATAGTAGTGGTTGCATTAGTAGTACCAGTAGTAGCTATTCTAGTAGTAGTAGTAGCAGTAGTAGCGGTGGTAGTATTAGTAAGAGCAGTAGTTGCAGTAGCAGCAGCAGCAGTAGTAGCAGTAGTTAAAGTAGTAGTAATAGTAGTAGTCGTAGTAGTAGTAGCGGTATTAGTAGTAGTAGTTGTTGTAGCAGCAATAGCTATTGTAGTAGCAGTAGTAGCAGTAGCAGTTGTTGTAGTAGTCTTAATAGTAGTAGCAGAAGTAGTAGTCGAAGTAGTAGTAGTCAAAGTAGTAGCTGTTGTAATAGAAGTAATAGTAATAGAAGTAGTAGCAGCAGTAATAGTTGTAGTAGTGGCAACAACATATTACTAGCAGTAGCAGTCGTAGTAGTAGCAGTAGTAGTAATAAGAGCACTAGTAGTAGTTGCAGCTGTAGTATTAGTAGTAGTAGTAGTAGGAGTAGTAGCAGTAGTAGTAGTAGCATCAGTAGTAGTAGTAGCAGTACCATCAATAGGAGTAGTAGTAGTTGTTGTAGTAGGACTAGTAGGAGCAGTTGAAGTAGTAGCAGAAGTAGTAGTGACAATAGCCAAAGTAGCAGTAGTTGAAGCTATAGTAGTAGTAGTAGTAGTAGTTGTTGTTGTTGTTGCAGTAGATGTAGTAGTAATAGACTTAGTAGTAGTAGTAGTAGTAGTAGTCACACCGGTATTTGTGGCAGTAGTAGTTGCAGTAGTAGCAATAGTAGTAGTAGCAAGAATAGTAGTAGCAGTTGTAGTAATAGTTGTAGCAGTATTAGCTATAGCCGCAATAGTTGTTTAGTAAGAGTAGTGTTAGTAGTAGTCATAGTAACAATAGCAGTAGCAGCAGTAGTACTAACAATAGTATTAGCAGAAGTAGTAGCAGTATTACTAGTAGTAGTAGTAGACGTTGCTGTAGTAGTAGTAGCAAGCAGAAGTAGTAGCAGTAGAACTTTTTGTAGTAGTAGTTGAAGCAGTAGTGGTAGTAGTAGATGTAATACATGTAGCAATAGTAGTAGTAGCCCAAGAACTTCTAAGAGTAGTAGTTGTAGCAGCAGCTGCAGCAAAAGAAGTAGTAGTAGTAGTAGTCGAAGTAGTAGTAGTAGTGGTAGTAGTAGTAGTAGTAGCAGTAGTAGTAGTCACAATAGCAGCAGCATCAGTACTAGTAGAAACAGAAGTAGTAGTAGTAGTAGTTGTAGTAGTAGTAGTTGTTGTAGTAGTATTAGTAGTAGTAGAACTAGTAGACCATAGCCTGCCGAAAAATCCTGGATTGACCCCTCGGGTGGCACAGAGGCTGGACCTAATAAGTCCACCGCAAGGTCAATATTGGGAGAGAAGTAGGTATGCCTGGTTTTGGTGAGAAGAAGACTTAGGAAGTTCTTACGCTAATCCCGGTATCTGAAGTGCAAAAGGCCGCAGTGCGCGTAAATCTGCAGGAGGCAGTAGCTGCCAGTCGGATCAGCATGACAGGGACGTAGATAAGCGTCTGAACTTCTCGTAGTACTCGTCTCTTGTTCGATCAGGAAGGATAGATACCTCACACTCGGAACCTAGAGTACCTAGATTATCTTCAACTTATTAGTACCCTTCCCAGTGAATGAACACGTTCTTGCCAGCCAAAACAACCACTTCTTACCAAGACGCCGTAAAGGCTGTAGAACCTATTGATAATCCGACAATTGGTTTCGTTAAACCCAGTGAGTGTATTAGCACCTCTGCCCAAAATATAGCTATTTTGAAACAAAACAATACCCAAATCCAACTCTTAGTCCAAATCGCAGAAACCTTAAAAGAAATTCAGGGTGATCTCCAGTTTCTCAGAGCACGACAACAGAAGAACTCTGTTCTTCCCGAGTCGTTACTGACACGACTAGAGCAGTTGTCGCTCAGTCTGAAAGCGAGACCTCCCGAACCACGCGGGAGATTACTTGTGAAAAAAGACCCTTTGCTTATTTTGCAGGAAGAACAAGCCAAGTTGCATGGCAACTTCCCAGGTCTGGCTACTCCAAGAACAACAGGAACAACAGCCCAAGCCCCTGGTCGAGGACCAAATTCGGGACTACCGGCGAAACAAACGTCGCTTGTACAACACACAACAAGCCACGCGACGGATATTCCGCCGCCTCACAGGCCAACCAGCTGAGCAGCATCTCCTGGAACAACACCTTGACCCTCAGGCACAGCTCCAACTTTCTATGCGGCAGCGGGCAGCTATCGCCCCCGCTGAAGTACTTTATTATTCCCGCACAGACGATGAGCACCATCAAGTGTATATACATCGTTCTGAAGAGTCCATTAGCTGCGTAGGCGACGCACAAGTGGACCGCAATTTTATTCAAGCTGAAAGCTACCAGCAGCTCTTACATAGTAAGATGAAATTTATTCATCTTGGAGTTATGCAGGTTCGCCTACAAATCCTCCATCGACATGCTGAAGGCACGATGGCCCTTGTTGTCTTTCGTGACAACCGCTGGCATGGTGACAAAGCATTAATTGCCACCATGGAAGTCGATCTTACACAGGGAAGTCAGTTGCTGTATATCATCCCAGATATGATGCTTACACTTGGAGATTTTTACAGGAATATTCAGATCTCCTTGCTGACTCGCGGATATGACACCTGGCTGTGTGGTGAAGCGAACCTCCTTATCACCCGAGGACTTATTGGGCGTCTCTCGAATACCCCGAACGTGGCCTTTGCTTATGAGGTCACAAGAGTGATTGACTATCTAGCCAGTCACGGTATTCATGCCCTTCCGGGAAAGCGGTACTCCACAGCACAATTATGCGGGATGAATTGGCTCCTTCAGCCTTCTCGCATCATGCCAGTACCACTTACACCCTCAGAAGTCATATGTCACACGCTCTTGGATGGACGGGTTTCCTTGAGCTTCAACCAGTACTCCGCTCTTCCTGACTCTGAAAAAATGGAGGAAAGTGAAATTATTGCCGTCCTATTACAGGACCTTCAAAAGGCAGAACCTGAAGCAAGATGGGATACCTTGGGAGAACCCAGTGGTAAATTTGACTATTATGTCAAATATGCAGTACCTCCCTCTTTCTTCGAACCGTTCCCCATGACTGTAACGGGATGGTATATGGATCCCGGTCAGACGGAACCACAGGACACCACTCAACAGCAGGCAATCCCCCTGAAATAGCAAACCCGCAAGGTGATACCAGCACGCAAATGGCGAAATCGGCTGAACCAACAGTAGCAAGTGTGGTGACCAAAAGGAAGCGGTAGCCAGGCTCCACCTAGCGGAACCCATGCAAGAGATACACGCCCAGGGGCCTCTGTACTCTGGTCCATGGACACACCGCAGGAGGAAACTGACGACAACTTCCACCTCATCGCCACCTGGCCCCAGGAGGATAGTTCAGACCCAACTACTGATCCAGAGACATACTGTGAGTATTTACAATATTATGCTCATTCAAATGAAGTCATTGCTACTCTCGGTGAAGATAGCTGGGACATGGATTATCCTCAACGGGCACCACAATAGGCAAAGCCGACAGAACGGCTTTGCTCTTCTTCTATTCTGTCCGAATACAAGCCCCCAGTTGACTCAACTATGGGTCCTGTCAACTACCCTCTAGCTGCTCGACCTGACCCTGGTCCAAGCCATGGACCAACAGTGGAAGGATATGTCCCAAAGAATCTGAGGTTCAAAGCCAAGAATACCTCAGAATGGTGGAATCTCCCTTCGGCCCAACAACAATCCGGGGCGATCTTCATGATGCCTCCTCAAATTGGCCAATTCAATGACGCCTTTATGCGATGGGAGTTGATCACCAAAAACACAGTGGCTCTCCAAGAATTTACAGATGCTCAGACAAAAACCGAGTTTATTGAAAACCTACTTGGAGAATCAGAAAAACTAGCATGGATCCAGTGGTGGATGGCTTATCCTATGGAGTATCAGCACCTGTTGGACCATGCCGATGGCGCTGATGGAACGCAAAATATTCTATCACAAATCCTCACCATCTTCACCCTAGAGGATCCCTACCAAGGCTCGACAGCTATACAAGAAGAGGCCTATAGGGATTTTGAGCGCATAACCTGCCACAACTTACGGGATATAATCCCGTTCTTAAATGATTATATGCAGGTTGCCTCCAGAACTGGTCGGCTATTCACCGGCCCGGAATTATCAGAGAAGTTGTGGTCCAAAATGCCTGGAAATATCGGAAAAAAGATTAAAGCAGCATTTGAAACCAAACACCCAGGTAACACTATTGGTGTTTATCCACGCATTCTCTTTACATACAAATATCTTGAAGAAGCGTGCAAGGAAGCAGCCTTCACACGAGCTCTAAAGGACCTCTCCTTCTACCAAGACATACCCATCCCTGGGTATTATCAACGACCCAAACGCAAGTTTGGAGTCCGACGGTCCACTACCTATAAGGGAAAGCCGCATCCCTCACATGCCAGAATAGAGAAAAAGAAGCACCTGATCCGCAATCGACGATGCCGGTGCTTTCTCTGTGGCGAAGAAGGACATTTTGCCCGAGAATGTTCCAATGAGTGACGCAATGTCAAACGCATCGCCATGTTTGAATAGCTGGACCTCCCAGCTGACTGTGAGATTGTCTCTGTCCAAGAAGGGGACGACCCGAGTGATGCTATCTATAGCATTTCTGAAGAAGAGGATATGGCCGTCCTGGAAGAGAAAATCTTTATGTTCCGGGAAGAAGATCGGACATGGTGGATCGGCCCCACGGGGGGTTACCGTGCCATGTTTCGCGTTTCCCAAGAACAATATGAGTGCAGCCACATATGGGACATCAACCACGACGTGCCTGACGCCTATGAACAGTGCTGCTGTTGCCAAGCCCCATCACAAAAATGGTACCGCATGTACTTCCCAACTTGCAAGTTGACGGTCTGTGGACGCTGCAGCTCGTATTACTTTGATAAAAGAATTCCTGTTGCTCAAGTGTCAATGCCAAGGTATGATTCAACCGCCTTACTCCTTGAACAACAACAATATATTTCTACTTGTGAAGGGCAATAGAAGCAGTTACAACAACAACTAGCACTTGCCCAAGAAGAAATCGACGCACTGAAACAACACCTCCGCCAGTTGCAACAAGAGGCGGACCACTGGAAACATAAGTACCACGAACTAGAAAATGCCACTATGGAGGTTGACCGACTGGTACTTGAGCGTCATGACCTCCAACGTGACTTGCACCACCCTCCGCCAGCCCTCGCAACTGAAAGCGTGGTGGGAGACTTGCACGTTTTCCTCGTTGATACTACACAACAACTGCTCGCCGCAGAAGCCCAGCTGCCTCCACAACCAAGGCGAACAAAAAATATGCTATACAACCTTAAGGTGAAGTTTGACATTCCTAAGGTTGTTCCCTTTGAAGTTAATGCCATCCTCGATACAGGAGCAATGACCTGTTGCATTGACCAAGGCGTAGCCCCGGAGAATGCCTTGGAAGCTAATCCCTTCCTAGTGCATTTCAGCGGCATCAACTCGAGGACCTCGGCAAACAAAAAGCTAAAAGTTGGCCGTATGCTGATCGGGGAGAATGGCTTCCGGATCCCCTACACGTATGCCTTCCCAATGAAAGTCGGGGAGGATATCCAAATGATCCTCGGCTGCAACTTCATCCGTGCCATGCAAGGCGGCGTTCGCATTGAAGGCAATACGGTTACGTTCTATAAAAACGTAACCACCATTCATACTCTTCCCTCTATTCCTACTACAGCAGCAATTGTGGAATTGGACCTGAAGGAGGAGGAGTACCTACACATCCAAGAAGCAGTGCAATATTCAGTGGTACAACAACCCCGGCAAAATCTCACCAACAAGCTAAGCTCAATCTTGGAGGAGCTTCGGCAACAGGGTTATATTGGTGATAACCCGCTCAAATATTGGGCCAAAAATCAGGTGCTCTGCCAGCTGGATATTAAGAATCCGGACTTCATTATTGAAGATCGGCCTCTGAAGCATATTACCCCACAAGCAAAAGTTGCATATGCCAAACATGTCAGAGCCCTCTTAGATATTGGAGTCATCAGGCCCAGCAAAAGCCCGCGTCGCATAACTGTGATTATTGTCAACTCCGGCACCTATATTGATCCCCAGACTGGTCAAGAAGTCAAAGGAAAGGAGCGTATGGTCTTCAATTACCGACGCCTGAATGACATTACACACAAAGACCAGTATAGCCTCCTAGGGATCAATACCATCTTCCAAAAGGTGAGTAGAAGCAGCATCTACTCAAAGTTTGACCTCAAGTCGGGATTTCACCAAGTCGCCATGCATCCTGACTCAGTCGCCTGGACCGCCTTTTGGGTACCAGATGGCTTATACGAATGGCTTGTAATGCCATTCGGTCTGAAGAATGCACCCGCCATCTTCCAAAGGAAGATGGACTATTGCTTCAAAGGAACAGAGGACTTCATTGCAGTATACATCGATGATATCTTAGTGTTCTCTTCCTCTGCAGCAAAGCATGAGCAGCACTTGCAGAAGATGCTTCAGATCTACAAGACGCATGGGCTGATCCTTAGCCCAACTAAAATGAAGCTAGCGATCTCTGAAGTGGAATTTCTAGGGGCAGTTCTGGGTAACCAGCGGATCAAGTTACAGCCCCATATTATTAAGAAGATCGCAACATTCCAAGAGCAGGAACTCTTAACAACAAAAGGCCTCCGAGCCTGGCTTGGAATTCTCAATTATGCCCGAAATTATATCCCAAATCTGGGAACGTTACTCGGGCCACTTTATGCCAAGACAAGCCCAACCGGAGAAAAATGGTGGAACTCCCAGGACTGGGACTTAGTCGCTCGGATCAAAGCACTGGTGCAACAACTACCTGATCTGGAGCTACCACCCGAAAACAGTTACCTGATTCTGGAGACAGATGGTTGTATGACCGGATGGGGTGGGATCTGCAAGTGGAAACCTCAGAAGTATGATCGCAAATCTACCGAAAGAATATGCACCTACGCCAGCGGCAAATTCTACCCACTGAAGTCTACCATTGATGCGGAGCTCTTTGCCGTAATGAATTCATTAGAGGCGCTCAAAATTTATTATCTAGACAAGGCCGAACTGACAATCCGGACGGATTGTCAGGCTATTATTAGCTTTTTCAACAAATCGGCCAACAACAAGCCTTCCCGCGTACGCTGGCTTGCCTTCACTGATTATATCACAGGATGGCCTGTACCAATAGATCTGGAGGCTCTCAGTCTGATAGCCACTACTGTGCAGGAAGCACCACAAGCAGCCCCCCAAGCAATACAGAAGTACCTTGCAGCAGCCACCTTGTACAACAGTATGACCAACAACTGCAACACCTACGGGACCTCCCAATGTCCCTCACATAATACGATAACACAAGGAGAAAGCTGCAACAGTTGGAACGACAAAGTGCCCAAAATGCCCTTACCGCTCTCCGACACTTCCGGGCACTGTACGCCCTCAAGCTAACAGAAGCAGCAAAGCGCGCAAGACACAAAACCACGGGCAACTTCTGGGCCCAGTGGTATCCTGTTCTCGCACAGATTGACACGCAACTTGAAACAGCAGTCAGCCTCACGGCTGACTCAGCACAACGACTGCATGCCTTTCTGTTCTAACAGCTTACTTGCGCCCTAAGGAACGTATTACTTGCACCAGAAGGAAGGCATCTACTTTACTTGCATCATAAGGAAGGCATATACTTTATCCCTTAGCATCGGATCCTTCTTTATGAAAAGAAAGTGGATTCCTCTTTATGTAAAGACTCTTTTGTAAAATAGATGCGAACTTATCGCAGCTGTCTAGGCTTACAACTTCTATATATATCACCCTTGTGCCTTCATGGAAGGCAATCAAGGAAATCAAGGAAATCAAGGAAATTAGCCAGTTACTTGTCTTCTTTGTCTGACACATTTTCGCATTTCTGCAACGCGCAAAAACTCCCCCCACATCTGGTATACAGTTGTAGTAGCATCGGTAGTAATTATAGCAGTTATAGCGTCTGAAGTAGTAGTAGCAGCAATAGTAGTAGCAGCAGCAGTTGTACTAGTAGTAGTATTAGCAGCAATAGCAGTAGTAATTGTTGTAATAGTAGTAGTATTTGGAGAATTAGTAGTAACAGTAGTAATATTAGTAGTATTAGTTATAATAGTAGTTGTTGTTGTTGTTGTTGTTCTTGTTCTTGTTGTTGTAGTACTAGTAGTACTAGTTGTAGTAGTAATTTAAGAAGCAGTAGATGTAGTAGTAGACATAGTAGCTGAAGTTGTAGTAGTAGTAGTAGTTCTAGTAGTTGTTGTAGTCGTAGCAATCGTAGTAGCAGTAGAAGTAGTAGTAGCAATGGTAGTAGTAGCAGTAGAAGTAGCAATAGTTGCAATAGCAATAGAAGCAGCCACAGTAGAAGTAGAAGTAGTAGTACCAGTTGTAGCATGAGTATCAGTAGTTGCAGCATTGGTTGTAGTAGAAGTATGAGTTGGTGTAGTAGTACTAGTAGGAGTAGGAAAAGTAGCAGTATAAGTTGTAGCAGAAGTAGAAGTAGTAGTAGTAGCAGCAGTAGCTATAGTATCAGAAATAGTAGTAGTTGTAATAGTTGTAGCAATAGCAACAGCAAAAGTAACAGCAGTGGAAGAAATAGTAGTCGTAGTAGTAGTAGTAATACTAGTAATAGTAGTAGGAGGAGTAGTAGTAGTCGTAGTAGGAGGAGTAATAGTAGTAGCAGTATTAGTAGTAGTAGTAGTAGTAATAATAATAATAATAATAATCATAATAATAGTAGTAGTAGTAGAAGAAGAAGAAGTAGTAGTAGTAGCAGTAGTAGCAGAAGTAGTTGTAGAAATAGTAGCATTAATAGCAAAAGTAGCAAAAGTAGTAGTACTAGAAGTAGTAGTAGAAGTTGTAATTGTAGTGGTCGTAGCAGCCATAGGAGCAGTAGAAGTAGTAGCAGTGGTTGTAGTAGTAGCAGTTATAGTAGCAGAAGTAGTAATAGCAATTGTGGTAGCTGCAGTATTTGTAGTAGTAGTGGTAGTAGTAGCAGTAGTAGTCATGGTTATAGTATGAGCAGTAGAAGCAATTGTAGCACGAGTAGTAGTAGGAGAAGTAGTAGTAGTAGTAGTAGTAGCGGTAGCGGCCATTGTAGTAGAAGTAGTTCTAATAGCAGTAGTAGTATGGGTATTAGTATTAGCAATAGTGGTTGTAGTAGTAATAGTAGCTGGAGTAGTTATAGTAGTAATGGGTGCAGTAGTAGCAGCAGTATCACTCGTAATAATAATAATAGTAGTAGTAGTAGTAATAGTAGCATTCAGAGTAGAACAAATAGTAGCACCAGTAATAGTAGTAGGAGCAATTATAGTAGTATTTGTAGTAGTAGTAGTAACTATAGTAATAGCTGTAGTAGTAGTAGGAGGAGCAGTAGTAGCAGTATTAGTAGTAGTAGTAGCCGCAACAGTAGTAGCAGTTGTAGTAGTAGTAGTAGTAGTCATAGTAGTTATAGTAGTAATAGTAGTTGTAGTAGTAGCAGTTGTCGTAGAAGTAGAAGTAGAAGAAGTAGCTATAGTAGTAGTAGTAGCAGTAGCAGAAGTAGCAGCAGTAGTTGTACTTGTAGTTGAAGTAGTAGTAAAAGTGGTAGTTGGAGATATAGTAGTAGTAGTAGTAGTAGTAGTAGTAGTAGTAGTAGCAGTAGTAGTAGCAGTAGTAGTAGTTGCAGTAGTAGTAGTAGTAGTTGCAATAGTAGTAATAGTAGTAGTAGTAGTAGAGATAATGGCTGTAGTAGTAGCAGTAGTAGTCGTAGAGGTAGTAGTCGCAGTTTTAGTAGTTGGGGGAGTTGTTGTACTTGTTGTAGTAGTAGTAGTAGCGGTAGGAGTAGTAGTAGTAGAGCAGGAGTCGTAGCAGTAGTAGTTGTAATAGTTGTAGTAGTTGTTGTTGTAGCCATAGTAGCAGTAGTAATAGTAGTAGTTGTTGTTGTAGTAGTAGTAGTAGTAGAAATAGTAGCTGCAGCAATAGTAGTAGTAAGAGTTGTAATAGTGGAAGTACTGATAGTTGGAGTAGTAGTAGTAATCGTATTAGTAGTTGTAGTAGTAGTATTAGTAGTAGTGGCAGCAATAGCAGTAGTAGCTATAGCCACAGCAGTAGTTGGAGTACCAGTAGTAGCAGCAGCAACAACAACAACAGTAGTGGTAGTCGAAGTAGTAGTAGTAGTAGGAGAAGCAGTAGCAACTGTGGTAGCAGTAAGAGCAGTAGTTGTTGTAGTAGTACTTGGCGTAATACTAGTAGTAGGAGTACTAGTTGTAGTAGTAGAAGAACTTGTTGTAGGAGTAGCAGCACTAGTAGCGGTATAAGTAGTAGCAGTAGTAGCAGTAATAGTAGTAGTAGTAGTAGTTATAGTAGTAGTCACAGTACTAGCAGCAGTAGTAGTTGTTGTTGTTGTAGTAGTAGCCCTACTAGCAGTAATAGTCGCTGTTGTTGTAACAGCAGTTGCAGTAGTAGTGGTAGCAGCAGCAGTAGAGGTAGTCGTAATACTCATAGCAAAAGTTGTAGTCATAGTAGTAGTAGACATAGTAGCAGTAGTTGTAGTAGAAGTAATAGTAGTAGAAGTTGTAGTAGTTGTAGCATTAGTAGTAGTTGTAGTAGTTGTTGTAGAAGTAGTAGTAGCAGCAGTAGTAGCAGAAGCAATATCAACAGTAGCTTCAACATTAGTCGTTGGAATAATTGTTGTAGTAGCAGCAGTAGTAGTAAGAGTAGTGGAAGTAGTAGCAGAAGTAGCAGTAGTAGCAGTAGCAGTAGTAGTAGTAGTAGTAGCTATAGTAGAAACTTTAGTAGTAGTAGCTGTAGTAGAAACTTTAGTTGCAGTTGCAATAGTAGTACTAATAGCGAAAGTACTAGTAGTAGTAGTAGTAGCAGCAGTAGTAGTGGTAGTAGGAGTCGTAGCAGCAGGGATTGTAGTAGCTGTAGCAGTAGTAGTAGTGGTAGTGGAAGTCGTAGCAGTAGTGATTGTAATAGCTGTAGCAGTAGTACTGGTAGAAGTTGTAGTAGTAGTAGAACTAATTGTAGGACTAGTAGCAGTAGTAGCAGTAACAGTAGTACCAATAGTAGCAGTGGTCGTTATAGTAGTAGTAGCAATAGTAGTAGTAGTAACAGGAGTAAAAATAGCAGCAACAGCAACTACAATAGCAATAGTAGCACATTAAAAAATTATAATAGTAGTAGTATTAATACCCACAGAAGTAGTTGTCGTAGTTGTAGCAGTTACAGTAATAGTTATAGTAGTAGTAGTAGTAGATGTCGTAGTACTACTAGTATTCATATCAACTGCAGTAGTAGCAGCAGTAGTTGTAGCTACAGTAGTTGTAGTAGTAGTAGCTACAATAGTTGTAGCAGTAGTTGCAGTTGTAGTTGCAATAGTTGCTACAACAGAAGTAGCAGCAGTAGCAGTAGTTGTAGTAGTGGTCATAATAGTAGTAGTAGTAGCAATAGTAGCAGTTGGAGTAGCAGTAGTCGCAATAGTAGTAGTAGTAGTTGCAATAGTAGCAGTAGTAGATCAGTAGCAGAAGTAGCATGACAACAACAATAACGACTATTACTGCAACAATTGCTACTCCTCCTCCTCCTCCTCATACTACTCCTACTACTACTACCACTACTACTACAACAACAACAACAATAACAACTACTACTCCTCCTACTCCTATGTCCACTTCAATTACTTCTACTACTACTAATGCTACTGCTACTAATACTCCTACCACCACCACAACGACTACTGCTATCACTGCTAATCTTACTACCACTACGAATTCGACTTCTACTACTACGACTTCTACTACCATTTCTACTACTACTACTACTACTACTACTACAACTTATACTACCACCACTACGACAACTACTGCTACAATAACTACTACTACTACAATAACTACTACCATTTCTACTATTACTACTATTACTACTTCTACTACTATTTCTACCTCCATTCCCAACTCCTACTCGTACTCCTACTCCTACTACTACTGGTACAATAACAACTACTGCTATAATAGTTACTACTACTACTAAAACAACAACTACTACCACTGCCACTGCCACCACTACTACTACTATTCCTACTCCCACCACCTCTATTATAACTAATACTGCTATTACTACTACTATTACTACTACTACTTCTACTACTACTACCACTACTACTACTGCAAGCCCTACTCCAACGACTACTACTACTGCTACTACAACTACTACTCCTGCTGCTGCTGCTGCCTCTGTTACTTCTACAATGGCTACTACTACCACTAATGCTACTGGTATCACTATTACTGCTACCGCTACTATTGCTACAAGAGCTAGTATTACTACTACTGCTGCTGCTATTACTACTATAACTGCTACTGCTACAAATAATACTTCTCCCACTACTATTGCTACTGCCACTACTACTTCTATTACTACTATTGCTACTACTACTACTTCGACTAGTGCCACTATGACTACTGCTGCTACAGCTTCGGCTACTACAACTACAAGTGCTACAGCCACTACTAGTACATCACCAACTACTACTACAACTGCTACAATTGTTACTACGACTACAACTACTTCTACTGCTGCAACTAATACTACCACTACTAGTATTACTATTACTGCTACTGCTGCAACTAATACTACCACTACTAGTATTACTATTACTGCTACTGCTACTACTACTACTACTATTGGTACTACTGCTACTACTACTACTACTATGACTACTATTGCTACGACTACTACAATAACTACAACTACCACTGCTACATCTACTACTGCAACAACCTCAACAACAATGACTAGTACTACTGCTGCTACAACTCCAACTACTTTTACTATTACCATTACTGCTACTTCTACTTCCACAACTACACACCTACTAGTACTTCTACCACTACTACTACAACTAATACTACTCCTATTACTTCTAATACTACTACTTCTACTACTACTACTTTTACTACTACTATTACCACATACTACTACAACTTCTGCTACAACTACTATGACTTCTACAACAACTACTACTACTACACCTACCACGACTACTACTACTACTATTGCCCCTACTATTGTTGCTCCTGTAGCTACTACTGCAACTACTTCTGCCACTACCACTAGTACTCTTGTGGCTGCTGCTGCTACTGCTACTGCTACAATAACTATGGCTACTATCTCTAGTGCTACTGCTACTATTACTACTGCTACAGCTGCTACTACTACATCTACTATAAATAATACTACTCCTATGAGTACTACCACTACTACCACAACAACAACAACAACAATAACTACTACCACTACTGCAACCACTAATGCTACTACTACTGCTATAGCTATGTTTGCTACTACTGCTGCTACTACTACTTCTACTTTTGCTACTCCTACAACACCTACTACTACCACTATTGATAATGCTACTACTGCTACTACCACTACTACTACTGCTCCTGCTTCAACAACTACTACTACTACTACTTCTACAACAACCCCTAGTACTACTTCTATTGTTGTTGCTACGGGCACTACTACTGTTACTGCTACTACTAGTACTACCACTACTATTGCGGCTACTAATACTACAACAACTACATGACGGACTACAACTACTACTATTGGTACTACT
>RXID01022296.1:1543305-1605805 GCA_005019695.1 Trichopus zeylanicus subsp. travancoricus | reverse complement strand
ACTCTACTACTACTACTACTACTACTACTACTAATACTACTACTACTACTACACTACTACTACTACTACTACTACTACTACGACTACTACTACTACTACTACTACTACTACGACTACTAATACTACTACACTACTACTACTACGACTACGAACTACTAAAGACTACGACTACTACTACGACTACTACTACTAATACTACTACTACTACGACGACGAATACTACTATACTAATACGACTACTACTAATACACTACTACTACTACTCTACTACTACTACGTACTACAGCTATGACTACTACGACTACGAGGACAACACAACTACTACAACTACCATTACAACAACAACTAGAACACCTTTTTGCGACTACTCAACTACTACTACTACTACTACGACGACTACGACTACGGCGACTACTACTATTACAACTATTACATCTACTACTACTGCTACTACTAGTACTGCTACTACTATTACTACTACTACTGCAACTATTACTACTACTACAACTATTACACCGACAACTACTCCTACTCCTTTTCCAACTCCTACCACCACCACCACCACTACTACTACTACTCCTACTACTCCTACTCCTACGACTCCTGCTGCTGCTATTATTATTACTACTACTACTACTACTACTTTTATTACTACTACTAGTATGACTACTGCTACACTACAACTACTACTTGCACTACTACTACTACCTCTACTACTGCAGCTAATATTACTACTACTACTACAACAACAACCACTGCTACAACTGCTATTATTGTTGCCGCTCATACTACTACTACTTTTGCAACGTTGGTTGTTGTTGCTACTAAAACAACTAACTACTACTTTTCCTATTACTACTACTAATGCTACTGTTACTACTATTACTAAAGTGCTACTATTTCGACTACATAAACTAATACTATTGCTGCTACTACTTCTGCTATTGCTACTACTACTACTACTATTACTACTACTATTGCCACTACTGCTAATACTATTACTACTACTACCTCTATTAATGCTTCTAGTGCTACTGCAACTACTACTACTACTATAATAACTATTTTTAGGACTACTGCGACTGGTGCTACAACTACTATAACTACTACTGCCACTAACAACTAATTTTATGACTACTACTTCTTCTACTATCACTTCTCCTATAATAACAACTACAACTACTTGTCCTACTACTACTACTCCTCCCACTACTACTACTCCTCCCACTACTACTACTACTATGACTACTTCTCATACTAGAACTACTGCCACTACTACACCTACAACCTCCACTTCTACTTCGCCTACTACTACGACTTCTACTACTAATATGCCTGCTAAAACTACAGCTACAGCTACTACTACTACAACAACAACTACTTCTACTACTCGTAAATTTATTACGCCTGCTACAACTACTACAACTATTGCTACTATCACTATTACTACTAATACAACTACTATCACAACTACTACTACTACTACTTCTGCTACTACTATTATTACTAATACTACTACTACTCTTGTTGCCACTATTGCTGCAACTGCTACAATAACTACTACTACAACTACTGCTACTACTACGGCTACTACAACTACCACTATTACAACTACTATTACCGCTACTACTACTGCTGCTGCTACTACGACAACTACTACTGCTACTACTGCTACTGCTACTGCTACTACTACAACTACTACTGTTACTACTACTACTACAACTAATACTACTCATACTACTGCTAGCACCACTACTCCTACGACTACTGCTGCTACTACTCCTACTACTTTGGATACTGCCACTACAACAACTACTACAACAACAACTACTGTGACTACTACTACTACTGTTGCTACTACTTTTATTACCACTGATACTACCATTGCTAGTTCTACTATTGCTATTGCTACTGCTACTACTACTACTTTGGCCGCAACTAATGCAACAACTACTGCTATTATGGCTGCTACTGCTACAACAACAACTACTTCTACTACTGGTAAATCTACTACTACTGCTACAACTACTGCTACTACCACTACTACTACTAATACAACTACTACAACTGCAACTACTACTACTAGCACTTAAGCATATGCTACTATTACTACTACTACTACTGCTGCTGGTATCACTGCTGCTATTGCTACAACAATTTCTACTACTACTATAGCTACAACTGCTACTACTGCTACTACAACTACGAATATTACTACTACTACTACAACTACTCATACTACTACTAGTACTACTACCACTACGACAACTACTGCTAGTACTCCTGCTACTTTGGCTACTGCTGCTACTACTACTACTACTACTACTACAGTTGCTGCTATTACTCCTACTACTATAACAACAACTACTACTGCTACTAGTTGTCACAACAACTGCAACTACTACTACTACTTACTACCACTCCTACTACTACTAGAACTAAAACAACTACGACAACTACTACTAATTACTACCACTACAGCTACAACTACTATTGCTATTTCTACTTCTACTACTACTACTACTACTATTATTACTACTATTACTACTAGTCCTCCGACTACTACAATAGCCACTACTACTACTACTATTGCTGTTGCTCCAGTTGCAATTCCTAATCCGACTACAGCTACTGCTACAATTCTGACTATTACTACTAGTACTACTACTACTACTATTGCTGCAACAACTACAACTGCTTCTACTACTACTACTACAACAACAACAACAACAACTACCACTACCACTACTACGACTATTATTATTACTATTCAGCAACTGAAACCTTTTCTACTGCTACAACTACTGCCGGAACTGCTATTGCTACACTACTACCACTACTACTACTACTGCCACAACTGCTACTCCTACTGCTGCTACAACTACTGCCGCAACTGCTACTGCTACTACTACTACCACTACTACTGCTACTGCCGCAACGGCTACTGCTACTACTACTATCACTACTACTGCTACTGCTACTTTAAACACTACTACAACTATTGCTACTACTGCTAATAGTACTACTATTGCTTTTTCTACCACTACTAATAGTACTACTGCTACGACTACTACTATTGCTGCTACTGTTGATACTACTACTTCTACAACTACGGCTACATCTATTGTTGCTAATGCTGTTACGACTACTTCTACTAATACCACAGCTAGTACCACCACTACTACTACAATCGCTAATATTACTACTACTACTACTATGACAATTCCTAATACTACAACTAGTACTACTACAACTGCTAATACTAATACTACTACTGCTACTATTGTTACCACTGCTATTACTATTTCTTCTACTACTTATACTACTACTACTCCTCCTACTACTACTATTACAACTAATGCTAGTATGACTTCTCCTTCTAATATGACAACTACTATTTCGTCAATTGTTGCTACTACTACTCCTGCTGCTAGTGCTACTACAACTAACACGACAACTACTACTATCGCTGTTGCTGCTGCTACTATTACAACAACTACTTCTACAACTAATGCTACTATTGATACTACTACTATTACTACTACTACTATGGCTGCAGCAACTACTGCCACCACTGCCGCTGCTACTACTGCTACTATTTCTGCTACTGCTACTACTGCTAGTACTACTACTGTTGCTATTGCAACTCTACTATTACTGCTATGGCTACTACGACTGCTACTTCTGCTGCCACTCCAACTACTACTTCCAATATAACTCCTCCAACAACTACAATCGCTACTACTACCACAACTACAATTCCTACTACTAGTACTACTCCTAGCACTGCTAATAATACTATTGCTCCTACTACTGTTGCAACTGCTACTACTACTAGTACTATTGCTGCTACAACAACAACAACTACTCCGCATACAACAATAACTGCTACTACCACTAGTACTACGACTACTACTACTACCACTACTACCAGTGCCACTACTAAATACAATAACTATTGCTACAAAAATTGCAACTTCTACTAATGATATTGTTATCAATACCGCTACTACTACTACTACTAATACTACTAAATCTACTACTACCACTACAATAACTGTTGCTGCTACTATTGCTACTACTGGCACAACACCTTCTATGAGTGCTATTGCTACTACTACTAGTATTACTACTACTACTACTCTTGCTACTCCTACTACTGCTCCTCCTACGACTACAACTGCTACTACTACACTTTCACAACTACTACTAGTACTACTGCCAATTCTGCAACTACTACTGCTACTACTACTGCTATTGCTACAAATGTTGCTACCATAATTGCTACTCCTACTACCACAACCACTACTACTACTACTATAACTACTACTACAATTGTGACTACTACTACAACTGTGACTACTAGTACTTCTACTACAACTACCACTACAACTACTACTGTCAGTCCTACTATAACAACTACTAATCTTACTGCTTCTGCCACCACTACTCTTAATACTATTGATAATACTACTACTATTTTTACTACCTTTACTACTACTCCTCCACCTCCTACTACTACACTTCTATTGCTACTACTACTACAGCTACTACTACTGCTGCTACTACTACTACTACTACTACTACTACTACTACTAGCACTGATACTATTGCAAATGCTACTGTCACTACTGCTACTCCTACTAGTATGATTGCTACTGCTACAATTACTACTCCAACTACTACGACTACCACTCCTACTAAACTCTCAGTCCTACTACCACTACAACAACTACTACAACTCCTACTGCCACTAGTTCTCATAATACTACTAATACTACAGATATTACTACTACTACTACTACTACGACTATTGCTACTACTACTATTACTACTACTGCAAATACTACCACTACTACTGCTACTTCTACTACTACTACAACTACTCCTACTACTACTACTTCTACTACTACTACAACTACTCCTACTACTACTACTACTACTACTACTACTCATAATAGTACTGCTGCTGCTCCAACTACTGCTTCTTCTTCTACTACTACTACTACAATTACTTCTACTATTGCTACAACTATTACTTCTTCGACTACTACTACTACTACAACTAATGTTACTTCTACCCCTATTACTACTACTACTATTGGTACTGCTTCTACTACTACTCAGACTCCTATATCTCCAACTACTGCAACTATTACAACTGCTGCAGGAACTACTATTGCTTCTGCTAGTACCATAGCACGTATTACTACTGCTAGAATTGCTATGAACGCTAATGCTACTGCTATAACAACAACTACTACTGCTGCTATTGCGACTACCACTACTGCGACTCCTATAGCTGCTACTACTACAACTATTATTATTGCGGCTACTACTACTACTACTGCTACTACTACTTCTACTGCTGCTACTACTGCTGCTTCTACTACTCTTGCTACTCCTCCTACTACTACTGCTGCTGCTACTACTACTATTGCTACTACTGTTACTACTGCTACAGCTTCTGCTACTACTCATAGCACTACTACTACAGCAACCACACCTACTAATGCTTCTGTTACTACTCCTATGACTCCTACTACAACTACCCCTACTGCTGCTACTACTACAACAACAACAACTATTACTATAACTGCTACTACACTACTCCTCCTCCTCCTAGTATTGCTACTACTCCTACTAATACTACTACGACTACTATTACTACTACTACTATAATTACTGCTGCTACTACTACCACTGCTACTGCTTCTCCAACTATGCCTAGCACTACTGCTACTACAACTACTCCTACGACTACTTCGTCTACTACTCCAATGACTACTACTACTACTACCACTACTACTACTCCTACTACTACCACTACGGCAGCTGCTACTACTGCTACTACTGCTGCTGCTGCTGCTGCGACTACTGCTATTGCCACTGCTCCTACTGCTTCTACTCCTACTACTACTCCTGCTACTATTACTGCTACTACTGCAACTTTTGTTACTACAACTACTACTTCTGTTACTATTCCTAGCACTACTGCTACTATAACTACTCCTACCACTACTTCTGCTACTACTCCTTCGACAACTACTGCACCTACTACTACTACTACTACTACCGCAAATACTGCAGCACTACTCCTCCTACAACTATTGCTACAACATCTACTGGTACAAGTGCCACTACTACTTCTACAATTGCTACTACCACTACTACAATTACTTCTACTACTACCACTACTGCTAGTACTACTACTATCACTGCTTCGGCTACTACTCGTAGCACAATTGCTATTGCAACTACTCCTACCACTACTTCAGCTACTACCCCTACCATTACTTCTACAATGACTGCTACAACTACTACTAGTGCTGCTATAACTACTACCACTGCAACTGCCACTGCACTACTTCTCCTCCTACTACTACTACTAATGCTACTAATACAACTGCTACAACTATTACTACTACCACTATTGATACTGCTACTATTTTCGCTACTACTCCTAGAACTACTACTACTGCAACTACTCCCACCACTGCTTTTGCTACTACTCCAATGACGACTACTACAACTACTCCTCCACCTCCTCCTCCTCCTCCTCCTCCTACTACTACTACTATTGCAACTACTTCTACTATGACTACTAATACTACAACTACTACTGCTACTACCACAACTACTGCTACTACTTCTGCTACTGCTACTGCTACTGTTACTATTGCTCCAACTACTATGCCTACTGCTACAATAACTACTACTACTAGTGCTACTGCTACTACTACTACTACTATTATTACCACTACTACTATTCCTACCGCTACTACTGCTCCTACTACACCTACTATAATTGCTACTACTGCTACTACTACTACTACTTCAACAACTAATTTCTACTGCTACTACTGCAACTACTGATAATGCTACTACCACTACTACCACTACTTTGACTTCTACTACTCCTCCTCCTCCTACTACTACTACTACCCCTACTGCTTCATCAATTGCAAATGCTACTTCTACTGCTATTGCTTGTGCTACGACAACTACTTCAGCAACTGCTTCAGCAACTGCTTCAATAACTATGACTACTACTAGAACAACAACTACTACTACTAGTACTACTACTACTACTCATACTATTATAATTACTACTAGTACTACTACTACTACTCATACTACTACAACTACTACTCATACTACTACAACTACTACTAGTACTACTACTACTACCAGTGCTACTACTACTGCTATTGCTGTTGCTATTGCTTTTGCTACTTCCACTACTATTGCAACTACTGCTACAACAACAATAATAACAACAAGAACGAGTACTACTACAACTACTGCTATAACTGCTTCTACTACTGCTGTTACTATGGCAACTACAAGTATTGCAGTTACTACAACAACAATAACAACTACTACTACCACTACTGCTACTACTACCAATACTAATTCCACAAGTACAGTTGCTATTACTATTGCAACTAATACTACTACTACTACTTCTACTACTATTGCTTATACTACTACAGCTACTACTATGACTATTGCCACTACTACTATTGCAACTACCACTGATACTGCAACTTGTACTACGTCCGCTACTATGACTACCACTTTCGCGATGACTACGTTAGTGACTGCTACTGTTGCTACTACTACTATAGCTGCTATAATTGCTGGTACTACTACTGATACTACTACTACTACAACTAATGTTACAGCTTCTGCTACTACTACTACACTACTATTACTGCTGCAACTTTTTTTCTATGACTGCTATTGCCTCCACAACAACTGGTACAACTGCAACATCTACTACTCCTAATACTTATACTCTGATTGCAACTTCAGCAACTTCTGCTACTACTACTACTATGGCTAGAACTACTCCAGCAACTACAACTATGGTTACTACTACTACTACTACTTATATTGCTGCTGCTACTACTACTAATGCAACTTCTACGACTACTACTGCGACTACTGATGCTACTACCAATATTCCAACTGCTACTCTCACCAATGCTGCTACAACCTCTATAACAGCTACTATTGCTACTATTACTACTACTACTACTATTACAACTACTACAATTGATACTACTACTACTACTGCTACTAGTACTACTACTACTTAGGCTACTACTACTACCACTACTACCACAACAGCTACTACTACTACTACTATTGCTCCTACTGCAATTATTTCTACTACTACTACTACTTCTATTGATGCAGCTGCTACTACTATTACTACTACTACCACTTCTACTACAACTACTATTGTTGTAGCTACTACAACCAACTATTGCAACTTCTACTACTATTGCGACCACTACTACTACTACTACTACTACTACTACTACTAGTACTATTATTACTATGACTGCCACTACAAGTTCTACTACTACTACTACTATGACTACTACTACTACTATTACTGCTACTATTACAACTACTTCTACTTCTCCTACTACTACTACTGCTACTACTACTCCTACTGCCACTCCTATTACTACTGCTACGACTACTCCTTCTACTGCTTTGAGAACTACTACAATAACTACTACTGCCACTAACGACTAATTTTATGATTACTACTTCTTCTACTATCACTTCTCCTATAATAACAACTACAACCACTTGCCCTACTACTACTACTCCTCCCACTACTACTACTACTATGACTACTTCTCCTACTACAACTACTGCCACTACTACTCCTACTACCTCCACTTCTACTTCTCCTCCTACTACTACTTCTACTACTAATACGTTTACTAAAACTACAGCTACTGCTACCACAACTGCAACAACAACTACTTCTACTACCGGTAAATCTACTGCAACTGCTACAACTGCTGCAACTATCACTACTACTACTAATAGTACTACTATCACAACAACAACTACCACTACTTCCTCTACTACTATTATTACTAATACTACTGCTACTCCTATTGCCACAACTGCTGCTACTGCTACAATAACTACTACTACAACTACTGCTACTACTACCACTATTACAACTACCACTACTACAACTACTCTTACTGCTACTGCTACAACAACAATTACTGCTACTACTGCTACTACTGCTACTGCAACTACTACTGTTACTACTACTACTACTACTACTACTCATACTACTGTTAGAACCGCTACTACTACGACTACTGCTGCTATTACTCCTACTACTTTGGATGCAGCCACTACTACTGCTATAACAACAACAACTACTGTGACTACCACAACTACTATTGCTACTACTTTTATTACCACTGATACTTCCACTGCTAGTTCCACTATTGCTACTGCTACGGCTACTGCTACAACTTTGGCCACCACTAATGCAACAACTACTGCTACTATGGTACTGCTACAACAATAACTACTTCTACTACTAGTAAATCTACTATTACGGCTACAACTACTGCTACTACCACCACTACTACTAATACAACAACAACTACTACTTCAGCTTCTACTAATATTACTATTGCTACTACTGCTACTGGTATTACTGCTGCTATTGCTACAACAATTTCTACTACTACTATAGCTACAACAGCTACTACTGCTACTACAACTATGAATATTACTACTACTACTCAACTACTCATACTACTACTGCTACTACTACTAGTACTACTACTACGACAACTACTGCTAGTACTCCTGCTACTTTGGCTACTGCTGCTGCTGCTATTACTACTACTACAGTTGCTGCTATTACTCCTACTACTATAACAACTATTACTACTGCTACTAGTTCTCATAACAACTACAACAACTACTACTACTACTTACTACCACTCCTAGTACTACTAGTACTAAAACAACTACGACAACTACTACTTATTACGGCCACTACTGCTACAACTGCTATTGCTACACCCACTTCTACTACTACTACTTATTACTGCCACTACTGCTACAATTGCTATTGCTATACCTACTTCTACTACTACTACTGCTATTATTACTACTATTACTACTACTCCTCCGACTACTACAATAGCCATTACTGCTACTACTATTGCTGTTGCTCCAGTTGCAACTCCAAATACTACTATAGCTATTGCTACAACTCCTACTGTTACTACTAGTATTACTACTACTACTATTGCTGCAACAACTATAACTGCTTCTACTACTACTACTACTACAACAACAACAACTACTACTACCACTACCACTACTACGACTAGTATTATTACTATTCAGCAACCGATAACTTTTCCACTGCTACACCTACTACCGCAACTGCTATAGCTATTACTGCTACTGCTACTGTCATAACTGCTACTGCCACTACTGCTACAACTACAGCCGCAACTGCTACTACTACTACTACTACTACCACTACTACTGCTACTGCCGCAGCTGCTACTACTACTACTACCACTACTACTGCTACCTCTACTCTAAACACTACTACAACCACTGCTACTACTGCTGCTTTTACTACTACTGCTAATAGTACTGCTACTGTGACTACTACTATTGCTGCTACTATTGACATTACTACTTCTATAACTACTGTTACATCTATTGTTGCTACTACTATTATGACTACTACTACAAATGCCACTGCTAGTACCACCACTATTACTACAACTGCTAATACTACTACTACTACTACTACTACAATTCCTAATACTACAACTACCACTACTACAACTGCTAATACTAATACTACTACTGCTACTATTGCTACCACTGCTACTGCTATTTCTTCTACTACTACTACTACTCCTCCTCCTCCTACTACTCCTATTACAACCAATGCTAGTATGACTTCTCCTTCTACTAACACAACTACCATTTCTTCAATTGCTGCTACTACTACTCCTGCTGCTAGTGCTACTACAACTAACACGACAACTACTACAATTGCTATTGCTGCTGCTACAACTACAACAACTACTACTACAACTAATGCTACTACTGCTACTACAACTATTGATACTACTACTGCTACTACTATGGCTACAGCAATTACTGCCACCACTACTGCTGCTCCTACTACTATTGTTGTTGCTGCTACTGTTGCTAATACTCCTACTACTACTACTACCACCACCACTACTACTACTATTTCTACTTCTGCTACTACTGCTACTACAACTGCTGCTGCTGCTATTGCTACTACTACTATTACTGCTATGGCTACTACGACTGCTACTTCTGCTGCCACTCCAACTACTACTACCAGTATAACTCCTCCAACAACTACAATAGCTACTACTACAATAATTATAATTCCTACTACTAGTACTACTCCTAGCACATCTACTAATACTATTTATTCAACTACTGTTGCAACTGCTACTGCTACTAGCACTACTGCTGCTACAACAACAACAACAACTATTCCCCATACTACAATAACTGCTATTACCACTAATACTACAACTACTACTACCCCTACTACTAGTGCCAGTACTAAATACTACAACTAATGCTACAACAACTACAACATCTACTAATGCTACCGCTACTAATACTACTGCTGCTAATACTACCAATACTACTACATCTACTACTACCACTACAATAACTGTTGCTGCTACTACTGCTACTACTACAACAACACCTTCTACAAGTACTACTGCTACTACTACTACTACTACTCTCGCTACTCCTACTACTGCTCCTCCTATGACTAAAAATGCTACTACTATACTTTCACAACTACTAGTAGTACTTGCTACTAGTACTACTGCCACTTCTTGAACTACTACTGCTACTACTACTGCTATTGCTACAAATGCTGCTACCATAATTGCTACTCCTACTGCCACAACTACTACTACTGCCACTGCGACTACTACTACAACTGCTACTACTAGTACTTCTACTACAACTACCACTACAACTACTACTGTCACTCCTACTACAACAACTACTAATCTTACTGCTTGTGCCACCACTACCCTTAATGCTATTACTAATACCACTACGAGTACTGCTACTATTTTTACTACTGCTACTACTACTCCTCCACCTCCTACTAGTACACGTCTATTGCTACTACTACTACAACTACTACTGCTGCTGCTGCTTCTATAACTACTTCTACTATTGCTACTCGTACTACAACTACTGATACTATTGCTAATGCTACTGTCACTACTGCCACTCCTACTAGTATGATTGCTACTGCTACTAATACTATAACTACTACAACAACTGCAACAACTACTACTCCAACTACTATTACTACCACTCCTACTACAACTCTCACTCCTACTACCACTACAACAACAACTACTACTCCTATTACCACTACTTCTCATAATACTACTAATACTGCAGATATTACTACCACTACTACTACTACTACTACTACTACTGCTGCTGCTACTGCTGCTTCTACAACTACTATTACTATTTCTGCTAATACTACCACTACTACTACTTCTACTACTACTACGACTACCCCTACTACTACTACTACTACTACTACTCATAATAGTACTACTGTTGCTCCAACTACTACTTCTACTGCTACTACTACTATTACTACTATAATTACTTCTACTATTGCTATAACTATTTCTTCTACCACTACTACTACTACTACAACTAGTGTTACTACTACCTTTATTACAACTACTACTATTGCTACTGCTTCTACTACTACTCAGACTCCTATATCTCTAACTACTGCAACTACTACAACTGTTGCAGGAACCACTATTCCTTCTGCTACTACCATAGCTCGTACTACTACTGCTACAACTGCTATGAACGCTAATGCTACTGCTACAACTCTACTACTACTGCTGCTGCTATTGCGACTACCACAACTGTGACTCCTATAGCTGCTACTACTACTCCTATAACTGCTACTACTACTACTACAACTATTGTTACTGCGGCTACTACTACTACTGCTACTACTGCTACTACTTCTCCTACTACTACTATTGCTACTACTACTACTACTACCACTACTGTTACTACTGCTAAAGCTTCTGCTACTACTCATAGCACTACTGATACAGCAACCACACCTACTAAAGCTTCTGCTACTACTCCTATGACTCCTACTATAACTACTCCAACTAGTGCTATTACTACAACAACAACTACCACTACTATTACTACTACTACTATTACTGCAACTACTACTACCACTGCTACTGCTTCTCCTACTATGCCTAAACTATTGCTACTACAACTACTCCTATGACTGCTACTACTACTACAACTACTACTACTCTTGCTACTACTACTACGGCAGCTGCTACTACTGCTACTACTGCTATTGCCACTGCTCCTACTGCTACTCCTACTACTACTCCTGCTGCTATTACTACTACTCCTACAACTTCTGTTACTATTGCTACTACGTCTGCTACTACTCCTCGCACTACTGCTACTGTAACAATTCCTACCACTACTTCAGCTACTAATCCTTCGACAACTATTGCACCTACTACTACCGCAAATACTACTTTACTACTCCTCCTACAACTATTGCTACAACATCTACTGGTACAAGTGCCACTACTACTACTACAATTTCTACTACCACTACTACAATTACTTCTACTACTACCACTACTGCTACTACTACTATTGTCACTGCTTCTTCTACTACTCCTAGCATAATTGCTATTGCAACTACTCCTACCACTAGTTCTGCTACTACCAATACCATTACTACTACAACTACTACTATTGCTGTCATAACTACTACTACTGCAACTACCACTACACTAATTTTCCTCCAACTACTACTACTAAAGCTACTAATACAACTTCTACTACTATTACTACTCCTTGCACTACTACTACCACTACTGAAACTACTACTGCTTTTGCTACTACTCCTAGAACTACTGCTACTGCAACTACTCCCACCACTGCTTCTGCTACTACTCCTATGACATCTACTACAACTACTCCTACTCCTCCTCCTCCTCCTACTACTGCTACTATTGCTACTACTTCTACTACGACTACTAATACTACTGCTACTACCACAACTACTGCTACTACTTCTCCTACTGCTACAGCTACTATTACTATTGCTCCAACTACTATGGCTACTGCTACTGCTGCTACAACTGCTACTACTACTACTACTACTACTACTACTAGTGCTACTGCTACTACTACTACTACTACTACTACTACTACTACTATTGCTACTGCTACTACGACTACTAATACTATTATCACTACTACTATTCCTACAGCTACTTATGCTCCTACTACACCTACTATAAGTGCTACTACTGCTACTACCATTGCTACTTCATCAACTAATTTCTACTGCTACTACTGCAACTACTGATAATGCTATTAGCACTACTACTACTACTCCGACTTCTACTCCTCCTCCTCCGCCTCCTACCACTACTACTACTACTACCCCTACTGCGTCATCAATTGCAAATGCTACTTCTACTGCTATTGCTAATACTACTATAAGTACTTCAGCAACTATGAATGCTACTAGAACAACAACTACTACTACTACTCATACTATGACAACTATTACTTGTACTACTACAACTAGTGCTACTACTACTGCTGTTGCTGTTGCTATTGCTTCTGCTACTTCCACTACTATTGCTACTACTGCTACAACAGCAATAATAATAATAAGAATGAGTACTACTACAACTACTGCTACAACAGCTTCTACTATTACTACTACTATGCCAACTACAAGTATTGTACTTACTATAACAACAACAACTACTACTACAACCACTACTGCTACTACTACTAATACTAATTCTACTACTACAGCTACTATTACAATTGCAACTACTACTTCTACTACTATTTCTTATACTACAACAGTTACTACTATGACTATTGCTACTACTACTACTGCAACTACCACTGATACTGCAACTTGTACTACATTCGCTACTATGACTACCACTTCCACGACCACTACGTTAGCGACTGCTACTGTTGCTACCATTGCTACTACTACTATAGCTGCTATAACTGCTACTACTACTACTGATACTACTCCTACTGCAACTAATGGTACAGCTTCTGCTACTACTACTACACTACTATTACTGCTACTATAACTACTACTGCTGCTGGTACTTTATTGCTACAACTGCTATTGCCTGTACAACAACTACTACAATTGCAACATCTACTACTCCTAATGCTTCTACTCCGATTGCAATTTTTCAACTTCTGCCACTATTACTAAGACGGCTAGAACTACTCCAGCATCTACAACTATGGTTACTACTACTACAACTACTTATACTACTGTTGCTACTACTACTAATGCAACATCTACGACTACTACTGCGGCTACTGATGCTACTACCAATGCTCCAACTGCTACTCTCACCAATGCTGCTACAACCGCTATAGCAGCTACTATTGCTACTACTACTACTACTACTACTACTACTATTACAACTACTACTATTACAATTGCTAATACTACTATTGATACTACTACTACTGCTGCTACTAGTATTACTACTACTTAGGCTAATACTACTACCACTACTACCACAACAGCTACTACTACTACTACTGCTCCTACTGCAGCTATTTCTACTACTACTACTACTCCTATTGATGCAGCTACTACTACTATTACTACTACTACTACCACTTCTACTACAACTACTGTGACCACCACCACTACTACTACTAGTAGTACTATTATTACTACTACTGCCACTACAATTTCTACTACTACTACTACTACTATGACTACTACTACTATAACTATTATTGTTACTAATAATGCTACTACTACAACAGCTTCTACTTCTCCTACTACTACTGCTGCTACTACTACTCCTACTGCCACTCCTATTACTACTGCTATGACTACTCCTTCTACTGCTTTGAGAACTACTACTACAACTACTACTACTTCTCATACTATTACTACTACTGCTATTGCCATTATTGCTAGCATTACTACTACTCCTGCTACTACTACTGCTACTATTCCTGATTCTACTATTATGGCTATTGCTACTACTACTTCTGGTACTACTACTTTGACTACTTTTGCAACTACTACTACTGCTACTACTACTATTTTGACTATTACTACAAGAACTGCTACTGCTGCTACTACTACTATGGCTACTATTGCTCTTACTACTACTACAGCAACTGCTGGTACTATTGCAAGAGCTATTGCTACAACTACTACTATAACTACTAATACTGCTACTGCTGCTACTTTCACTACTTCTTTTATTGCAAATTCCACAACTACTACAACTAATACTACTACTTCTGCTACTACTACTTCTACTACTATTGTTACTGCTACTACTACTACAACAACTACTACTGCAGCTCTTGTTGTTGCTATAACTAATCCTACCACTATTACTCCTACTATTACTAGTACTACTATTACTACAGCTACTACTACTACAAATACTACAGCAACTACTGCTACTGCAACTGCTACTATTACAATCCCTACTGCTTCTACTACTATACCAACTGCTACAATTGATACAGATACTTCTGCTATAACAATTACCGTTGCTATTGCCAGAACTGCTACAACGACTGCTACTACTACTTCTGCTACTATTGCTATTACTACTACAACTGCTACTACTATGACTACTACTACAACAACTACTTCTGCTACTAATACTACTTCTATTACTGCTACTACTACTACTACTGCTATGACTACTACTACTACCACAAATACAACTACTACTATTACTGTTGTTGCTACTACTAACACTACTACAACTTCTCCTACTCCTAATACTTCTGCTACTACTATTACTACTACTACTAAGGTTGCCAATACCACCACTACTTCTGCTACTACTATAACCACCATAGTTATTGCAGCAGCTGCTACTTCATTGTTGTTGCTTCTATTATGACAACTACTACTACTACCACTGCTGCTACTACTTCCACTACTACTTCCACTGCCACTACTACTGCTTCTACTACTACTACTACTACAACAACAACTATTACTACTACTACTGCTAATACTGCTACTATGCTTCTACTTCTACTGCTATTACTAGTACCACTACTGCAGCCACAACAACTACTGCTGCTGCTACTAATACTGCAACTATGCTACTACTTCTACTACAACCACTACAAGTACTACTGTGACTTCTTTTGCTACTACTAGTTCTACAAATACTGCCACTACTAATACTACTACTGTTGTTGTTGTTGCTGCTGCTATTGTTACTACTGCTATTGCTACTACTTCTACTATCACTACTGTGACTACTGCTACTACTACTACTACTATTGCTGCTGTTATGGCTTCTACTATAATGATCACTAGCGCTGCTGCTACTACTTCTGCTACCCTAACTACTGCTGGTACTACCATTGCTACTACTACTACTAATACTACATGTGCTACTATTGTTACTACTACTACTACAACAACTACTACTACAATAACTATTGTAACTACTACTGCTACAACAACAACTACTACTTCTACTAATGCTCCTGCTACTACTACTACTACTAGTAATACTAAGATAGCTGCTAATGTTGCTGCTTCTACTGCTGGTGCAACTTCTACTACTAGAATTGCTACGGCTACTACTATTAATGCTACTTCTACTTCTTCTACTACTTTTGCTACTGTTGCTACTATTACTACTCTTACAACTACTGCTACTACTATTACTGATGTACTATTACTACTTCTACCAATACTACCACTGTAGCTATTGCTACTACTATTACAACTGCTACTACTTCTACTACCACTACTGCTGCTGCTACTACTACTACAACTACAACTACTACTACTACTATTACAGCTGCTGCAGCTATGGCTTTGTTGCTGTTTCTGCTCCAGCAACTATTACTACTTCTGCCAATACTTCTTCCTCCTCCTCTTATTATTATTACTACTACTACTACAACAACCAACACCACTGCTACTAATACTACTACTAGTACTATTGCTGCTACTGTTGCTACTATTACTCTTGTAGATGTTATAACTGCTATAATTACTATTGTCACTACTACTACTACTGCTACTAGTTCTGCTATAACTAATACTACTACTACTATGGTTACAACTACAAATGCCCCTACTATAACTTCTATTACTACTGCGACTACTACTACTACTACTATTACAACAACAACTACCACTACTACTAGTACTACTAGTACTGATGTTGTTGTTGTTGCTACTACTACTACTACTACTACTATGACTACTACTACACCTATTACTACTGCTACAACTACTGCTACAACTACTACACCTATTACTATTGCTACTACTATTGCTACTAATAAAACTATAATTATTGCCACTACTACTGCTACTACTACAACTACTCTGGCTATTACTACACGAACAATAACTATTACCACTACAATAACTAAAACTACACCAACTATTACTCCTACTCCTACCACTACTATAGCAACTATAGCTACTACTACTACTATTGCTGCTACTACTAGTACTACCACTTTTCCTACTACTACTGCTGATAGTTCTACTATTACTACAAATGTTGCTACTAATACTACTACTTAGCTATTACAACTTCTCATACTAGTACTACTCCTGCTACTACTGCTGCTACTAATACAACTAGGGCTACCACTACTGCTACTACTACTGCAATTATAACAATTACAACTGCTACTATAGCAACTTTGAGTACTACTACTACACTTGCTACACCTACCACTACTACTACTACTAGTACCACTCCTACAGGTGAGAATATTGCCACTTCGGGTACTACTGCTATTGTTACTACTACTATTACTACTACTCCTGCTACTCCCACTGCTACTACCACTATTAGCAGGAATACTGCTACTGCTGCTGCTACTATTGCTACTACTACTCCTCCTACAACTACAACTACGACTATTACTATTACTATACTATTACTATTACTATAACTACCACTACTACTACCATTACTACAACTGCTACTACAACTGCTACTACTTCTACTAATACTAGTATGACTACTACTACTACTACTGCTACTACTTCTAATACTATAGTACTACTACTGCACTATTAGATTTACTACTTTTACTACATCTAGTACTACTATTGCTACAACAATTGCTGATGCTACTACTTCTACTACAAGTACTTCTGCGACTACTACTACTACCACTACAACTATGATTGTTGTAGCTACCAATTCTACAAATACCACAAATACTACTGCTACCATGGCTACTACTGCCACTGCTATTACTACTACGGCTACCACTACTACAAAAATGGCTACTTCTAGTACTACTTCTGCAACAACTGCTACTACTACTACTACTTCTACTAATATTGCTGCTACTACTACTATAACTATTACAACTACTACTATGACTTCTACTACTATTGCTGCTAGTACTATGACAACTACGACTACTACTACAACAACAACAACTACTGCTATTGCTACTTTTACTGCTGCTACTACTAGTACTGCTGCTGTAAACTACTAGTACTACCACTACTGTTGCTACTACTTATACTACTACTTCTTCTACATCTGCTACCACTACTAAGAGTACTACTATTACTCTTACGACTACTACTGCTACTATTAGCAGTAGTACTACTGCTGCTATTAGCAGTAGTACTACTGCTGCTGCTACTCCTACTGCTACTACTGCTATAGCTACTACTACTTCCAACATAACTCCTACTACTACTACAACTTCTACCACTACTACAACTACTACTAGTAGTGCAAATACTACAACAACTAATAGTACTCCTACTACTCCTAATACTACTACTACTACTATTCTTTCTACTACTACTACTTCTTCTATTGCTACAACACCTACTACTATTGCTTCTACTACTACCACTACTACTACGACAACTGCTACTACTACTCCTAGTGATACCACTAATACTACTACTCTACTACTACTCATACTACGTCTACAACTACTACAACAACTACTACTACTTCTACAACTGCTGCCAATACTACTACTGCTACTCTAATGCTACTACTACTATGTATACTAATACTACTACTACTTCTTCTATTACTACTACTACTACTGCAACTACTACTACTCCTACTACTACTACTCCTCTTAGTTCTACTACTACTACTACTACTACAACTGTTGCCACTACTACTGTTACTACTACTACCACCACTGCTACTAGAGCTACTACTACTACTGCTACTCCTACCAATAGTACTTCTCTAATGACTACTACTTATGCTACTACTACTGCCACTACTATAGCTGCTACTACTAATACTATAGCTACTCCTACTACTTTTACTACTACTACTACTACTACCACCACTACTACTTCTGCTACTACTACTTTTATTACTACTACAGCTAGTACTACAACTACTCCAGCTACTACTACTGCTACCGTTGTTACTATAACTACTGCTACTGCTGCTACTACTATCACTACTACTACTGCTATTGCTACAACTGCTACTTTTACTATGGGTACTACTGCTAATGCTGCTACTACTGCTACTACTATTACTACCATGACTGCTACTACTACTACTATTGCGCATTCTACTACGACTACTACAACTTCTATTACTATTACAACAACTACAACAAGTTCTCCTCCTGCTACTACTAGTATGGATACTTCTACTACTACTACTATTAATGCTACTGCTACTGCAACTACTGCTATTATTGCAACTATTGCTACTACTACAACTACTATTGCTACTACTACAACAACCACTATAACTACTACTACGACTGCAACTACTGCTGTTTCGCCCACTATTGTTATGACTACTACCACTACTGCTGTTGCTGCTACTACTACTAGAACTACTACCACCACTAGTACTACTACTACTGCTGTTGCTACTACTACTGCTGCTGATACTACTACTATTATAGCTGCAACTACTCAACAAGTCGTACTACGACTACTATTACTTTTACAATTGCTACTACTAATGTTGCTACTACTACTACTACTGCTACTGCAACCACTACTACGATTACTACAATAAATACTTCAATCACTACTACCGCAGCTGTTCGTACTATTCCTTCTACTACTAATACTACTAAAATAACTACTACTGCTGCTCCCATTACTGCTGCTACTACTGTTGATACTACTACTCCTACTACAGCAACTACTACTACTATCACCTCTGCTACAACAATTGGCACTACGAAAACAACAACAACTTCCACTACAACGACAACAACAACTACTACTATAACTACTTCTACTACTATTACTACTACAACTACTATTACTACTATTACAACTGCTACTACTGCTACTATAGCTACTGCTACTACTGCTACTACTACTACTATAGCTATCCCTGCTACTACTGCTACGACGATGACAATAACAACAACAACAACTGCTACGACTATAACTATTACTACTACTATTACTACCAATGCTACAACTACTACTGCTGCTACAGCTGCTACTACTACTACTACCGCCACCACCACTTCTACTAATACTGCTACTGCTACTACTTCTACCACTATTACTATTACTACTACGACTGCTACTACCACTGCTACTAATACTTCTACCACTACTACTAATACTGCTACCACTGCTACTAATACTGCTACAACTATTACTAGCACTACTACGACAACTCCTACTACTTCTACCACTACTACTGCTATTTCTACGACTTCTGCAACTATTACGACCACTATTACTACTGCTCCTGATACTACTATTGCTACTACTAATACTATTGCTTCTACTACTACTGCTACTACTACTGCTATTGCTGCTACTACTACTAATAATAAAACTATTTCTGCTATGGTTGCTACTCCTGCTTCTATCATCTCTACAGTTACGACTACTACATTGACTACTGCTGCTACAACTACTACTACTGCTCCTACTATTACTACTACTATTACTACTACTACTACTATTACTACTACTACTACTACTACTACTACTACTACTACTACTACTACTACTACTACTACTACTATTATACGACAATAACTACTACTACAACTACTACTACCACTACCACCACTACTACTAATAATAATAATACTACTACTACTACTAGTATTATTACTACTACTGCTGTTACTGCTACTGCTACTACTACTACTCCTATTACTATTACTACTACTCCTACTACTCCTACTCCTGCTCCTACTCCTACTACTACTCCTGCAACTACTACTACTACAACCATGACACATACTACTGCTGTTATAGCTACTTCTACAACTGCTACTACTACTCATAAAGCCGTTGCTACTACTACTACCACTACTACCCCTATTACAACCACTATAATGAGTACTACTACAATTATGACTACTACTACTATTACTATTACTACCTCTACTACTAGTACAACAACAACTACTACTACTACTACTACTCCATTACTACTACTCCTACTCCTACTCCTACTCCTACTTCTGCTACTACCACTCCTTCTTCTACTACTACTACTACTACAACTCCAACCCCAACAATTACTGCTACTACTATTGCTATTTCTGATACTAGTATGGCTACTACTCCTAATACTACAAATACTAGTGCTGCTACTACTCCTACTCCAACTCGTACTACTATGATTGCTATTACTACTACTAATACTATTACTACTACTATTACAATAACTACTAATACTTATTCTACAACTACTGTTGCTACTGCTATTGCTGTTGCTACTACTACTACTATGGCAACTACTACTAACACTACTACTACAACTACAGCAACTACTACTAATACTACTGTTCTACTACTACCACTACTAATACTGATATTACTACTACTGCTACTCCTACTACTACTACTACTACTTATTCTATAACTACTACACCTACTACTCCTATTACTGCCACTTTTGCAATAGCTACTACTAATATTACTACTAATCATACAACTATTGCTACTGCTACTACCACTACTACTAATATCACTACTTCGACTGTTACTAGTAGTAGTTATTGTTATTATTGTTGTTGTTGTTATTGTTGTAGTAGTCATTATAGTAGTAGCCAGAGTAGTGGTTGTATTAGTAGTAGTAGTAGTAGTATTAGCTGTAGTAGTAGTAATAGTAGCAGCAGCAGCAGTAGTAGTAGAAGAAGTAGTTGTTGTAGTACTCATTGTAGTAGCAGTAGCAATAGTAGTAGTAGTAGTAGTAGTAGTAGTAGCAATAGCAGTTGTAATAGTAGTAGTAGTAGTAGTAGTAGTAGTAGCAGCAGCAACAACAACAATCATACTAGTAGCAGTAGTAGTAGTTATTGTTGTTGTTGCAGCAGTAGTATTTATCAATATAATAGTACTACAGGAGTAGTAATTATATTAGTGGATGTAGTAGTAGCTGTATTAGAAGAGGTAGTTATAGTAGTAGTAGTAATAGTAGTAGTTGAAGTAGTAGTAGTACTAGTAGTACTAGTAGTTGTAGGAGTAGCAGTAGTAGTAGAAGTAGCTACAAAATTAGTATTTGTTGAAGTAGTAGTAGTAGTAGTAGTAGTAGCAGTATTAGTTGTGGTTGTAGTATAGGGAATAGTAGCAGTTGTAGTAGTACCAGTAGCAACAGTAGTAGTAGTACTACTACTAGTAGTAGTAGTTATTATTATTGTTGTTATTGTTATAGTAGCAGTAGTGCTAGTACTATAGTAGAAGTAGTAGTAGTAGTAGTAGTAGTAATAGGGGTAGGAGTAGTAGTAGTATTAGCAACAGCTATAGTAGTATTTGTAACCAGTAGGAGTAGCAATTGAAGTTGCAGTAGTAGTAGTAGTAGTAGTAGTAGTAGTAGTAGGAGCAGTAGCAGATGTAGTAGGAGTGTCATTAGTAAAAATATTAATAGTTGTAGTTGTAGCGGGAGTAGTAGTAATAGTAGTAGTAGGAGTAAAATAAATAGTATCAATAGTGATAGTTGTAGAGTTGCAACAGTAGTTGTAGTAGTAGCAGTAGTAGTAGTAGGAGCAGTAGTAGTAGTATTAGTAGCAATAGCAGAAGTAGCAGTAGCCATAGCACTAGTTGTGGTAATCACAATTCTAGTAGTAATATTAGTTGTATAAGTAGAAGTAGTAATAGTTGTTGTAGTAGTAGCTATAGTCATTGAGGTAGGAGAAGTAGTAGTAGTAGTAGTAGTAGCTGTGGCCACGACAGCCACAAAGCAGCAGTAGTAGTTGTTGTTGTAGTAGTAGTCGTATTAGTAGTTATAGTAATTGTAGTAGTAGCAAAAATTATAGTAGTAGTAGTAGTAGTATTAGGGGTAGTAGAAGTACTAGTAGTAGGAGTAGAAGTTTTAGTAGCAATAGTAGCTGTAGCAGAATGGGCAGTCATAGCAGTAGTAGTTGTAGTAGTCGTTGTAGGAATAGTAGCAGTAGTAGGAGTAGTAGCGATAATAGCAGTAGGAGCTGTAGTAGCAGTAGTGGAAGTCATTGTAGTAGTTTTAGTAGTCTGGGTAGTAGTATTTGTTGCTGTAGTAGCAATAGTAGTAGAAGTAGTACCAATAGTAGTAGTAGCTATCTTAGTCATTACAATAGTAGAAGCAGGTGAAGTAGCAGCAGTTGTTGTAATAGTGGTAGAAATAGTAGGAGAAGTAGTAGTAGCAGTAGATGTAGTGGCAACATTAGTAGCAATTGCAGCAATAGGAATAGTAGTCGTAGTAGTAGCAGTTGTAGTGGTAGTAGCAGCAACAGTACTAATAGTTACAGTAGCATTATTATTGGCAGCAGCATTAGCAGCAGCAGCAAAAGCAGTAGGAGGAGGAGGACAAGTTGTACTAGTGGCAGTAAGAGTGGTTGTGTTAGTAGTAGCTGTAGCAGCAGCAGTAGTAGTAATCACTATGGTAGTTGTAGTAGTAGCAGTAGTTGCGATAGTAGTAGTGGTAGTAGTAGTAGCAGCAGCAGCTGCAGTAGTAGCAGTAGCAGTAGTAGTAGTAGTAGTAGTAGGAGTAGAAGTATTAGTATTAGTAGCTGCAGTAATAGCAATTGTTACCGTAGTTGTGGTAGTAGTAGTAGTTATAGTAGTAGTAGTATTAGGAGTAGTCTGAGTAGTAGTAGTAGTTGTAATAATAGTATTAGTAATAGTACTAGCAGAAGTAGTACTCATAGCAAAAGTAGTAGCTGTAGTAGTTGTACTAGAAGTAATAGTATTTGACGTAGCAGTAGCAGTAATAGTAATATTAGTGGCAGTAGTAGTATTAGTAGGAGTAGTAGTAGTACGAGTAGCAGCAATAGCAGTAGTAGTAATTAGAGCAATAGTAGTAGTTGGAGCAGTAGTAGCAATTATAGCAGCAGTGCAGTAGTAGCAGCAATAGCGGTAGCATCAGTAGTAGTAGTAGCTGTAGCATTAGTAGCAATAGTAGCAAAAATTATGGTAGTTGTAATAGTGGTAGCACGAGTGGTCGAAGTAGTAGCAGAAGTAGTAGTAGCACTATTACTAGTTGTAGTAGTAGCAGTAGTAGTAGCAGTAGTAGCAGTTGTAGAAGCTATAGTTGTAGTAGTAGTAGTAGGAGCAGCATTAGTGATTGTAGTAGTAGTAGCAGCAGTAGGCTTAGTGGTAGTGGCAATAGTAGAAATAGTAGTAGTAGTAGCGATAATAGCATTAGTAGCAGTGGTAATTGTCGTTGTAGTGTAGTTATAGTAGTAGTTTTAGTAGTAGTAGTAGTAGAAATAGTAGCAATAATAGTGGCAGTAGTAGAAGTAGTAATAGTAGTAGCAATAATAGCACAAGAAGTAAGTACTAGTAGCAGTCGTGGCAGCCATAGTAGCAGTAGCAATAGTTGTACTACTAGTAGTTGTTGTAGTTCTGGTAGTAGTAGTAGTAGCAGTAGTTGCAGAAGTAGCAGTAGTTGTAGTAGTACTAGTAGTAGTTGTAGCAATTGTAGTAGTAGTTGCAGAACTTGTTGGAGGAGTAGTAGTAGCCATAGCAGTCACAGTTGTAGTAGTTGTAGTAGACGAAGTAGTAGTAGTAGTAGTAGCAGTAGAAATAGTAGTCGTAGTTGTCGTAGTTGTCGTAGTAGTAGTATTAGTAGTAATAGTAATAGTAGTAGTAGTAGTAGTGATAGCAGTAGCAACAATAGTTGTAGTAGTAGTAGCAACAGCAGGAGTAGCAGAAGTAGTAGTATTAGTAGTAGCAGTAGTCTTAGTAGTAGTAAAAGTAGTAGCAGTAGAAGTAGTAGTAGTAGTTGTTGTTGTTGTTGTAGTAGTAGTAGTCATAGTAGTCATAGTAGTAGTAGAAGTAGTAGTAGTAGTAGTATTTGTAGCCGAACTAGTAATAGCAATAGTAGTAGCCACTATATTAGTAGTAGTGGTGTTAGTAGTAGTAACAGTAGTATTAGTAGTAGTAGGAGTAGTGCAATAGTATTAGTAGTAGTAGTAGCATCGTAGCTAAAAAGAATTGCAGTTGTAGTTGTAGCAAAAGTAGTAGAAATAGTAGCACTAGGAGTAGACGAAATAGTAGCAATAGTAATAGTAGTAGAGCTGCTAAAGTAGTAGTTGTAGTAGCTGAAGTAGTTGTGGTAGTAGCAGTAGTAGTAGTAGTAGGAGCAATAGTAGCAGTATTAGTACTAGTTGCAGTAGTGGTAGTAGCCATTGCACTAGTTCTAGCAGTAGTTGTAGTAGTAGCAATTGTAGTAGTAATATTAGTTGTAGCAGTCGTTACAGTAGTTGTAGTAGTAGAAGTAATCTTAGAAGTAGGAGAACCAGTAGCAGTAGTAGCAGCATCCGTAGCGATAGCGGCCATCGCAATAGCAGGAGTAGTAGTGGAAGTTTTATTAGTCATTGAAGTAGTCGTAGTAAAAGTAGTAGTAGCAAAAATTGTTGTAGTAGTAGTAGTAGTAGGGGTAGTAGAAGTAGTAGTAGCAAGAGTAGAAGTTGCAGTAGCAATAGTAGGGGTTGCAGCATCGGCAATTGTAACTGTAGTAGTTGCTGTACTAGTAGTAGCAATAGTAGCAGTACTAGAAGTAGTAGCGATAATTGTAGTAGTAGCTGTAGTAGTAGCAGTAGAAGTAGTAGTAGTTTTAGGTGTCGGGGTAGTAGTAGTAGTTGGTGTAGCAGCAGCAGTAGTAGTAATCACTGTAGTAGTGGTTTCTGTTGTAGTAGTAGTAGCAGAAGTAGTAGTAGTAGTAGAAGTAGTAGTAGTAGTAGCAGTAGCAGTAGTAGTTGCAATACTAGTAGTAGTTGTAGCAGTAGTAGTAGTGGTAGGTGTAGTAGTAGAAGGAATAGTAGTGACAGTAGTATCAGTAGTAGGAGAAGTAGTAGTAGTAGCAGTTGATGTAGTGGCAGCATTAGCAGCAGCAGTAGTAGTAGCAGTAGTAGTGGTAGTAGCAGAAGTAGTAGAAGTTGCAGTAATAGTAGTTGTAGTTATAGTCGTAGTAGTATTAGCAGCAGCATCTGTAGCAGTAGCTGTAGTAGTAGCAGTAAGAGACGTCATAGTAGTGGTTGCATTAGTAGTAGCAGTAGTAGCTATTCTAGTAGTAGTAGTCGCAGTAGTAGCGGTGGTACTATTAGTAGGAGCAGTAGTTGCAGCAGCAGCAGCAGCAGGAGTAGTAGTAGTAGTGGTATTAGTAGTAGTAGTTGTTGTTGTAGCAGCAATAGCTATTGTAGTAGTAGTCGTAATAGTAGTAGCAGAAGTAGTAGTAGTCATAGTAGTAGTTGTCATAATAGAAGTAATAGTAGTAGAAGTAGCAGCAGCAGTAATAGTTGTAGTAGTGGCAACAACATATTAGTAGCAGTAGCAATCATAGTAGTAGCAGTAGTAGTAATAAGAGCACTAGTAGTAGTTGGAGCTCTAGTATTAGTAGTAGCAGTAGTAGGAGTAGTAGGAGTAGTAGCAGTAGTAGCAGTAGCATCGGTAGTAGTAGTAGCAGTAGCATCAATAGGAGTAGTAGTAGTTATTGTAGTAGGAGTAGTAGGAGTAATTAAGCAGTAGCAGTAGTAGTTGTAGTAGTGGCAATAGCCAAAGTAGCAGTAGTGGAAGCTGTAGTAGTAGTAGTAGTAGTAGTAGTAGTAGTAGTAGTAGTTGCAGTAGCTGTAGTAGTAATAGACTTAGTAGTTGTAATAGTAGTAGTCACACCGGTATTTGTGGCAGTAGTAGTTACAGTAGTAGCAACAGTAGTAGCAGCAAGAATAGTAGTAGTTGTTGTAGTAATAGTAGTAGCAACATTAGCTGTAGCAGCAATAGTTGTTTAGTGAGAGTAGTACTAGTAGTAGTCATAGTAACAATAGCAGTAGCAACAGTAGTACCAACAGTAGTATTAGCAGAAGTAGTAGCAGTATTACTAGTAGTAGTAATAGCCGTAGCCATAGTAGTAGTAGCAGTAGTATTTTTTGTAGTAGTAGTTGAAGAAGTAGTGGTAGTCGTAGATGTAATACACGTAGCAATAATAGTAGTAGCCCAAGAAGTTGTAAGAGTAGTTGTTGTAGTAGTAGCTATAGCAAAAGTAGTAGTAGTAGTAGTAGTTGAAGTAGTAGTAGTAGTAGTAGTAGTGGTGGTAGTAGTAGTAGTAGTAGTCACAGTAGCAACAACATTAGTACTAGTAGAAACAGTAGTAGTAGTAGTAGTAGTTGTTGTTGTTGTTGTTGTTGTAGTTGTAGTAGTATTAGTAGCAATAGAACTAGCAGTCGCAGTTGTAGTAGCATTAGTAGTAATTATAGCAGTTATAGCATCTGAAGTAGTAGTAGTAACAACAGTAGCAGCAGCAGCAGTTGTACTAGTAGTAGTAGTAATAGCTGCAGTAGTATTAATTGTAGTACTAGTAGTAACAATAGTAGTAGTAGGAGGAAAAAGTAGTAGGAGTAGTAGTAATAGTAGCTATAGCAGCAACAACAACAAAGCAGCTGTAGCAGAGCAGTAATAGTTGTAGTTGTTGTTGTAGTAGTTGTAGTTGTAGTAGCAACAACAATAGTAGTAGCAGAAGCAACAGCAACAGCAGTCGCCATAGTAGTTGTTGTTGCAGTAGTAGTAATAGTAGTTGTTGTAGCAGCTTTAGTAGTAGTAGTAGAAGTAGTAGTAGCAACAGCAGGAGTAACAAAAATAGTTGAAGAAGTAGTTGTAGTATTGGTAGTAATAGCTGTAACAATTGTAGTAGTAGTAGTTGCACCAGTAGCACAAGCAGTAGCATTAATGCCAGTCTTAGTGTTACTAGAAGTAGTAGTAGGACCAGCAGCATCAGTGGAAGCAGCAGTAGTAGTTATTGTAGAAGGAGTTGCACAAGTAGTAGTAGTCGTAGTAGTAGTAACAGCAGCAGTAGTAGGGGTAGCAGAGGTAGTAGCAGTAGTATTAGTAGTGGTCTTTGTAGAAGTAGTAACAATAGTAGTAGCAACAGTAGTAGTAGTAGTAATAGTAATAGTAGTAGTAGTAATAGCAACTGTAGCAGCAGCAGCAGCAGTAACAGTAGTAGGAGTAGTAGCATAGGTAGTTGCAGTAGTACTTGTAGTTGTTGTAGTAGAAGTAGTAGCAGTATTAGCAGCAGTGGCGGTAGTGGCAGTAGTAGTAGTAGTCGTAGAAGTAGTATTAGTAGTAGTAGTGGTAATAGTAGCGATAGCAGTAGTTGTAGTAGTAGCAGTAATAGCAGCAATAGTAGTAGTAGGAGAAATAGTAATAATTGTTGTTGTTGTTGTAGGTGAAGTTGTAGTAGTGTGATAGTAGTAGTAGTTGTTGCTGATTTTGTAGGAGTATTAGCAATAGTAGTCTTAGTATTAGTAATAGTAGTAGTTGTAGTAGTAGTAGCAATTTTATTAGTAGTAGTAGTAGTAGGGGCAACAACAATAGTAGTATTAGTGTAGCAGTAGTCTTAGGAGTAGTAGTGGCGGTAGTAGTAGTTGTAGTAATTTTAGTAGTAGTAATAGTAGAAACTATTGTTGTAGTAGTAGCAGTAGCAGTAGTACTAGTAGCTGTAGTTGTAGTTGTGGTAGTAGTAGTAGCAGTAGCAGTAATAGCAGTGTTAGTAGTAGCAAAAGTAGTAGTAGAAGCAGTAGTAGTAGTTGAAGTAGCAGTAGAAGTTGAAGTAGTTGCAGTAGTATCAGTAGTCACAATAATAGTAGTCACAATAGTAGTAGTAGCCGTAATAGTACTAGTAGGAGTAGTCGTAATGGCGGAAGTAGTAGCAGTAATAGGAGACATAGTAGTAGTAGTAGTAGTAGTAGTAGTAGTGGTTGTAGTAGCAGCAGTAGCAATAGTATTAATAGCAGTAGTGGTATTAGTAGCAGTAGAAGTATTAGTAGTAGTAGTAGTAGTAAGAGTAGCAATAGTAGTAGCAGCAGTAGTAGTAGCGAAAGTAGTAGTAGGACAAGAAGTTGTTGTAGTTGAAGCAGTAATAGTAGCGACTGTAGTAGTAGTAATGGTAGTAGTACTCGCTGTAGTATATGTAGCCGCAGTAGTAGTATTAATAGTAGCAATAGTGATAGTTTCATTAGTAGTAGCAGTTGTAGTAGTGGCAGAAGTAGTAATAGATGCAGTAGAAGTAGTTGTAGTAGAAGTTGTAATAATAGTTGTAGTAGAAGTTGCAGTTATAGCACAAGTTGCAGTAGTTGTAGTAGTAGTCGTACTAGCAACTGTCGCTGTAATAGTAGTAGCAGCAGTAGCAGTAGAAGCAGTAGCGGATGTAGTACTTGTAGTAGTAGTAGCTGTCGTAGCATCCATAGTAGTAGTAGAAGTAGTAGCAGAAATCATAGTGGGAGCAAAAGTAGTAGAAGTAGTAGCAAGAGCATCAATAGTAGCCGCTGTAGTCGTAGTAGTAATAGTAGCAGCAGCAGCAGTAGAAGTAGCAGTAGTAGTTGGAGTAGCAGTAGTAGTTATAGCAGTAGTTGTAGTAGTAGGAGTAACATCAGCCGTAGTAGTAGTAATAGCCGTAATAGTTGGAGTATCTATAGTAGCAGTTGAGCTAGTAGTAGTAGTAGTAGCAGGAGCTGCAGTAGTTGTGGTTGTAGTAGTCATAGTAATAGGAGCAATAGCAGTTGTTGTCCTTGTAGTTGTAGAAGTGGGAGTTCTAGTAGCAGTAGTAGCAGCAACAGTTGGAGCCGTATTATTAGTAGTTGTAGTAGCAGCAGTCGAAGTAGTATCAGAAGCAGCAGTAGAGAAAGTAGCAGTAGCAGAAGTAGTAGGAGTAGAAGTTGCAGTAGCAATTGCAGAAGAAATAGAAAAGGCAGTGGTAGTAGCCGCAGTAGTTATAGTAGAAGCAATAGATGTAGCAGTCATTGTCAAAGTCAGAAAAGTAGTTGTGATAGTAAAAATAGTAGAAGAAAAAATGGTAGTAGTAGTGGTAGTAGTAGTAGTAGCAGGAGTAGTAGTTGTAGTAGCAATAGTAGTTGTAGCAGCATGCGCAGTAGTAGAAGTAGTAGTGGTAGTAACAGTAGTAGCAATAGTAGCAGCAGCAGTAGTAGTAGTGATAATAGCAGTAGTAGTAGTAGTAGCAGTAGTAGAAGTAGTAGCAGTAGTTTTACTAGTAGGGGTAGTAGTAGCAGTTATTGTAGCGGCAATAATAGTAGAAGTAGTAGAAGTAGTAGTAGTAGCTATCGTAGTAGAAGCAATAGTAGAAGTAGGAGAAGTTGTTGTAGTAGCAGTAGCGGTAGTAGTAGTAGTAGCAACAACGATAGTAGTAGTCGTAGAAGCAATAGTAGTAACAATAGTAGAAGTAGTAGGAGAAGCAGTAGTACTAGCAGTAAATGTAGTGGCAACATTAGTCACAGTCACAGTAGTAGTAGTGGTAGTTCTTGTTGTCGTTGCAGTAGTGGTAGTAGAAGTAGCTGTAGCAGCAATAGTAGTAGGAGTATTAGTAATAGCAACAGTAGTAATTGTTATAGTAGTAGTAGTAGTAGTAGTAGGAGAATTAGTAGTAGTGATAGTAATATTAGTAGTATTAGTTGTAATAGTAGTAGTAGCAGCAACAGCAGCAGCAGCTGTAGTAGTAGTAGTTATTGTTGTTCTTGTTGTTCTTATTGTTGTAGTACTAGCAGTACTTGTTGTAGTAGTAATAGTAGAAGTAGTAGTAGTAGAAATAGTAGCTGAAGTTGTTGTAGTAGTAGTAGTACTAGTAGTCATTGTAGTCGTAGCAGTCGTAGTAGCAGTAGAAGTAGTAGCAGCAATGGTAGCAGTAGTAGTAGAAGTAGCAGTAGTTGCAATAGCAACAGAAGCAGTCACAGTTGAAGTAGAAGTAGTAGTACTAGTTGTAGCATGAGTATCAGCAGTAGTAGCAGTGGTTGTAGTAGAAGTAGTGGTTGGTGTAGTAGTACTAGTAGGAGTGGGAAAAGTAGCAGTATAAGTTGTAGTAGAAGTAGAAGTAGTAGTAGTATTAGTAGTTGAAGTAGTAGTAGTAGCAGCTGTAGTAGCAGAAATAGCAGTAGTTGTAGTAGTTGTACCAATAGCAGTAGTAAGGGCAGTGGAAGAAATAGTAGTCGCAGTAGTAGTAGTAGTAGTAGTTGTAGTAGTAGTAGTAGTAGTAGTAGTAGTAGTATTAGTAATAGTAGTAGTAATAGAAGTAATAGTAGTAGTAGCAGTAGTAACAGTAGTAGTAGTAGAAGTAGTTGTAGTAGTAGTAGCATTAGTAGCAGTCGTAGCAAAAGTAGTAGTAGTACTAGTAGTAGTAGAAGTTGTAATTGTAGTCATTGTAGCAGCCGTTGTAGCAGCCATAGTAGCAGTAGAAGTAGTAGCAGTAGTTGTAGTAGTAGTAGTTATAATAGCTGAAGTAGTAATAGCAAATGTGGTAGTTGCAGTATTAGTAGTAGTAGTCGTAGTAGTAGCAGTAGTAGTCGTGGTTGTAGTAGGAGCAGTAGAAGCAGTTGTAGCATGAGTAGTAGTAGGAGTAGTGGTAGCGGCCATTGCAGTAGAAGTAGTTCTAGTAGTGGTACTAGTAGGGGTATTAGTAGTAGCAGTTGTGGTTGTAATAGTAATAGTAGTTGGAGTAGTTATCATAGTAGTGGGTGAAGTAGTAGGAGCAGTATCACTTATAATAATAATAGCAGTAGTAGTAGCAGGAGTAGTAGTAGTAATAGTAGCGTTAGAAGTAGAACAAATAGTAGCACCAGTAATAGTAGTAGGAGCAGTTATAGTAGTATTTGTAGTAGTAGCAATAGCTGTAAAAGTAGCTGTAGTAGTAGTAGAAGGAGCAGCAGTAGTAGTATTAGTAGTAGTAGTCGTAGTAGTAGTAGCCGCAGCTGTAGTAGCAATTGTAGTAGTAGTAGTAGTCGTAGTAGTTATAGTAGTAATAGCTGTTGTGGAAGGAGCAGTTGTCGTAGAAGTAGGAGAAGTAGCTATAGTAGTAGTGGCAGCAGTAGCAGAAGTGGTAGCAGTAGCAAAAGTAGCAGTAGCAGTAGTAATTATAGTTGAAGTAGTAGTTAAAGTGGTAGTTGCAGAAATAGTAGTAGTAGTAGTAGCGGCAGCGGCAGCAGTAGTAGTTACAGTAGTAGTAATAGTAGTATTAGTAGGAGCGATAATGGCAGTCGTAGTAGTAGTCACAGTTTTAGTAATTGGGGGAGTTGTAGTAGTTGTCATAGCAGTAGTAGTAGTGGTATGAGGAGGAGTAGTAGTAGTTGGAGAGTTAGTAGTAGTAGTAGTAGCAAGAGTTATAGCAGTAGTAGTAGTAACAGTTGTAGTAATAGTTGTTGTGGTAATAGTAGCAGTAGTAATAGTAGTAGTTGTAGTAGTTGTTGTTGTTGTTGTAGCAGCAGCAGTAGTAGCAGTTGTAGCACTAGCAATAGTAGTAGCAGGATTAGTAGTACAAGTAGTAGTAGTAATCGTATTAGTAGTTGTAGTAGTAGTAGTGGTAGTAGTGGTAGCAATAGCAGTAGTAGCTATAGCCGCAGAAATAGTTGTTGTACAAGTAGTAGCAGTAGCAACAGTAGCAACAACAACAACAGTAGTGGTAGTAGAAGTAGTAGTAGAAGGAGGAGAAGCAGTAGCAGCTGTAGTAGCGGTAGTAGCAGTAGTTGTTGTAGTAGTACTTGGAGCAATACTAGTAGTAGGTGCACCAGTTGCAGTAGTAGAAGAACTTGTTGTAGCAGTAGCAGCAATAGTAGCGGTATAAGTAGTAGCAGTAGTAGCAGCAATAGTAGTATTAGTAGCAATAGTAGCAGTAGTAGTAGTAGTAGTATCCATACTAACATAATAGTTGTTGTTGTAATAGCAGTTGTAGTAGTAGTGATAGTAGCATCAGTAGTAGTAGTTGTAATAGTCATAGTAGAAGTAGTAGTAGTAGTTGTAGTAGAAGTAATAGTAGTAGAAGTTGTAGTAGAAGTAATAGTAGTAGAAGTTGTAGTAGTAGTAGCATTAGTGGTAGTTGTAGTAGTTGTTGTTGTTGTAGTAGTAGTAGCAGTAGTCGCAGGTGTAGCATTATCAACAGTAGCTTCAACATTAGTCGTTGCAATAATTGCAGTAGTGGCAGCAGCAATAGTAGGAGTAGTGGAAGTAGTAGCAAAAGTAGTAGTAGTAGTATCTATAGTAGAAACTTTAGTCGTAGTAGTTGTGTAGAAACTTTAGTAGTAGTAGTTGAAGTAGTACTATTAGGGGAAGTACTAGTAGTAGTAGTAGTAGTAGTAGTAGTAGTGGTAGTGGGAGTCGTAGTAGTAGTGATTGTAGTAGCTGCCACAATAGTAGTAGTGGTAGTAGGAGTCATAGCAGTAGTGATTGTAGTAGATGTAGCAGTAGTAGTGGTGGGAGTAGGAGTCGTAGCAGTAGTGATTGTAGTGCTGTAGTAGTAGTAGAACTAGTTGTGGGAGTAGTAGCAGTAACAGTAGTAGCAGTAGTCGTTATAGTAGTAGTAGCAATAGTACTAGTAGTAGTAACAGGAGTAAAAATAGCAACAGCAGCAACTACAATAACAGTAGTAGCGAATTAAAAAATTATAGTCATAGTAGTATTAGCACCAGAAGTGGTAGTTGTCGTAGTAGTAGGAGTTGTGGTAATAGTTTAGTAGAGTAGTTGTAGCAGCAAATGTCGTAGGATTAGTAGTGTTCGTAACAGTTGCAGCAATAATAATAGTAATAGTACTAGTAGTAGTTACAGTAGTTGTAGTAGTAGTAGCTACAATAGTTGTAGCAGCAGTAGCAGTTGTAGTTGCAATAGTTGTAGTAGTAGTTGTAGTAGTAATAGAAGTAGCAATAGTAGCAGTTGGAGTAGCAGTATTCGAAATAGTAGCAGTAGTAGTTGCAGTAGTAGTAGTAGTAGATCAGTAGCAGAAGTAGCACGACAACAACAATAACAACTATTACTACAACAACTGCTACTCCTCCTCCTCCTCCTCCTACTACTACACCTACTACTACTACCGCTACTACTACTACTACAACAACAACAACGACAACAACAACAACTACTACTATTATGTCCACTTCGGTTACTTCAACTACTAATACTACTGCTACCAATACTCCTACCACCACCACCACCACGACTACTGCTACCACTACTAATACTACTACCACAATGAATTCTACTTCTACTACTACTTCTACTACCATTTCTATTACTACTACTACTACAATAACTGCTACTACAACAAATACTGCCACCATTACGACAACTACTGCTACAATAACTACTACTACTACAATAACTACTACCATTTCTACTACTACTACTGCTACTTCTACCCCCACTCCCAACTCCGACTCGTACAACGACAACAACAACAACAACTACTACTACTACTATTACAACTACCACTAGTACTACTGCTACAATAGTTACTACTACTACTAAAACAACAACAACTACTACCACTGTTGCTACTACTATTCCTACTACCACGACTACTACTAGTACTAATACTGCTACTACTACTACTATCACTACTACTACTTCTACTACTACTACCACTACAACTACTACAAGCTCTACTCCAACGACTACTGCTACTGCTACTACAACTACTACTCCTGCTATTGCCGCTGCCTCAGTTACTGCTACAACGCCTACTACTGCCACTAATGCTACTAGTATCACTATTACTACTACTGCTACTATTACTACAAGTGCAAGTACTACTACTACTGCTGCTATTACTACTATAATTGTTACTGCTACAAATAATACTTCTCCCACTATTACTGCTACTGCCACTACTACTTCTACTACTACTGCTGCTGCTATTACTACTTCTACTACTGCCAATACGACTGCTGCTGCTATAGCTTCTGCTACTACAACTACAAGTGCTACTGCCACAAATGCTCCTGCCACTTCTACTACATCACCTACTACTGCTACTACAACAACTGCTACAACTATTACTAGGACTACTACTACTTCTACTCTTGCTACTAGTACTACTATTACCGCTACTGCTACTACTAATACTTCTCCTACTACTACTACTACTATTATTGGTACTACTTCTACTACTACTACTACTACTACTAGTACTACTTCTACTACTACTACTACTACTATTGCTACTACTACTACAATAACTATTACTACCACTACTACATCTACTACTGCAACAACTACAACAATAATAACTACAACTACTTCTACTACTACTGTTGCTACAACTCCAACTACTTTTACTATTACTATTACTACTACTTCTACTTCCACAACTACTACACCTACTAGTACTTCTGCCAATACTACTATAACTAATACTACTACTACTACTTCTCATACTACTACTTCTATGACTACTACTACTTTTGCAACTATTATTACCACCTACTACTACTACTGCTGCTACAACTACTACAACTTCTAGAACTACTACTACTACTACTACTATTGCCCATACTGCTGTTGCTCCTATAGCTACTACTGCTACTACTTCAACCACTACCACTAGTACTCTTACGGCTGCTGCTACTAGTACAACAACTGTTGCTACTACCTATAGCGCTACTGTTATTATTACTACTACTACTGCTGCTATAGCTACATCTACAACAAATAATACTACTCCTACGAGTACTACCACTACTACTACAACATCAACAACAACAATAACTACTGCCACTGCTACAACCACTAATGCTACTCCTACTACTACAACTATGTTTGGTACTACTGCTACTACTACTACTTCGACTTTTGCTACTACTACAACACCTACTACTACCACTATTGCGACTTCTACTACTGCTACTACCACTCCTACTGCTGCTACTGCTTCTACTACTACTGCTACAACTTCTACAACAACTCCAGTACTACTTCTACTGTTGTTGCTACTACTACTACTAGCACGACTACTACTGCAACTTCTGCAACTCCTACTACTGCTACTACTGCCATTACTACAACAACAACAACTACTACTACTGCAGTTGCAACTGCTGCTACTACTGCTATTATTCCCACTACTACTATTGTTACTATTGCAATTGATGCTATTACTACCACTACTACTACTGCTGCTGCTACTTCTACTAGTACTACCACTATTGCTACTACTACAAATTTTGCTACAGCTAGTACTGTTGCTACTACTCTGACTTCTACTACCTATACTACTACTCCCACCAGCACTGCCACAACTACTACTACAACAATAACTACTACCGCTACAACCACTACAACTACTACTACCACTACTGTTACTACAACTAGCACTACTACTACTAATACCACTACTACTACAACTACTACTACCACCACCACCACCACCACCACTACTACCACTACAGCTACTACAAATACCACTACTACTACTACTACTACTACAACTACTACCACTACTACTACCACAAGTACCACTACTACTACAACTATTACCACTACTACTACTACACAACTATTACTTCTAATACCACTACTATTGCTACTACTACTACAACTACTACAACTTCTAATACTACTAGTACCTCTACTCCTACTACTACTACTACTTCTTCTTGTACTACTACTAGTACTATTACTACTTCTACTTCTCCTAATACCCCCAATACTACTACTACTACTACTACTACTTCTTCTTCTTCTTCTACTACTACTACTACTGCTATTTCTACTACCACTCCTAATACTACAATTATTACCACAACGACTGCTATTACAACAACTACTACTACTACTACTACTGCTACCACTACTACACCTGCTCCAACTGCTATTACAACTACTGCATTTACTACTACCACTACTTCTACTGCAACTACTACTACTTCTACGACTTCTACTACTACTCCCACCGCTAACTCCTGCAACAACAACAACAACAACTACTACTACTACTACTACTACTCCTACTACTACAACTACTACAACAACTACTACTACATGTGCTACTACGACTACTTCTAGTTCTTCTAAGACTACTACTACTACAACTACGACTACGACCGCTACCATTCCTACTACTCCAACTACTTCTACTATTACTACTACAACTAATACAACTACCACTACTACTACACCCACTAATACAACTCCCACTACTACTGCAACAACTTCTACTAATACTACTACCACTACTCCTACTCCTGATATTACTACTATTGCTACAACTATTACAATTACTACTAGCATAAACAACTTCTACTTCTACTACTACTGCTACTCCTTCTACTACTACTATTGTTGTTGCTGCCGCTGTTTTTACAACTTCTGATGTAGCTACTAGCACTACTGCTGCTATTGCTATCACTAGCTCTATGGCTACTACTACTACTCCTCCTCCTTCTCCTCGTCCTCCTACTACAACAATAACAACTATTACTACTACTACTATTGCTGCTGTTGTTGCTGCTTCTGCAGCTGCCACTACTGCTACTGCTACTTCTACTACTACTCCTACAACGCCTACTTCTGCTTCTACTACTACTACTACTAATTTTACTTGTGCTACTTTCGCTACTACTACTGCTACTGCTTGTGCTATAGCTACTACTGCTACTATTACCGCTACCACAACTATGGGCACTGCTACTACTTCTACTACTGCTACTACTGCTAATACTATCACTGCTACTAATACTTCTACTTCTAGTACTTCTGCGACTACTATAACTACTATTGGTACTACTACTTCTACTTCAACTACAACAACTGCTACAGTTGTTGCTACTATTCCAACTACTACTACTCCTATTAATGCTACTCCAACTCCTTCTACTACTACTACTATTACTAATACAAATACTACTGCTACTACTGCTACTGCTACTACTACTACTAATAATAATAATAATACTATTACTACTGCAACTACTAATGTTACTACTACCACAACTACAACTGCTACTATTCTTACTGCTACTGTTGCTGTTGTTGCTATTGCTGCTACTACAACTACTACTACTACTTCACCTACTACCTATACTATTGCAAGTACTACTTCTGCCACTACTACTGCTACTGCTTCTACTACTACCACAACTAGAACTAAGGGTACTACTTTTGCTACTACTACTACGGCTATTGCTTCATCTACTACTACAACTTCTGCCACTACTACTATTGCTACAGCTTCGACTATTACTCAGACTCCTATATATCCAACTACTGCAACATCTACAACTACTGCAGGAACTACTATTGCTTCTACTAGTACCATAGCTCGTACTACTACTGCTACAACTGCTATGAATGCTAATGCTACTGCTACAACAACAACAACAACTACTGCTATTGCGACTACCACAATTGCTACTCTAGTAGCTGCTACTACTACTACAACTTTTGCTGCAGCTACAACTGCTGCTAGTGCTACTACTACTACTACTCCTACTATTACTACTACTACTACTACTCCTCTACTACTACTCCTACTATTACTACTGCTACTACTACTCCTCCTACTGCTACTCATCCTACTACTGCTGCTGCTGCTGCTACTACTACTGCCACTGCTGTTACTACTGCTACAGCCTCTGCTACTACTCATAGCAGTATTGCTACTGCAATCACTCCTACTAATGCTTCTGCTACAACTCCTATGACTCCTACTACAACTACTCCTACTACTACTACTACTACAACAACAACTACTACTACAAATGCTACTACTACTACTACAACTACTCCTCCTCCTACTACTGCAACTACTGCTACTAATACTACTGCGACTAATATTACTACTACTACTACTATTATCGCTACTACTACTACTACTGCTACTGCTTCTCCTACTATGCCTAGCACTACTGCTACTGCAACTACTCCTACGACTACTTCTTCTACTACTCCAATGACTACTACTAATACTACCACTACTACTACTACTGCTACTACTACTATGGCAGCTACTACTGCTTCTACTGCTGCTGCTGCTGTTGCTGCTACTACCGCTATTGCTACTACTACTGCTACTGCAACTGCTCCTACTGTTACTACTCCTACTACTATTGCTGCTACTATTGCTACTACTCCTGAAACTTCAGTGACTACTGCTACTATTTTTGCTACTACTCCTAGCACTACTGCTTCTGTAACTACTCCTACCACTACTTCTGCTACTCCTTCTTCGACTACTACTGCACCTACTACTACTATTACTACTACCGCAAATACTACTACACTACTCCTCCTACTCCTACCATTGCTACTACTCCAACTAGTACAAGTGCTACAACTATTACAACTACTACAATTGCTACTACCACTACTACAATTACTTCTACTACTACTACTACTGCCACTACTTCTGCTACTACTCCTGGCATAATTGCTACTGCAACTACTACTAACACTACTTCTGCTTCTACCCCTGCCATTACTACTCCAACTACTGCTACAACTACTACTAGTGCTGCTATAACTTCTACTACTGCAACTACTACTGCACTACTCCTCCTCCTACTACTACTACTAATGCTACTAATACTACTACTACTACTATTACTTCTACTAGTACTACTACTACCACTACTAATACTACTACTGCTTTCGCTACTACTCCTAGAACTACTGCTACTACAACTACTCCCACCACTGCTTCTGCTACTACTCCTACGACATCCACTACTCCTACTCCTACTCCTCCTCCTACTACTACGATAGCTACAATTGCTACTACTTCTTCGACGATAACTAATACTACTGCTACTACCACTACTACTACTACTACTCCTACTGCTACAGCTACAGTTACTATTGTTCCTACTACTATGGCTACTGCTACTGCCACTACTACTACTAGTGCTACTGCTACTACTACTACTACCACTATTATCACTACTACTGTTCCTACAGCTACTTTTACTCCGACTACATCTACGATAATTGCTGCTACTGCTACTACTACTACTACTACTATTACAACAACTAATGGCGGTACTACTACTGCTTTTGCTTCTACTGCTACTACTGCAACTATTGATAATGCTACTGCCACTACTATTACTACTCCAACTTCTACTACTACTCCTCCTCCAACTTCTACTACTACTACTTCCCCTACTACTACATCAATTGCAATTGCTACTTCTACTGCTATTGCTAGTACTACTACAACTACTTCAACAACTGCTTTTGTAACTACGACTACTACTAGAACAACAACTACTACTACTACTCATAGTACTACAACTATTAGTAGTGCTACTACTACTATTGCTCTTGTTGCTATTACTTCTGCTACTTCCACTACTATTGCTACTACTGCTACAACAACAACAATAACAACAATGACTACTACTACAACTACTACTACAACTGCTTCTACTACTACTGCTGCTGCTGCTGCCACTATGACAACTACAAGTATTGCAGCTACTACAACAACAACAACAACTACTACCACTACTGCTACTACTACCAATACTAATTCTACTACTACAACTACTATTACTACTCCAACTAATACTACTACAACTACTACTATTACTACTCCAACTAATACTACTACCACTACTTCTACTACTACTGCTTATACTACTACAGCTTTTACTACGACTACTGCCACTACTACTACTACAACTACCACTACTACTAGAACTTCTATTACGTCTCATACTACGACTACTACTTCCATGACTACTACGTTAGCGATTGCTACTATTGCAACCATTGCTACTATAACTACAGCTGCTACAACTGCTACTACTGCTACTGCTACTACTACTATTGCAACTAATGGTACAGCTACTGCTACTGCTACTATTGCACTATTATTACTGCTACTATAACTACAACTGCTACTGTTACTTTATTGCTACAACTGTGATTGCCTCTATAGCAACTGCTACAACTGCAACATCTACTACTCCTAATGCTTCTACTCTGATTGCAACTTCTGCAACTTCTGCTACTACCTACTACTACTGCTAGAACTACTCTAGCTACTAATACTATGGCTACTACTACTACTACTGCTTATACTACTATTACTACTACTACTAATGCAACTTCTACGACTACTACTACTACTACTACTGATGCTACTACCAATGCTCCAACTGCTACTCTCACCAATGCTGCTCCAACCGCTATAGCAGCTACTACTACTACTACTATTACAACTACTACTATTATGAATGTTGCTACTACTATTGATACTACTACTACTGCTACTAGTGCTACTACTACTTAGGCTACTACTACTACCACAACTACCACTACAGCTACTACTACTACTACTACTACTGTAGCTACTGCAGCTATTTCTACAACTACTACTACTTCTGTTAATGCAACTGCTACTACTATTACTACTACTACTACCACTTCTACTACAACCAACTATTGCAAATTCTACTACTACTGCGACTACTACTACTACTTCTACGACTACTACTACTACTAGTACTATTATTACAACTACTGCCACTACAAGTTCTACTACTACTACTACTACTATGACTACTACTACTACTATTATTACTATTACTACTACTTCTACTACTACAACTACTTCTACTTCCCCTACTATTATTACTACTGCTACTACTGCTCCTACTGCTACTCCTATTACTACAACTATAACTACTCCTTCTACTGCTAAGAAAACTACTACTACAACTGCTACTACTTCTGATACTATTACTATTACTGCTACTACCACGATTGCTAGCACTACTACTACTACTGCTACTACTGCTACTACTGCTGCTTCTACTATTATGGCTTTTGCTACTACTACTTCTGGCACTACTACTTCTACTACTTTTGCAACTACTACTACTGCTACTACTACTATTTTGACTATTACAACAATAATTGCTACTGCTGCTACTACTACTACTATGGGTACTACTGCTCTTACTACTACTACAGCAACTACAGCTACTATTGCAACAACTATTGCTACAACAACTACTACAAGTACTAATACTGCTACTGATGTTATTTCCACTATAGCTTGTATTGCAAATACCACAACTACTACAACTACTGCTACTACTATTCCTACTACTACTGCTACTACTATTGCTACTGCTGCTACTACTATTGTTGCTACTGCTATAACTAATCCTACCACTACTACCCCTACTATTATTACTACTACTATTACTACAGCTACTACTATTAATACTACTGCAACTACTGCTAATATAACTGCTACTATTACCACTCCTACTGCTTCTACTACTATAACAACTACGGCAACTGATACGGATACTCCTACTATAACAACTACCGTTGCTATTGCCAGAACTTCTACAACAGCTACTACTACTACTTCTGCTGCTATTGGTACTACTACTACTACTACAACTGCTATTATTACGACTACTACTATAACAACTACTTCTGCTACTAATACTACTACAACAACAACTACTACTACTATTACTGTTGCTGCTACTTCTAACACTACTACAACTTCTCCTACTCCTAATACTTCTGCTACTACTATTACTACTACTACTAAGGTTGTGAATACGACTACTACTTCTGCTACTACTATGACCACTACAGTTGTTGCAGGAGCTGCTACTACATTGTTGCTGCTTCTATTAGGACAACTACTACTACTACCACCGCTACTTCTGTTACTACTACTGCTGCTACTACTGCCACTGCTACTTCTATTGCCACTACTACTACTTATACTACAACTACTGCTAACACTATTACTACTACTACTACTATTGCTGCTACTACAACTATTACTGCTACTACTGCTAATATCGCTACTATGCTTCTACTGCTACTGCTATTACTAGTACCACTACTGTAACAACAACAAAAACTACTTTTACCTCTCCTATGACTACTATTACTACCACAACTACAACTGGTACAATAGCTGCTACATCTACCACTACTACTACTGCTACTATTCCCACTACTGCTACTACAGCTACTACTGCTACTACTACTGCTACTACTACTGCTGCTACTTCTACTACCACTTCTACTACTACTTCTACTACTGCAACTACTACTACCACTACAGCTACTCCGATATAACAACTACTACTCCTAATACAACTACTGGTACTACCACTACTACTTCTACTAATGCTTTTACTACTGCTGCCACATCTGCTAGAACTACTACTACTACTACTACTACTACTACTACTACTATTATTATTGCCACTACTGCTACAACTGCTCCTTCTACCACTTCTCCAACTACTACGACTACCTCTAATTCTACTACTCCTACAGCTGCAGGTACTACTACTAATAACTACCGCTACCGCGACCACTAGTTGTTCTCCTAATTCAACTATTACTACAACAACTACTACTGCTACAATGACTACAGCTACTACTACTGCAACTACAGCTACAACTACTTTTACTACAACTGCTACACTACTACTACTACTACTACTATTGCAACTTTTAGTGCTAGAGCTAATACTATTGCTGCTACAACTTCTGTTGCGGCTACTACTACTATTATTACTACTACCACTGCAATTGCTTCTACTACGACTACAACTACTACTGCTGCGGCTACTAATACTACTCCTACTACAACTACTACTACCACTACTTCTACTGATGCTGGTATTGCTACTGCTACTACTACCATTGCTACTTTTCTTTCTAATACTACTGCTAGTACTACTTCTTCTACTACTACTACTTCGACTACTATTACTATTGCTACTACTATTACCACTGCAGCTGCTATGGCAGCTGATTCTAATACTATTACTACTACAACTGCTACTACTACTACCATTGCCATAGCTACTACTACTTTTACTACAGTTGCTGCCCCTAGTACTACTACTTTTACTACTACTGTTGCTCCTTGTATTACTACTGTTACAACAACTACTACTACTACTACTTCTACCGGTGATACTACTGTTACAACAACAGCTACTACTACTACTACTAATACTACTACTATTACTACTACCAACTGCTATTGCTGCTACTACTACAACAGCAACAACAACAACTACTACTACTACTACTACCACTTCTGCTACAACAACAACAACTACTACTCTTAATACTATTGATACTACTACTACGACTACTTCTACAACTGCTACAACTGCAACTGCGGCTACTACTGCTTTTACTACTACTACTACTACAATTGCTACAAATACTACTCCTACTACTATTACTACTACTGCTACTAATACTACTACTACTCCCACTACTACTACTACTACTACCACTACTAGTACAACTACTGCTATAATTGCTACTACTACTGCTATCGCTACAACCGCTACCACCCTTACTACTACTAATACTACGTCAACTACTTCTACTACTACTACTAGTACTTCTACTACTACTGCTGCAACTACTGCTACTACCACCACTACTTCTGTGACTCTAACAACCACTACTACTATTCCGACTACTATAGCTACGAATGCTACTTCTACTGCTAATACAATGACTGCTATTAGTGCTACTACCCCAACTACTGCTACTTCTACTACCACTCTTACTACCACTAGTACTTCTACTACTACTACTGCTACTACTGCTACTACAGCTATTACTGCTGCTACTACTACTACTACAACAACAACAACTACTACTACTACAACAACACCCCCTACAACTACAATCTACTACCACTACTACTATTGCTACAACTAGTACTACACCTTGCACTTGTACTACTACTACTATTTCTACTACTAAAACTATTTCTACTACTACTATTACTACTACCACTACAAAATACTACGACTACTGCTTCTACTACTACAGCTACTGGTACTACTACTGCTACTTCTACTAATGCTATAGCTACTACTACTATAGTTGCTATTACCACCACTACAACTTCTACAACTACTATTGTTGTTGCTGCTACTACTACCCCAACTACTACTACGACAACAACACCTTCTACTACTACTACTATGTTCCTAATACAACACCTATTACTATTACTACTGCTACTACTCCTTCCACAACAACAACTACTATTACTACTACTTCTACTACTATGGTTGCTGCTACTCCTACCACTATTGCTACTGCTACTACTACTCCTAGTCCTCCAAATGCAGCTGCCATAACTGCTGCTCCTACTACCACAACTACAACTACTGCAAGTTCTACTACTACTACTACTGCACCTACTACTACCACAACTCTCATTCCTACTAGAACAACAACAACTACTACTACTTCCCTGGCCACTACTCCAATACTACTGCTAATACTACTACTACTACTACTACTACTATAGTTACTACTACAACTCCTCCTCCTCCTCCTCCTCCTACTAGTACTACTGCTACTGCTATAAGTACTACTACTATTGCTACTGGTAGTTCTACTACTACTACTGCTACTAACGCTACTATGACTACTGCTACTCCCACTACTGCAACTTCTACTGCTACTACTACTAGTGCAACTACTAATACAACTACCACAACAACTGCTGCAACTACTCTAGTACTTCAACTACTGCTACTACTACCACTGCCACTACTACTCTCACTCCTACTACTACTGCTACTATTACTATAACTACATCTACTCCGACTACTACTAATACTACCAATCCTACTCCTAATACTGCTACTACTGCTACTACTACTTCTACCACTAGTACCACAACTACTACAACTACTAGGACTATCACTACTACTTCTACTACTACAACTACTACTCCTACAGGGACTACGATTGCCACAGCTACTACTGCTACACCTACTACTAGAACTCCTGCTACCAATACTACTACTATTTCTGTTAGTACTTCTGCTACTGCTGTAGTTGCCGCAGTAGCTACTACTCCTAACGCTACTCCTACTACTCATACTACTACTACTACTATTGCTCCTACTACTACTGCTCCTACTACTACTACTACAACAACTACTACTACAACTACTGCTACTACTACTCCTACTATGGCTACTACTACTACTACTACTCCTACTCCTACAACTAGTCCTACTACAAATATTGCGACTCCTACTGCCACTACAGCCTCAACTGTTACTCTTGCGACTGCTACTGCTACTACTGCTAATACTACTCCAACTACTACTATGACTACTACTCCTACTACAACTACTACTACAGCTACTACTGCTACTACTATCGCTACTACAGCTACTGCTACTACAGCTGCTATTGCAACGACTGCAACAATACTGCTATGGCGGCTATTACTGCTACTACCACTTCTACTACTTGTTGTACTACTATAGCTACTACTACTTCTATTACAACTACTACTATAACTGCTGGTACACTACTATTACTACTATTGCTATTACTGCTACTACTACTACGTGCTACTCATACTAATGCCACTACTGCTACTACTACTGCTACTACTTCGAGTCTTGCTACTAATGTTGCTGCCACTACTGCTTCTCCAACTACTACTAATGCTATTACTGCAACTTCTACTACCACTATTGCTACCATGACTACTATTCCTACTACTACAACTACTTCTGCCACTAATACTACTACTACTACTACTACTACTACTACTACTACTACTCCTCCTCCTTATGCCTAACAACTGCTACTACTTCTACCACTACTACTACAACTCTCACTCCTACTACAACGATTGCTACTCTTACTGCTACTACTACTCATAATACTAGTATTGCAATTTTTCCTACTACTTCTACTACAACTACTGCTACTATTGCTCCTACAACTACTTCTTCCGCGACTACTACTATTGCTACAACTACTGCTACTGCTGCAGCTACCACTTCTATTACTACAGCTACAACAACTACTGCTGCTACTACAACTACGACCACTACTACTACTACTACTATTATTACTACAGCTACTGCTGCAACTACTACTACTACTACTATTCCGACTACTACTACTACTACTACTACTGCTGCTGCTGCTGCTGCTGCTACTGCTATTACTCCTAGTACTACAACAACTACTACTATTGCCACTATTACTCACAACAACAACTACTACAACAACTACTACTTACTACTACTCTTGTGACTACTACTAATACAAACTATGACTACTGGTGCTGCTGCTACACTACTGCAATTGCTGCTGCTGTTTCTACTACTACTACAACAACTATTACTACTACTGCTACTACTACTGATACTACTGCTACTAATACTACTGCTACTATTATTACTACTATTACTACTACTCCAACTACTATAGTTGCCACTACTAGAACTACTGCTACCTCTCCAGCTGCAATTATTGCTACTACTACTGCTACTACTACTACTCCTACTATTACTACTAGTACTATTACTGCTATTGCTACAATAACTATAGCTACTTCTACTACTACAAGTACTACTACAAAAACTAGTACTGCTACAATAGCTTCTACTACTACTGCTACAAATGCTACTACAAATACTACTACAACAAATGCTAGACTACTGCTACTACTACTGCTGCTAATGCTACAATTATTGCTATTACTACTACTGGTAATAGTAGTGCTATTGCGAGTACTACTACTACTACAACTGCTACTACTTCAGCTACTACTAGTGCTACTAATGCTGCTACTACTACTACTACTACTACTAGTTCTACTACGACTACTACTGCTAGAGCAACGACTATAGTTGTTGCTACTACTACTATTATAGCTTCAACTACTACTTCTATTGCTACTACTACTACTATTGCTACTACTGCAACTACTGCTGCTACTATTGCAACTACTACTACTTGTACTTCTACTACTGTTACTCCAATTACTATTACTGCTACTACTACGGTTACTAGGACGACCTCTACTATAACTACTGCTACTACTATTGCTACTACTACTGTTGTTGTTACTAGTATTACTACTAAAATTGTGGCTACCACAGTTGCTATTACTACTTCGGCTTCTACAACTGCTCCTAGTACGACTACTACTACTTCTTTTACTGCTATTACAGCTGCTACGACCGCTACAATTGCAACAACTACTACTACTACTACTTCTGCTACTACTGCTACTACTACTTCTCCTACTACTGCTACTACTGTTACTACTACCTCTACTACTACTTCTGCTAGTACTGCTGCTACTACTACTACTATTACTACTAATACTAATACTATTATAGTACTACTACTACAACAACAACTACTACTACTACCACCCCTACTACTACGATTGATACGACTACCACTACTATGACTACTATTTCTTCTTCCACTTCTATTACTACTAGTCCTGTTGCCGCTGTTACTACAACTACTACTAGTACTAGTTCAGCTGTTACTACTACTACTACTACTGCTGCTACAACTTATACAACTACTTGTCCTTGTCCTACTACTACTACTACTACTCCTACTCCTACTACCATTTCCACTACAACCACTGCTGCTACTACTGACACTCCTACTACAATGGCTACTGCTACTACTTCTACTTCTTCTGCGGCTACGTCTATTGCTATTACTACTACATCTACTATTATTGCTACTACTACTACTGCTGCTGCCTCTACTTCAAATACTACCACAACTGCTGCGACAAGTATGACTTCTAGTAATACAACTACTACTACTTCAGCCACTATTTATTTGACTGCTACTACTACTGCATCTACTGCTTCTACTATTACTACTACTACTAGCACTACTACTACTGCTGCTGCTGCTGCTGCTATGACTACTACTACTTCTTCTTATTTTTCTATTTCTAGTACTACTAATACTTTTGCAACTACAACTACTACTATTGGGACTACTTCTGCTACTACCACTACTACAACCACTACTACTACAATTACGACTAATACAACTACTAGAGCTACTACTACTACTACTCGTCATACAACACTAACTTTGCTACTACTACTACTACTACGCCTACTATGGCTGTAACTACCCTTGCGACTAATACTACAGCTACGACCTTCACTACTACTAGTACTACGACCTCTGCTACTACAACAGCTACTGCTGCAACTGCTACTACTACTACTACCACCACTACTAATACTACTACTCCTACTTCTACTTCTACTACTAGTACTACTAGTACTACTAGTACTACTACTACTTCTATTGCTACTACTGCTACTACTACAACAACAACTACTACTGCTACTACTGCTGCTAATGCGGCTACTACTACTAATACTACTAGTACTGCAATAACTACCATTACTACTTCTCCGACTACTACTACTTCTGCTACTACTACTACCATTACTACTACTACCACTTCTATTACTTTCACTGCTACTACTACTGCTGCTGCTGCTACTGATGACTCAATAGCAACTATAGCCACCATTACTAGTATTGCTTCTGCTACCACTGCTACAACTACTACTACTTCTACTCCTGCAACTACAACAACTACTACTGCAACTACTGCTGCTACTACTACTAGTCCTCCTCTTCCAACTACTACTATTGTTACAACTATTGGTATGGTATATACTGCTACTACAGCTTCTACAATTGCTACTACTGCTTTCGCTACTACGACTACTACTACTACTATTACGATTACTACTTCTGCTACTACTTCCGCTACTAATTTGACTACACCTACTATTACAATTGCTACTACTGCAAATGTTGCTACTGCTACTATGGCTACTGATGCTATCACTCCTACTGCTCCTACTGCTACTACTGCTACCACTACTACTAGTGCTATTATTATTACTACTACTACTACTATAGCTACAACTGCCACTACTTCTACTGCTTTAACTTGTATAACTACTACTACTACTACTACTACTACTACTACTACTACAACTTCTACTGTTACTAATGTTGTTGCTACTTCTACCACAACAACTACTACTACGACTTCTATGGCTAGGACTACTACTTTTGCTGTTACTATTACTACTACTACCACAACTACAACCACTATTACAGCTACAACTGCTACTACTGCTACAACAAAAATAATAACTACTAACAATATTACTACTACTACTAATACTCGTACAACTACTATAACTACTACTACGACTACTTCTAAGACTACCTCTATTGTTACTATAACTATAACTACTATTACTACTTCTACTACTACTATTTCTACTACTGCTCCTACTGCTAGTACTAATACTACTACCGTTACTATTGCGACTATTATAACTGCTACCACTACTACTGCTACTAGTAATACTACTACTATTATTTCCCTTATTACTAATATAGCTGCTGCTACTACTTCTGCTACTACTACCACTTTTGCTACTACTAGCACAACTACTACTACTGCAACTACTACTACTATTGCAAATACTACTACAGCAACTACTACTACAACTACTACTACTATACCTACTGCTACTATTACTAAAATAGTTACTACTATTACTACTACCGCCACTACTATTACCACAACTTCTCCTACAGTAATACTACTATTATTGTTCAGGCTACTACTACTACTACTACAATTGCTGCTGCGACTATTACAACTACTATTATTACTACTACTAAGACTACTGTTGCTACTACAACTACAACAACAACTACTACTACTCCCACGACTACTACTACTTCTCCTACTACAACAACTGCTGCTGCTACTACTACTACTACTACTATTAAAACTACTTCTACTACTACAACTATCGCTTTCACTATAACTGCTACTACTGCTACGGCTTCTGCTACAACAACTACAAGTACTACTGTGACGTCTTTTGCTACTACTAGTTTTGCAAATACTACCACTACTACTACTACTGTTGCTGTCGTTCTTGCTGCTATTGCTACTACTACTACTATCACTACTACTACTACTACTACTACTACTACTACTATTGTTGCTGCTATGGCTTCTACTACAACTACCACTAGTGCTATTGCTACTACTTCTGCTACCCTAACTACTACTGCTACTACTATTGCTACTACTACTACTACTAATATTGCATATGCTACTATTACTACTACTACTGCTATAATAACTACTACTGCTACAATAACTACTACAACTACTACTACTACTTATACTGATGTTGCTGCTACTACTACTACTACTTCTAGTAATACTAAGATAGCCGCTAATGTTGCTGCTTCTACTGCTGGTGCAACTTCTACTACTAGAACTGCTATGGCTACTACTACTAATACTACTGCTACTTTTTCCACTAATTCTACTACTGTTGCTACTACTACTACTACAACAACAACTACTGCTACTACTACTACTGATGCTACTATTACTACTTCTGCTACTACTACCACTGCAGCTACTGCTACTGCTTCTACTACTGCTGTGCTACTGTTACTACTACTACTACAACAACTACAACAACTACTATTACTGTTGTTGCTATTGTGGCTTTGCTACAATTGCTGCTCCATCAACTAGTACTACTTCAGCTACTACTTCTTCCTCCTCCTACTACTATTATTATTACTACTACTACAACTACTAATACTACTGCTATAACTACTAGTACTTCTACTATTACTATTGCTACTAATACTGTTGTAGATGTTACAACTGCTATAATTACTATTGTCACAACTGCTACTGCTCCTGCTAGTGCTGTTATAACTAATACTGCTACTACTACGACTACAACTACAAATGCCCCTACTACAACTTCTATTACTACTGTGGCTACTACTACTACTACAACAATAACAACAACAACAACAACAATTACTACTACTACTACTAGAACTGATGCTGCTACTGCCACTACTACTGCTACTGCTACTACTGCTACTATGGCTACTACTACCACTACTACTATTACTCCTACTACTACTATGACTACTACTATTACTGTTGCTGCAGCTGCTACTACTACTACAAATATGACAACTACAACTACTAGTACTACTGCTACTAGTTCTGCTAGTACTATTGCTGGTAGTAGTACTACTACTACTGCTAATACTACTACTACTACTTGTACTACTATTAGTAGACAACTACTGCTGCTACTGCTGCTGCTACTACGACTTCTACTACTCCTGCTACTATGACTTCTACTACTCCTGCTACGACTGCTACTGCTTCAAGTACAGCAACTACTGCTACAACTATCGGTGTGACTACTACTGCTATAACAACTACTAAGACTACTTCTACTACTACTACTACAGCTTCTACTGCTACTGCTACTACTACTACTACTTCTACTACCAATACTACTTCTACTGCTACTTCAGCTATTCCTACTACTACTTTTGCTAGTACTGCTATTATTGTTACTTCTGATGCTGATGCTACTGGTACTACTACTACTACTACTACTACTACTACTACTACTCCAACTACTACTACTGCTTTTATTACAACTACTGCTACTACTTCTATTGCTACTACTACTACTCCTACTAATATTACTACTGCCACCACTAATACTATTACTGCTGCTGCCACTTCTACTACTACTACTTCTAGTACAACAACTACTACAATGACTACTAGTGCTATGACAAGTACTTCTACTACTTCTATTGCTACTACTACTAGTACTACTGCTGCTGCTACAACTACTACTGCTACTACAATAACAACAACTACAACTACTAATACTACTACTACTCCTCCTCCTACTACTATGACTACTACTACTCCTCCTCCTACTACTATGACTACTACTATAACTACTACTACTACAACTATAACTGCTACTACTATTAAGAATACTGCAATTGCTACTACTGCTATAACTACTGCTACTACTACTAATGCTATTGCTGCTACTACTGCTACTACTGCTATTATTGCTACTACTAACACTGCTACTGCTACTACTGCTACTACTGCTACTACTACTACTACTATTGCTACTACAGCTACTACTAATACAACTACTATTACTACCCCTACTACAACTTCCCTTACTGCTAATACTAATACTACTACTATGACTGTTGCTGCTGATGCTGCTGCTAATACTACTACTACTATAACTAGTACTACAATTGCTACTAATGCTACTGTTGTTGCTGCTACCACAACTACTGCTGCTACTACTACTACTACTACTGCTACAGCTACTAATGTTGTCGTTACATCTACTGCTACCACCACTACTTCCCCTACTAATTCTACTACTGTTACTACTATGCTTCTACTACTACTGCTACCACTACTAGTTCTAATAATAATGCTACAAGTACTGCTACTACTACTTCTCCAACTTCTACTATGGCTGCTACTACGACGGCTACTACTATTGCGACAATAACTACTACTTCTACCCCGACTACTAAAACTACTATTACTACTTCTATTGCTGCTACTACAACTACTTCTGTTATTATCACTTCTACTATTACTCCTACTACTATTGCTACTGCTACTACTACAACTACTATTGCTACAACTGCCGAAGTTGCTACATCTATTATTGCTACTACAACTTCTACTCCTACTATTACTACTTCTACTACTATAACTTCTACCACTACTACAATTGCTCCTACTCTTGCTACTACTGTGGCTACTATTACTACTTCTACTACTACTTCTCCTACTTCTACAACTGCTACTAATACTATAACTAGTATTACTACTTCTATTGCTACAACTAATATTACTACTACAACTACTACTACTACAACAACTACTACTACAACTAGTGCGATGGCCACTACTACTATAACTACTAGTACTAATATTACTACTATTGCTCCTTCTACTACTACTGCTACTGCTGCTGCTCTACTACTATCACTATTGCTATGATTTCTTCTACCCCAACTACTACTATTACTACTACTCCTACTACAACTGCAACTACTATTATTTTACTAACGATACTACTACTGCTATTGCACTACTACTACTATTACTACTACTGCAACTTCAACTACTACACCTACTACTACTGCTCCTACTATTTCTACTACTGCTACTACTAACTAATACAATGGCCACAAATGTTGCTATTAATACTAATGCTACTACCGCGGCTACAATTATTACCACTGCTACTACCTCTAGTACTACTATGGCTGCTACAACTACTACTATCAGAATAACAACAATAACTACTACTACTACAACTACTACTTCAACTACAACAACGACTATGACTACTACTAACACTACTACTTCTACTACTATTACTACTGCTACTGCTATTGCTACCACTGCTGCTATCACTAACACAAATACTACTACTACACTATTACTACTAATAATACTACTACTACAACCATGACTATTATTTCTACTATAACTACTACTACTATAACTTCTTCTACTACAATGCCTACTACTACTACTACTACAAGTTCTGCTATTGCTATTATTGCTACTACTGCTACTAATATCACTACTACTACTTCAGCAGCTACTGCTACAACAACTACTATTACTACTACTACTACTTTTGCAACTATTGCTACCACTACTACCATTTCTACTACTACAAGTACTACAACTGTTACTACTACTACTGCTGCTATTATCGTGACTACTACGACTACTACTACTGCTGCTACTACTGCTACTACTGTTACTATTTCCACTACTACTGCTGCTGCTACTACTGCTTCTATAATTACTACCACTACAACTGCTACTATTACTACTAGTACTACCATGACTACTACTACTACTACTACTACCACAATGGCTGCCGCTGCTACTACTACTTCTATTGCTACTTCGCCTACTATTATCACTACTGTTACTACTCCTACTCCTCCTCCTCCTCCTCCTCCTCCTCCTACTACTACTACTACTACTACTACTACTACTACTACTACTACTACTACTACTACTACTACTACTACTACTACTACTACTACTACTACTACTACTACTACTACTACTACTACTACTACTACTACTACTACTACTACTACTACTACGACTACTACTACTACTAACTACTACCACTACTACTACTACTACTATACTACTACTACTACTATACTACTACTGCTGCTACTACTACTACTAATACTTCTACTACTAATAATACTACTACTGCGCCTACTAGTAATACTACTACTAATGCTATGACTATTTTTGCTGCAACTACAACTACTACAACTACTCCTACTACTACAACTACTGCTACTATTCCCACTATAGCTACTATAACTACTACTACAAATAGTCATAGTAGAAGTAGTAGTTATAGTAGTAGTAGTAGCTGTAGTAGTATTATTAGCAGTACTACTTGTAGTAGTAGTAGTAGAATCAAACATAGTAGTAGCAATAGTAGTAAAAGCAGCAATAGCAGCAGTAGTAATAGCAGTAGTAGCAGTAGTAGCGGTAGTAGTAGCAATAGTAGTAGTAGTAGTAGTAAAAGTAGTCATCATCATAGTAATAGGAGTAGTAGTATTACTAGTAGCAATAGTAGTAGTAGAACTAGTAGTTATTGTGAAAGTAGTACTAGTTGTAGTAGTCATTATCGTAGTAGTTGTAGCAAAAGTAGTATAAGTGGTAGCAGTAGTAGTAGAAGTGGTATCAGTAGCAGTAGTAGGCAATAATGATCACACTGGTACTAGTAGTGGTAGTAGTAGAAGTAGTAGTAGTTGTAGAGTAAGTAGTAGTAGTAGTACAAGCTGCAGTAGTGGCAGCAACAGTAGCATTAGTAGTTGTGAGAGATTTAGTAGTAGCAGTAGCAGTAGTAGTGCCAGTAGTTGTTGTAGTAGTAGTAGTAGCCACAATGGTAACAATAGTTGTAGTAGTAGCAGTAGTAGTTGCAAAAGTAGCAGTAGTAGTTGTAGTTGCGATAGTAGTCAGAGCAACAGTAGCAGCTATTGTAGTAGTAATAGTAGTAGTGATAGAAGTGGCGGTAGCATTAGTAGTAGCCATTATAGAAGTAGTAGTAGTAATAGTAGTAGTGATAGAAGTAGCTATAGAGGTAGTACTAGTAGTAGTTGAAGCAGTATTAGTAGTAGTAAGAGAAGTAGTCATAGTAGTAGCAACAACTGTAGTTATAGTAGTAGTAGTTGTGGTAGTAGTAATAGTAATAGTAGCGGTAGTAGTAATAATAGTAGTAGTAGCAGTAGCAGTAGTAATAGTAGTAGCAGTAATGGTAGTGGAAGCAGCAAAAGTAGTAGCAGCAGTAGTTATATAGTTGTAGTAGCAGTAGTAGTAATAGTAGTAGTTGTATAGCAGTTGTAGCAGTTGTAGTTACAGGAGTAGTTATTGTAGTTGCAGTAGTAGTTATAGTAGGAGTAGTAGCTAGAGCAGTGGTAGCAATAGCAATAGTCATAGTAATAGCAGTAGTAGAAGTAGCAGCAACAGCGATGGTACTTATAATAGTAGTGGAAGTAGTAGTAGTAGTTGTTGTTGTAGTAGTAGTAGTAGTAGTAGGAATAGTAGAAGTAGCAAAAGTTGTACTAGTAGTACCAGTAGTTGAGTAGTAGAAGCTGTAGCGATAGTAGTGGTAGTAGTAGTAGAAACAACAACAGCAGTAGTAGTTATATCACTAGAAGTAGATGTAGTACTAGTAGTAATAGTTGTATTGTAGTAGCCACTACAGTAGTAATAGTAGTAGTAACAGTGGGAGTAATAGTAGCGGTAGCGGTAGCAGTAGTTTTGGCAACAACAACAAGAATAGTAGTAGTACTAGTAGCAGCAGTAGTAGCAATAGTAGTAGTAGTAGCAGTCATAGTAGTAGTTGATTTAGTAGTTGTACTAGCAGTACTAGCAGTACTAGCAGCAGCAGCAGTAGTTGTAGTAGTTGTTGTAGTAGTCGTGGTAGTTCTAGCCACAGTGGTAGTAGTAGCAGTAGTAGCTACAGCAGTAGTAGTACTAGAAGTAGTAGTAGAAGTAGTAGTAGTTCCACTAGCAATAGAAGCAGCAGCAGCAGTAGTAGTAGTAGTAGAAGCAGTAGTAGTTGTTGTTATTATAGTAGGCGGAGGAGGAGGAGGACGTGGAGTAGGATTAGTAGTAGGAATATTTGTAGTTGGAATAGTGGTAACAGTAGTATTGGTAGAAGTAATAGTAGTAGTAGTAGTTGCAGTAGTAGCCGTAATAGTAGTAGTAGTAGTAGGACCAGTAGTAGTAGTTGTAGTAATAGTAATCATAGTAGCAATAATAATAGTAGTTGCAGTAGTAGCAGCAGTAGCAGTAGTAGTAGTAGTAGCAATAGATGCAGTCATAGTAATAGTAGCAGTAGTTGTTGTAGTAGTACGAGAAGTAGTAGCTATAGCAGTTGTAGTAGTAGGAGTTGTAGTAGTAGCATTAGGAGTAGTAGTAGTTGTAGTAACCATAGTACTAGTAGAAGTAGTAGCAATTGTAATTATTTTTAGTAGTAGGAGTTAGAGGAGTAGTAGTAGGAGAGGTTTTAGTTGTTGTTGTAGTAGTAGTAGCAGCAACAATAATAGTAGTAGTAATAATAGTTGTTGTTGCAGTAATAGTAGCAGTAGTTGTAGCAGTAGTAGAAGCTATAGTAGTAGTTGTAGTAGTTGTAGTATTTGTAGTAGTGGTAGTAGTAGTAGTAGTTGTAGTAGAAGTATTAGTAGTAGGAGCAGTAGCAGTAGTAGTGGTAATAGTAGTAGTAGAAGTAGTAGCAGTAGTAGTAGTTGTAGTAGTAGTATTAGTAGTAGGAGCAGCAGCAGCAGTAGTGGTAATAGTAGTAGTAGTAGTTGTAGTAGTAGTAGTAGTAGGAGGAGCAGCAGCAGCAGTAGTGGTAATAGTAGTAGTAGTAGTAGTAGCAGCAGTAGTAGTAGGAGTAGTAGTAGTGGTAGCAGAAGTAGTAGTTGTAGAAGTAGAACGAGTTTTATTATTAGTAGTAGTAGTACTAGTACTAGTATTAGCTTTAGTATTAGTAGCAGTAGTAGTAGGAATAGTGGTCGCAGCAATTATACTAGTAGTAGAAGTACTAGTAGTAGTAGTAGTGGTTGTAGAAGTAGTAGTAGTAGTAGTAGCAGATGTAGTAGTATCAACAATCATAGTAGCAGTAGTCGCAGTAGTAGTAGTAGTAGAAGAAGTAGTAGTAATAGGAGTCCGTGTAGGAGTACGGGTAGCTGTAGCAGTTGTAGTTGTAGTAGTAGTAGTAGTAAGAGTAATAGTAGCAGTAGTAGCAGAAATAGTGGTAGTAGTAGGAGTAATGGTTTTAAGAGTAGTAGTAGTAGTATTAGTTGTTGTTGTTGTAGCAGTGGTAGTAATAGAAGAAGTAGAAGAAGTGGTTGTTGTATTAGTTTAAGTGGTAGAAGTACCAATTGTAGTAGTAGTTGTTGTCACAAGAGTAGTAGTAGGAGGAGGAGGAGGATTTCTAGTAGTTGTAATAGTTGTAGTAGTTGTTGTTGTTGTAGCTATAGTAGTAGTAGTATTAGTAGTAGCTGTAGTAGTAGTAATAGTAATCGTATTAGAAGTAGTACTAGTTGTAGAAGTAGTAGTAGTAGCAGTAGCAAAAGTTGTAGTAGTAGTAATAGTAGCAGTAGAAGTAGTATTAGAAGTAGTACTAGTAGTAGTAGTAGTAGTAGAAGAAAAGTAGTAGTAGTAGTAGTAGTAGAAAACATAGTAGTCGCAGTAGAAGTAGTCGTAGTTGTTGTTCTTGTATTAGTAGTAGTAGTAGTTGTAGTAGTAGTAGTAGTAGTAGTAGTAGTAGTAGTAGTAGTAGTAGTAGTAGTAGTAGTAGTAGTAGTAGTAGTAGTAGTAGTAGTAGTAGTAGTAGTAGTAGTAGTAGTAGTAGTAGTAGTAGTAGTTGTTGTTGTTGTTGTTGTTGTTGTTGTAGTAGAAGGAGTAGGAGTCGTTGTAGTAGTAGTAGTAGTAGTATTAGAAGTGGTAGTTGTAGTAGTTGCAACAATAGCAGTAGTAGTAGCTGTAAGAGTAGTAGCAGTAGTAGTAGCAGTAGTAGTACTAGAAGTAGTAGCAATAGTAGCACTAGGAGTAGTAGAAGTAGTAGTGGTAGTAGCAGTAGTATAACTAGAAGTAGTAGCAGTTTTAATGGTCATATTAGTTGAACTAGTACTAGTAGGAATAGTAGTAGTAGTTTTTGTAAAAGGAGTAGTAGTAGTTGTAGTAGGAGAAGTTTTAGTAATAGTAGCAGTAGCAGAAGTAGTAGTAGAAGAAGTAATAATATTTGCGGTATTGGTAATAGTGGTAGTAGTTGTTGTAGTCATAGTAGGTAAAATAGTCGTTGTTGAGTAGCAATAGTAGTATTTGTAGTATTTGTAGTAGTAGAAGTTGTTGTTGTAGTAGTAGTAGTCGTAGCAGTAGTTGTAATCGTAGGTGGTGTATTGGTCGTAGTAGTAGTTGTAGTAATAGCTATAATAGCCTTTGTTGTAGTAGTAGTAGTAGTTGTTGTTGTAATAGCCATTGTTGCAGTAGTAGTTTGAGTAGTAGTAGTATTTGTAGTAGTAGTAGTAGCAGTTCTAGTAGTAGCAGTAGCAGCAGCAGTAGTAGTAGTTGAAGAAGTAATAGTAGTAGCAGCAGTGGTTGTAATAGTTGGTGGAGTTGTGGCAGTAGTAGTTCTAATAGTAGTAATCGCAGTAGTAGTTGTATTTGTTGTACTAGTAGCCGAACTAGTCTGAGCAGCAGTAGTAGTAGAAGTAGCAGTAGGAGTAGCAGTAATAGTGGTAGTAGAAGTAGTAGCAATAGTAGTTGTTGTTGTACTAGTAGTAGTAGTAGCAGTAGTAGTTGGAGTAGTATCATAGCAGTAGGAGGAGTAGTAGTAGAAGTAGGAGTAGTAGTAGTAGAAGTAGTAGAAGTAGTAGTAGATGTATTAGTAAAAATTATAGAAGTAGTAGTTTTATTAGTAGTAGTAGTAGTAGTAGTAGTAGTAGTAGTAGTAGTAGTAGTAGTAGTAGTAGTAGTAGTAGTCGTAGTAGCAGCAGCAGTTGTTCTTGTATGGTAGTAGTAGTTGTAGTAGTAGTCAAAGCAGGAGTAGTAGAAGTTATATTTGGAGTACGAGTAGGAGTAGTAGTAGTAGTAGTAGCAATAGTTGGAGTAGCAGAAGTAGTTGTAGTAATTGGTGTAGTAGTAGTAGTAGTGGTAGAGGTTGTAGTTACCGTTGTTTTAGTAGTAGTAGTAGTAGTGGTACTAGTAGTAGTTGTAGTAGTATTAGTATTAGTGGTTGTGGTAATAGTAGTAGTAGTCGTTGGAGTATAATTAGTAGCAGTTGCTCTAGTAGCGTAGCATAGTAATAGTTATTGTAGAGGGAGTTAGAGTAGTGGTTGTTGTAGTAGGAGTAGGAGTAGGAGTAGTAGTTGTAATAGTAGAAGAAGTAGCAGAAATACTTGTAGTTGTGGTTGTTGTACCAGAAGCAACAGTAATAGTAGCACTTGTAGTTGTGGTAGTAGTAGTAGTAGTAGTAGTAGAAGTAGTCGTAGTAGTAGTAGTAGGAGGAGGAGGAGGAGGAGGAGGAGTAGTGGTAATAGTAGTAGGCATACTATTCTTAGTCATAGTATAGTAGTATGAATTGGAGTAAGAGTAAGGGTAGAAGTTGTAGTAGTTGTAGTAGTAGCAGTAGTAGCAGCCATAGAAGTAGGAGTAGAAGTAGGAGTAGGAGTAGTAGTAGCAGTAGTAGTAGTAGGAGTTGTAGTAGTAGTGGTAGGACTAGGAGTAGGAGTAGGAGTAGTAGTAGTGGTTGCAGCAATAATAGAAGTATTTGTAGTAGTAGTGGTAGTAGTAGTCATAGTACTTGGTGTGGCATTAGTAGTATTTGGAGCATGAGTAGTAGGAGTAGGAGTAGTGGTAGTTGGAGTGGTAGACGTAGTAGTTGTTATAGTTGCAGTGATAGGAGTAGGGGTAGTTGTAGCAGTAGTAAGAGTGAGAGTAGTAGCAGTAGTAGCAAAAGTAGTAGTAGGAGTCATAGTAGTAGTAGTAGTAATAGTAGTACTAGTAGTGGGAGGAGTTGTAGTAGTAGTAATAGTAGTAATAATAGTAGTAGTAGTAGTAGTAGTAGTAGTATTATTATTACAAGTAGTAGGAGTAGGAGTAGTTAGAGCAGTGGTAGTAGTTGTAGTAGTTGGAGGAGGAGCAGCAGCAATGGAGTTGGAGTAGGAGTAGTAGTAGTGGGAGGGGTTGTAGTAGTAGTAGCAGTAGTAGTAGTAATACTAGTAGTAGTAGTAGTATTAGTATTAGTGGTAGTAGTTGTTGTTGTTGTTGTTGTTGTTGTAGCCATTATAGTATTAGGTGCAGTAGCAGCTATAGTAGTAGTAGTAGTAGTAGTAGTAGTAGTAGTAGTAGTAGCAGCAGCAGCAGCAGCAGCAGCAGTAGTAGTAGTAGTAGTAGTAGCAGCAGAGCAGCAGTAGTAGTATGGGTTGTATTTGCTGTAGCAGTAGTTGGAGTAGGACTAAGTATAGGATTAGTAATAGGGGTAGTGGTAGTTGGAGTTGTGGAGCTCGTAGTAGTAGTTGGAGTTCGAGTAGTAGTCCTATTACTAGATT
>RXID01022296.1:1503305-1538305 GCA_005019695.1 Trichopus zeylanicus subsp. travancoricus | reverse complement strand
GTAGTAGTCATCCTATTGTTAGTCGTAGTAGTAGTAGTAGTAGGATTTGGAGAAAGAGTAAGGGTAGAAGTTGATGTAGTTGTCGTAGTAGTAGAAGTAGGAGTAGGAGTAGTAGCAGTAGTTGTAGGAGTAGGAGTTGTAGTAGTAGTGGTAGGAGTAGGAATAGGAGTAGGAGTAGTAGTAGAAGTTCTAGAAGTAGTGGTTGCAGCGACAATAGAAGTATTAGTAGTAGTAGTGGTAGTAGTAGTCGAAGTACTTGGCATAGTATTAGTAGTATAAGGAGCAGGAATAGTAGGAGTACTAGTGGTAGTTGGAGCAGTTGACGTAGTAGTAGTTATAGTTGCCGTAATAGGCGTAGGAGTAGTTATAGCAGGAGTAAGAGTGAGAGTAGTAGTAGAAGCAGCAAAAGTAGGAGTAGGAGTCGTAGTTGTAGTAGTAGTTGTATTCTGAATAGGAATAGTAATAGTAGTAGTAGTAGTAATAGTAGTAGTAGTAGTTGTTGTAGTAGTAGTATTACAAGTAGTAGGAGGAGTAGTAGTGGGAGTAGTAGTAGTTGGAGCAGTGGTAGTAGTCGTAGTAGTAGTTGGAGGAGTAGTAGCAATGGAGTTGGAGTAGGAGCAGTAGTAGTTGGATGAGTTGTAGTAGTACTAGTAGTAGTAGTAGTAGTAGTAGTAGTAGTAGTTGTTGTTGTAGTAGTAGTAGGTGTAGTAGTAGTACTAGTCGTAGTAGTAGTAGTAGTAGTAGTAGTAGTAGAAGTAGTTGTTGTAGTAGTAGTAGTTGTTGTTGTTGTAGTAATAGTAGTTGCAGCATTTGTAGTATTAGGAGTAGTAGCAGCTGTAGTACTACTAGTAGTAGTAGTAGTAGTAGTGGTAGTAGTAATAGTTGAAGTAGTAGTAGGGGTAGTAGTGGCAGTAGTAGTAGTAGGAATAGGACTTTGTATACGATTAGTAATAGGGGTTGTAGTAGTAGGAATAGTAGTACTTGTAGTAGTAGTTGGAGTTCGAGTAGTACTTGTATTACTAGATGGAGCAGTAGTCGTATTAGTGATTGTAGTTGTAGAAGTAGTAGTAGTTGTAGTCGTAGAAGTAGTAGTAGTAGTAGCAGCAATAGTAGCGCTAACAGCAATAGTAGCGCTAGCAGCAGTAGTAGTAGAAGCAGTAATAGTAGTATTAGTACTAGTAGTTGTTGTAGTAGTAGTTGTTGTTGTAATAGTAGCAGTAGTAGAGCAGCAATTGTAGTAGTAATAGCAGCAGTTGTAGTAGTAGGAGTAGTAGTTGGTGTAGCAGTAGTAGTAGGTGTTGTAGTCATAGTAGCAGTAGTAGTAGTAGTAGTCATACTAGCAACTTTAGTACTTGTAGTAGTAGTAGTAATAGTAGAAATCATAGTAGTAGGAGTAGTAGTAGGAGCAGCAGCGGTAGCAACAGCTGCAGTAGTAGTAGTTGTAGCAGCAGTAGCAGTAGTAGTTGTTGTTGCATTAGAAGTAATAGTATGAGTGGTAGTAGTAATTGTAGTCGTCGTCATAGTAGTAATAATAGTAGTAGTAGTAGTAGTAGTAGTAGCTGTAGTAATAGGAGGAGGAGGAGTAGTAGTAGTGCTACTAGAAGTAACAGTAGTATTCGTTGTAGTAGTCGTAGTAGTAGTGGTTGGAGCAAAACTTGTAGTAGAATTATTAGTCATTGTAGTAGTAGTAGTAGTAGCAGTAGTTAGAGTAGGAGTATTAGTAGTAGTAGTCAAACTGGGAGCAATAGTAGTAGTAGCCAGACTAGTAGTAGGACCTATAGCAGCGGTAGAAATAGTTGTAGTAGTAGTAGCATCAGCTGTAGCGATAATAGTAGTAGCAGCAGTATTGGTAATAGTAGTTGTAGTAGCAGTACGACTAGTAGTTGTAATAGTAGTAGTAGTAGTTGTTGTTATTGTAGTAGTAATATTAGCAGGAGATGTAGTAGTATTAGTAGTAACAGTTGTAGTAGTAGCATTAGTAGTTGTTGTGGTAGTAGTGGTAGAAGTAGTAGTAGTAGGAGGACCAGTATTAGCAATAGAAGTTGGAGTAGTAGCATTAGTAGTAGTAGTAGGAGTAGAATTAGTAGTAGCTGTAGTAGTAGTAGTAGTAATAGTAGTAGTAATAGTAGTAGTAATAGTAGTAGTAGTAGTCGTCATGCTTGTAGTAGTTGTAATAGTAATAGTAGTTGGTGAGTTAGGAGTAGGAGCAATAATAGCAATAGTAATACTAGTCGCAGCTGTAGTAGGAGTTTTAGGATTACTAGTTGTAGTAGTAGTAGTAGGAGCAGAGGTACGAGTCTCTCTATCTGTATGAATAGTACTACTACTAGTAGTAGTAATAGTATTATTAGTACTAGTAGGAGAAGTAGTAGGAGTAGGAGTAGGAGTAGTAGTAGAAGTTCTAGAAGTAGTGGTTGTAGCTACAATAGAGGTATTAGTAGTAGTAGTGGTAGTAGTAGTCGAAGTACTTGGCATAGTATTAGTAGTATTAGGTGCAGGAATAGTAGGAGTAGTAGTGTTAGTTGGAGGAGTAGACGTAGTAGTAGTTGTAGTTACCGTAATAGGAGTAGGAGTAGTTGTAGCAGGAGTAAGAGTGAGAGTAGTAGTAGTAGCAGCAAAAGTAGGAGTAGGAGTCGTAGTAGTAGTTGTTGTTGTATTCCGAATAGGAATAGTATTAGTAGTAGCAATAGTAATAGTAGTAGTAGTAGTAGTTGTAGTAGTTGTATTACGAGTTGTAGGAGTAGGAGTAGTAGTGGGAGTAGTAGTAGTTGGAGCAGTGGTAGTAGTCGTAGTAGTAGTAGGAGGAGTAGTAGCAATGAAGTTGGAGTAGGAGCAGTAGAAGTTGGATGAGTTGTAGTAGTACTAGTAGTAGTAGTAGTAGTAGCAGAGCAGTAGTAGTAGTTGTAGCGTTTGTAGTATTAGGAGCAGTAGCAGCTGTTGTAGTAGTAGTAGTAGCAGCAGCAGCAGCAGTAGTAGTAGTAGTAGTAGTAGTAGTAGTAGTAGGGGTAGTAGTGGCAGTAGTAGTAGTCGGAAAAGGACTCTGTATACGATTAGTAATAGGGGTAGTAGTAGTAGGAGTAGTAGTACTTGTAGTAGTAGTTGGAGTTCGAGTAGTACTTGTATTACTAGATGGAGTAGTAGTCGTATTAGTGATTGTAGTTGTAGAAGTTGCAGTAGTTGTAGTCGTAGAAGTTGTAGTAGTAGTAGCAGCAGTAGTAACGGTAGCAGCAGTAGTAGTAGGAGCAGTAATAGTAGTATTAGTACTAGTAGTTGTTGTAATAGTAGTAGTAGTAGTAGCAGTAATTGTAGTAGTAATAGCAGCAGTGGTAGTAGTAGGAGTAGTAGTTGGTGTAGTAGTAGTAGTTGCTGTTGTAGTTATAGTAGCAGTAGTAGCAGCAGCAGTAGTAGTAGCAGTAGTAATCATAGTAGCAACTTTAGTACTTGTAGTAGTAGTAGTAGTAGTAGAAATAGTAGTAGTAGTAGTAGTAGTAGGAGCAGCAGCGGTAGCAACAGCTGCAGTAGTAGTAGTTGTAGCAGCAGTAGCAGTAGTAGTAGTAGTTGCATTTGAAGTAATAGTATGAGTGGTAGTAGTAATTGTAGTCGGCATCATAGTAGTAATAATAGTAGTAGTAGTAGTTGTTGTTGTTGTAGTAATAGGAGGAGGAGGAGTAGTAGTAGTGCTACTAGAAGTAGTAGTAGTGCTACTAGAAGTAGTAGTAGTATTGGTAGTAGTAGTAGTCGTAGTAGTAGTGGTTGGAGCAAAACTAGTAGTAGAATTATTAGTCATTGTAGTAGTAGTAGTAGTAGTAGTAGTAGTAGTAGTAGCAGTAGTCAGAGTAGGAGTATTAGTAGTAGTAGTCAAACAGGGAGCAACAGTAGTAGTAGCCAAACTAGTAGTAGGAGCCGTAGCAGCGGTAGAAGTAATTGTAGTAGTAGTAGCATCAGCTGTACCGGTAACAGTAGTCGTAGCAGTATTGGTAATAGTAGTAGTAGTAGTAGTATGACTAGTAGTTGTAATAGTAGTAGTAGTTGTTCTTGTTGTCGTAGTAGTAATATTAGCTGGAGATGTAGTAGTATTAGCAGTAGCAGTTGTAGTAGTAGCATTAGTAGTTGTTGTGGTAGTAGTGTTGAAGTAGTAGTAGTAGTAGAACCAGTATTAGCAGTAGGAGTTGGAGTAATAGCATTAGTAGTAGTAGGAGGAGTAGAATTAGTAGTAACTGTAGTAGTAGTAGTAGTAGTAGTAGTAATAGTAGTAGTAATAGTAGTAGTAGTAGTCGTCATCCTTGTAGTAGTCGTAATAGTAATAGTAGTAGGTGAGTTAGGAGTAGGAGCAATAGTAGCAATAATAGTACTAGTCACAGTTGTAGTAGGAGTTTTAGGATTACTAGTTGTAGTAGTAGTAGTAGGAGCAGAGGCAGGAGTCTCTCTGTCTGTAGGAATAGTAGTAGTACTAGTAGTAGTAATAGTATTATTAGTACTAGTAGCAGAAGTAGTAGTGCTCTACTACGAGTTGGAGTGGGTGTAGTAGCAGGAATAGTTGTAGTTGGAAAAGTGGTGGTGGTAGTAGTAGTATGCAGTGCTAAATATCGATGTCCAGCCCAATTCACGATGTAGAAGAAGAACAGAAAAGATGAAAATATAGCACACGAGATTTATGTAGCGAAGATGATTCGGTGGATATTATATTGATGAGATGAAGAAGAGAAGATTATAACAATGGAGGCGAAACTCCAATATCACCAACTCTCACAAAAGACTAAGTAGCCTAGATGTCACAAGACATTTTGAGAGTATTTATCTCTGTCTCTCTCTCTCACTCTATGTTGAAACCCTTACATGAATAGGGTATTTATAGATGTGGCCTGACTGTGTTTGAGTCAAAGTAGAAGACTGACTCAAATAAGACTTCTTCTAATTTAAGTCTTCTAGTAGAAAATAAATTCAGATATGGATTAGGCCCACTAAATTAATTTTTAATATAATTAAGACTCTCCAGAAAATTCGGATTTGAGACACAATTAAGCCAACAATCTCCACATTGGCTCAAATCCTCTTACTGTTTGAATTTGAATATTCGATAGATGTCTTTGCCATTATCTCATGGGGTAGGATCAACAACCTTGAACATTGATCAAGTCCAAACAGAGCTTGAACTTGTCAATCGGAATCACCTTTGTTAACATATCTGTAGGATTTCTTGAATGTGAATCTTTTGTAAAAAAATCTCGTCGTCTTCAATAATGTCTCGAATAAAGTGAAATCGAACATCTATATGCTTTGATCTGGTGTGGTACATTTGGTTCTTCACAAGGTGTATGACACTTTAACTGTCGCAAAAGATAGGAAGAACATTTTGAGAAAAACCAACTTCACTTGCCAATCCATTTAGCCATAGACCTTCTCTGTGGCTTTTGTAGCTGCCATATACTCAGACTCTGTTGTAGGTCCTCCACAAAGAGTGGAAAGATAACTAGTGAGGGATCGTCGTTGATCAAGATCTCCAACATAGTCTGAATCGACGTAGCCGACAATTTTGGCCTCTTGAACTTTTGGTAATTTTACCAAGTCCCAAGTATGGTTCCTTTGAAGAGAATCCATCTCTTCATTTATAGTAGTTTGCCACTGAAAAGAATGCTTATCCTGCACTGCTTCTTTATAGGAAGACGGATCATCATTGTTAGTAAATAAAGCGAAAGCTACCATATCTTCAAAACCATACCTTTAAGGTAGCTTTATGTTTTTCTGAGATCTTCGAAGTGGAGTCTTCTCATAAATATGATTCTTAGAATTTTCTTGAGAGTTGGGCATACCCTGAATATCTTTTTCTGAAGAAGATATATGCTCCACCTCCACTTGTATTATATCATTGGGCACTTTCTTTTGAGATTTTAACATAACACTTTCATCAAACATTACATCGCTTTTAATAATTACATTAGAAATAGTAGGATCCCACAAATGATAGCCCTTAACAACTTTGGCATAACCCAGGAAAATGCATTTTTTTGAACATGCATCTAACTTATCCTTAACATGCACATAAGCTAGGCAACCAAAAATCTTTAATGAAGAATAATTTGCAGGTTGACCAATCCATACCACTTCAGGAGCCTTACAATTAATGGCTGCCTAAGGAGAGTGATTCAATATGAAACATGTTGTATTGACTACTTCTGCTCAAAAATCTTTGTCAAGATTAGCTGTACTGAGCATACTACGAGCTTTCTCCAACAAGGTTCTGTTCATCCTTTTAGCCACACCATTTTGTTGAGGTTTTCCTGGGATCGTAAAGTGGTGTTTGATGCCTTCATCTTCATAGAATTTGAGAAACTCTGTTGATTTGTACTCTCCGTCATTATCACTTCTGAGGTATTTGATTTTTCTGCCAGTCCTTTCTTCAACTGAAGTTTTCCACCATTTGAAAATAGAAAACACATTGGCTTTCTGATGCAAAAAATAAATCTACACTTTTCTGGAAAAATCATCAATAAAACTGACAAAAGAATGAGCACCAGGTTTTGATGGAATTGGAGAGCACCACACATCAGAATGAATATAATCAATTAAGCCTTTAGTGCAATGAGTACTGGTGTTAAAATTTACCTTGAATTGTTTACCATAAAGACAACACTCGCATAAATCCAATTTGCATCAGTTGAGGCCTTTCAGTAATTTTCTTTTGTTGAGCTCACTTAAACCTTGCTCATTCATATGACCGAAACGCATATGCCATAAGTGGGTCATATTAGAAGAAGAAGCCTAAAAAATTGCTGTTCCACCTTCAACAATTTTTCCTACTAGCTCATGCAAATTTCAATGCTTTAGGCCCTTCATCACTATCAATGAGTCTTTAGCAACCTTAAGAACTCCATCTTTATCGGAATACTTATAACCAAAAAAACCCAAAGCACCCAAAGAGATCAAATTCTTTTCCAAATCAGGAACATGTCTAACGTCAGTAAGAGTTCTAATAATATTATCAAACATCTTAATTTTGATTGTTCCAATTCCAACAATTTTGCATGGATTGTTATTAACCATTAGAACTAAACCACCATCATAGCACTTGTAGTCTTCAAACCAATTCTTATTAGGACATGTGGTAACAATAACCAGAATCAAGAATCCAAGTATCATGGTAATGATCAAAATTAGAACTAATAGAGAGAAAATTACCAATACATGAGAGTAGTCTTTAGATTGAGATTCTCTTTATTTCTTTGCTTTGAGCTTCTAATACTCTTTAATTACATGTCCCATCTTCTCATAATACCTGTAGTTTACTTCTTTAGATTTGGATCTAGAACGACCTATCGTTGATCTTACTTTGGTACAACCTCTGACAATCAATGCTTCTGAGTGTGACACATCCCCTTCAATCTTTTTTAAATATTCATTAGATAGAAGGGCAGCAGAAATATCATCAAATTTCAAATTCTTATCATACATGAGAGTAGTCTTTAGATTCTCAACAGACTAGTTTTTTAACATCAATGCTTAACAATTGAGAGACTAGTTTTTTGAAGGCATTAAGATGATCAACTATATTCGTATCTTCTCTCATTCAAAAATTGAAGAGCTTCTACTTTAAGTAAACTCGATTTGAGATAGACTTACTCATATATTATTTCTCCAACATTTTCCATAGCTCTGAAGGTGATGTTTCATCAAGAAATAGATAGAGTACCTCATTGTGAGATTGAGGATGATTATGCCATATGCACTAGCCTTTTGGTTTTCGTAGACACTTTTGGTGACATATTCATGCTTGACATCTTCCAATACGTTTCTCAACCCTTGTTGAGTAAAAATTGCACGAACTCTTGCATGCCAAATAGGAAATCCTTATTTTTCATTGAATTTTTCTATATCGAACTTCGTAGTAGATATGTTGAACCAAGCTTTGATACCACCTGTAGCGCTAAATATCGATGTCCACCATAATTCATAATGTAGAAGAACAATAGAGAAGAAGAAAAGATAGCACACAAGAGATTTATGTGGCGAAGATGAACCGGAGAATATTGTATTAATGAGAAGAGGAAGAGAAGATTACAACGACGGAGGCGAAACTCCAATATCACCAACCCTCATAAACGACTAAGTAGCCTAGTTGTCACAAGATGTTTTGAGAGTATTGATGTATGTCTCTCTCTCTCACTCTATATTGAAACCCTTACATGAACAAGGTATTTATAGATGTGGCCTAAATGTGTTTTGAGTCAAAGTAGAAGACTGACTCAAATAAAACTTCTACTAATTTAAGTCTTCTCATAGAAGATAAATTCAGATAAGGATTAGGCCACTAAATTATTTTCTAATATAATTAAGACCCAAGGGAAAATCCGGATTCGAGACACAATTAAGCCAATAGTAGTAGTATTAGTAGTATTAGTAGCAGTAGGAGCAGTAGTAGTAGTTGTTGTTCTTGTAATTGGAGTAGTAGTTGTTGGGGTAGGGGTAGTACTGGTAGTAGGAGTAGTAGTAGTAATAGATGTTGGAGCAGGAGTAGTAGTAGCGATAGGAGTACAAGTAGTAGGAGTAGGAGTTGGAGCAGGAATAGTTGTAGTAGTAGTAGTACTAATAGCAATAGTAGAAGGAGTAGTAGTTGAAGTAGTAGTAGTTGCAGTAGTAGTACCAGTTGTTGTAGTAATAGTAGTGGCAGTAGTGGTTGTAATATGACTAGTAGCAGTATTAGTAGTAGCAGTAGCGGAAGGAGTTGTAGTTGTAGCAACAGTAGCTGTAGTAGTAGTGACTGTACTAGTAGATGTAGTAGTTGTAGTAGTAGTAATAGTTGTAGTTGTAGTGGTAGTGGTGGTAGTAGTAGTAATAGTAGTATAATAGTCATAGTAGTTATTGTAGTAGTAGTTATAGAAACAACAATAGCAGCAGTAGTAGTAATTTAGTATTAGTAGTTGTAGTAGTAGTAGTATGAGTTGGAGTAGGAGTAGTAGCAGCAACAGTAGTAGTAGTTGTTGTTGTTGTTGTAGGAGTAGTAGTAGTAACAGTAGTCAGAGTAGGAGTTGGAGTAGTTGTAGTTGTAGTAATAGTAGTAATGGCAGTAGTAGTTGTTGTAATAGTAATAGTAGTAGTAGCAGTAGTAGGAGTAGTAGTCGTAGAAGTAGTTGTAATTGTATTAGTATTAGTAGTAGAAGTTGTAGTAGAAGTAGTGTGGTAATAGTAGTAGTAGTAGTAGTAAAGTACTAGTAGTAGTAGAAGTAGTAGTCATAGTAGTAGTGCTAGTAGTAGTAAGACTAGTAGTACTAAGACTGGTAGTTGTTGTTGTTGGTGGTGGTGGTGTAGGAGTAGCAATGGTAGCTGCAGCAACAGTAGTAGTAGTAGAAGTTTTTGTAGCAGCTGCAACCATAGTAGGATTAGGAGTTGTAGAAGTAGTAGTAGTGGTGGTAGTAGGAGAAAGATAAGTAGTAGTAGCGGGAGTTGGAGAAGTGGTAGTAGTAGTAGGTAGGAGTGAGCAAAACCGGTTTACCGTACCGGTTTTAGACATTTTAGAACCAAAACTGGATTTTGGTTCTTAGAAAATTGAGAACCGAAACTATACCGATTTAGATAAAGAACAAGTTTTTTCGGTTCCAGTTCTAAATTGGTTCAAAAATTGGTATACTCGAGTAGATCACTGGTCTGGCGATGTCGCTATTCTGGTGATGGACGAAGGAGAAATCGGAGTAAGTGGCGATGAGATTGGAGCAAATGATGGGCCTGGTGACGACCGGCGAGGGTGAGGGCGAGGCAGCATCGCTGCGAGCGCGGAGGCAAAGCGGCATCGCTGCGAGTGCGGGGGCGAGGCGGCATCACTACTAGCATGGGGGTAAGCGGGGGCGCGAGGCAGCGTCACTGCAAATGTGGGGGCGAGGCAGTGTCGCTGCGAAAGCATGGGTGAGTGCGAGGGCGAGGCGGCGTCAATGTGAGAGTAGGACCGAGTGCGAGGGCGAGGCAGCGTTGCTGCGAGAGCGGGGGCGAGCAGGAGGGCGAGGCGGCGTCGCTTCGAGTGCGGGGGCGAGGGAGAGGGCGAGGCAAGAATCAAGGTTAGGGTCCAGTTGAAGATATATATATAGGGGTATAACTGATATGGTTCCAGTTCACCGATTTTACACATAATATAGAACCAGAACCAGAAGCGATTTTCTGGTTCTGTTAAATTTAAGAATTGGAACTGTGCCGGTTTGCTTTGAGAATCGGTTTTCCGAGACAGTTCTCAACCGGTACAGTTCTGTATACCGATTTATCGATATTTTTGCTCACCCCTAGTTGTAGGAGTAAGAATAGTTGCAGCAGTAGCACAAGTAGGAGGAGTAGTTGTAGTAATTTTGTTGCTACTGCTGCTACTACTTCGATACTGCTACCACTACAGCTACTAGAACCATTGCTACTGCTTCTACTACTACTGCTGCTACTACTAAAGCTGCTACTTCTACTAGTCCTACTACAACTATTATTATGGTTACTACTGCTACTACATCCATTACTACTGTTACTACTACTACTACTTCCATGGATACTGCTCCTATTGCTGCTACTACTATTGCAACAATTGCTACTGACAATACTATTACTTCAAGTACTACTATTGCTATTGCATTTCTACTACTACTATTACTACTGCCATTGCTACTACTACTAATACTAATTCTACTTTTATTACAATTGCTAATACTAGTGATACTACTACAAATACTACTACTACTACCACCACTTCTTCTACAATAACAACAAGTACTACTCCATCTCCTCCAACTATTATTATTGTTATTGCTATTACTGCTACAACTACCGCTACTGTTGCAACTACTACTATTATCACTAGTACTCCTACTACTGCTACAACTGCTATTACTACAACCACTACTACTTCTGCTCCTAATTCTACTACCATTACTACTACTACTACTACTTCTACTACTACTACTACTTCTGATACTACTACGACAGCAGGTACTATAAATACTACTATTACTATTATAGCTATTGCTGCTACTGCTACTTCTCCTACTACTAATTCTTTTCCAACTATTACTACTTCTCCTCCTTCTACTACTACTACAACTACTGCTACTACTACTAGTAGTAGCACTACTACTTCTAATACTACTGCTGCTACTCCAACTCCTACTTCTACTTCCACTCCGACTACTACTACTCCTAATATTACTACTAATACCACGATTCCTACTACTACTACAACAACAACTACTACTACTATTACTGCTGCTACTACTACTACCACTACAATTGCTATGACTACTACTACTACTACTAATACTACTACTGCTGCTGCTGCACTTACTACTACTACTTCTCCTCCTCCTCCTCCTCCTCCTACTACTACTACTATTACTACTACTACTAATACTATAACAAAATTATTACTATAGCTGTCACTACTACTACTACTACTACTCCTACTCTTGCTCCTCCTACTTTTACTCCAACTTCTGCTGCTGCTACTACTACTTCTACACCTACTATCACTACAATAACTACTACTATTACTATTATTGCTGTTGCTACCACTACCACTACGACTGCTATAACGACTACTACTACTAGTATTACTACTATTATAACTTCTACTACTACTACACAAGCTACTGCTAGTACACTACTACTACAACTGCTAGTACTAGTACTACTACTACTCCTACAAGTATTACTATTACTACAACAACTACTACAACTATTGCGGCTACTGCTGCTACTACTACTACTACTACTCCAACTACTACTACTACTACTACTACTACTATTACTACTAGTACTATGACTGCTACAACAACAACTATTACTACAACTGCAACAACAAAAACAACAACTACTACTACTACAACTACAACTACTACTCCTACTCCTACTCTAATTACTACTCCTACTACTTCTATCGCTACTACTACTACGAAACTACTGCTACTACTACTACAATGAAAACAAAAACTACTAATACTACTACTACAACTACTACTCCTACTACTACTATTACGACTACTTCTACTACTGCTGCTGCTACTACCACTACTTCTTTGACTACTACTACTACTATAACTGCTTCTACTCCTATTACTACTACTACTATGACTGCTACTACTACTGCTGCTGATACTACTACTACTACTACTACTGCGGCTACAACAACTACTCCTACTCCCACGTCCACTATAATTACTTCTACTACTACTATTTCTACTGCTACTACTACAACCGCTACTAGTACTACTATGAATTCTATGGTTACTACTACTAATGCTACTACTCTTTCCAACACTACTACTACCACTAGTACCACTACTGATACTACTACTACTACTAGAACAACTACTACAAATACTAGTACTACTACTACTACAACTACTACTACTACCACAACTAATAGTACCACCACTACTCCAACTACTGCTACGACTACCACTACAACTACTACTATGACTACTAGTATTACTACAATTACAACTACTTATACTCCGACCCCAACTCCTACTCCTACTACTACTCCTACTACTTCTACTACTACTACTATTACTACTACTAGAACTTCCACTACCACTACTACTACTACTATTATAACTACTACTTCTACTACTACTACGACTGCTACTACTACTAGCACTACTGCAACTACTACTACTCCTACTATTACTTCTACTACTACTGCTAATGCTGCTACTGCCTTTGCAACATCTATTACTACAATCGCTACAACCATAGATACTACTACTACAACTACTACTATTGCTACTAAAGCTGCTGCTACATCTACTACTTCTACAACTACTGCTATTTTTGCTACTGCTACGACTTCTACTTCCCCTACTACTATTGCTACTACTACTACTTTTACTACTACCCCAGCTGCTACTACTACTTGTACTATTGCCACTACGATTACTGTTACTGCTACTTTTGCTACTATTGCTACAACTACTACTGCGTATATTTCTGCTGCGAGTACTGCTGCTACTACTACTAGTATAACTACTACTACTACTACTACTACTACTGGTACTAGTAATACTGCTACTGGTACTACTGCTATTAGTACTACTAATACATCTCCTCCTCCTCCTCCTCCTCTTACAACTACTACTATTTCTACTAATACTACTACTACTACTACTTCTACTACTACTATCGCAATTGCTACTACAACAACTACTACTAATACTACTTCTACTACTACTATTGCTACTCCTCCAACTACTTTTAATATTACTATTACTGCTACTACTCCTACCAATATTACTACACCTACTAGGACTACTACTTCTATTATTGCAACTACTACTACTCCTATTATCACCACCACCACTACAACTACCACCACAACTTCTAGAACTACTATTATTGATATACCTACTACAACTACAACAACAACAACAACTACTACTACTACTACTATTGCTACTGCTGCTATGGCTCCTACAACAACTACTGCTATTACTTCTACTACTACTACTAGTACACCTACTGCTACTCTACTACTATAATTTTTGCTACTACTAGTACTGCTGTTGCTACTAATTCTAGTGCTACTACTACTATTACTACTAATATTGTAACTACTAGGACTTGTACTACCTATACTATTACGCCAACCAGTACTACCACTACTGGTTGCTGCTGCTGCTGTTGTTTCTGCTACTACTACTAGTACAACAATAACTACTGCTACTGCTACTGCTGCTATTGCTATGACTTCTATGGCTACCAATACTACTACTACTACTACTAATACTACTACTACTATTAGTACTACTACTGTTGCTGCTGCTGCTGCTACGACGACGACGACTACAACTACTATCATTATTATTACTACTGCTACTACGCCTACCATGAGTACTAGTAGTACTAGTACTCATACACCAAATATAAGTATGAGTGGAAATAGTAGTAGTAGTATTTGTAGCAACAGTTATAGTAGTAGTAGTAGTAGGAATTGTAGCAATAGAAGGAGTAGTAGTACCATTAGAAGTAGCAGTAGTAGTACTAGGTGTTGTAGTAGCAGCAGTAGTAGAAGTAGTAGGAGTTGTAGCAGATGTCGTATTAGTAGAAATAGTAGTTGCAGTATTGGTAGTTGTAGTAGTAGTAGTAATAGCATCAACAATAACAGTAGTAGTAGTTATTATTATACTTGGAGGAGTAGAAGTGTTAGTAGTAGTAGTAGTAGTAGTAGTAGTAGTAGCAGAACAATAGTTGTGGTAGAAGTAGTAGTAGTGGTAGAAGCAGAAGTAGCAGTAGTGTTAGTAGTAGTAGTAGTAGCAGAACTAGGAGTAATAGCAGTAGCAACAGTAGTAGTAATTGCAACAGCAGGAGTAGATATACTCAGAGCTGTAGTAGCAATAGTAGCATTGTAAGTAGTAGTAGAAGCATTTGTAGTACTTATAGTAGTAGTACAAAATGTTTTACGAGTAGTAGTCATAGTAGCAGCAGTAGTGGCAATGGTAATAGTTATAGTCATTATTGTTGCAGTAGTTGTAGTAGTACTAGAAGATGTAGTAGTAGAATTAGTTGTGGCAGAAGCCGTAGTAGTAGTCATAGCAGTAGTAGTGGTGGCAGTAGTTGTAGTAGTAGTATTAGTCGTAGTAGGCGCAGTAGTAGCAGTTGTAGTAGTAGTAGTAGTAGTAGATGTAGCAGCGGTACTAGTCAGCATAGGAGGAGGAGTAGTAGTAGTAGTACCAGCATTAGTAATAGTAGTAGTTGTAGTCGCGTTAGTAGTAGCAGTTGTAGTAGGTGTGATAGTAGTAGTAGTGGTAGTAGTAGATCTAGTAGTAGTAGTAGCAGTAGCAGCAAAAGGAGAAGTAATAATAGTCATAGTTATAGTTGTAGTAGTAGTACAAGCAGTAGTAGTAGCAATAGTTGCTATCGTAGGAGTAGTAGTAGCAGTGGTAGTAGTAGTGGAAGAAGAAGAAGTAGCAGTAGCAGTACTAGTAGTAGTACGAGTAGGTTTAGTAGTAGTAGTATTAGCTGCATTAGTGGTAGAACTAGCAGTAGTAGTAGTAGTAGTTGTTGTTGTTGTTGTAGTAGTAGTAGCCATAGTTGCAGCAGCAGTAGTTGTAGTTGTAGTTGTAGTAGTAGTAGTAGTAGTTTTAGGAGCTTTAATAGCAGTAGTAGTGGTAGTAGTAGTTGTTGTTGTTGTTGTAGTTGTCGGTGTTGTTGTTGTATAAATAGTAGTGGTAGTGGTAGTAGCAGTTGTAGTAGTACTAGTTCCCATTGTAGCAGTAGTAGCTATTGTAGAAGTAGTAGTTGTTGTTGTTGTTGTTATTATCATTCTTGTAGCAGTAGCAGTTTTAGTAATAGTAGTACTTGCAGGAGCAGTAGTAGCAGCAGCAGTAGTTGCATTAGCAGTTGTAGCAGTAGTAGTAGCAGTAGTGGCAAGTGTAGCAGTAGTAGCAGTTGTAGCTATAATCGTAGTGGTATTAGTAGTAGTAATAGCAGCAGTAGTAGAAGTTGTCATCGAAGTAGTAACAGTAGTAATAGTAGTAGCAATAGTATTAGTAATACCCGTTATAGTAGTAGTAGTTGTTGTAGTAGTAGTAGTAGCGACAGTAGTACTAGTACTAGTAGCAATAGCAGTAGAAGTAGTTATTATCATAGAAGAAGAATTAGTAGCAATAGCAGTAAGATCAATAGCAATTGTGGTAATGGTAGAAGTAGTAGCAGTAGTAGCAGTAATAGCAGTAGTAGCAGCAGCAGCAGCAGTAGTAGCAATAGTAGTGGTAGTTGTAATCATAGTAGTAGTAGTAGCAGGAGTAGTAGTAGTAGTCGTAGTAGTTGCAGTAGTTATAGTAGTAATAGTTGTAGTTGTAGTAGTAGTCATAGTATTAGCAGTAATACTAGTATTGGTATTAGTAGTGCTAGTAATCGTAGTAGTAGTAGAAGTAGTAGTAGAAGAAATTTCAATAGCAGTAATAGTTGCAATAGTCGTACAAGTAGTTGTTGTAGTGGCAGTCGTAGAACTAGAAGTAGTTGTAATAGTCATAGTAGTTGTAGTAGCTGGAGCAGTAGCAGTAGTAATAATTATAGTAGTAGTAGCAGTAGTAGTAGTAGCAGGAGTAGTAGTAGTTGTCGTAGTTATATTAGTAGTTGTAGTAGTAGTACTAGTAGTAGTTGTTGTTGTTGTAGTAGTAGTAGTAGTAGTAACTGTTGTATTAGTAGTTGTGGAAGTAGAAATAGTAGATAGTTGTACAAGTAGTTGTGGTAGCAGTATTAGTAGTTGTATTCGGAGAATTTGTAGTAATGGTAGTAGTAGTAATAGTAGTAGTAGTAGGGTAGTAGTAGTTTCAATCAATGTACTAGTAGTATTCGTAGGAGTAGTAGCAGTACTGGTAGTAGTAATAGTAGTTGCAGTAGGAGTAGTAGTAGTGGTAGAAGTAGTGGTAATAGTAGTTGTTTTAGGAGTAGTAGTAATTCTAGTAGTAGTTTTTGCAGTAGTAGTGTTGTAGTAGTAGCATCAGTAGCAGTAGTAGTAGTCATAGTAGTAGCAGTAGCAGGATTAGTTCTTGTCACAGTAGTTAAAGTAGAAGTAACAGTAGTAGCAGTAGTAGTAGTCATAGTAGTAATAGTTGCTGTTGTTGTATTATTAGTACTAGTAGTACGAGTATTGGCGGTAGCAGCTGCTGCTATAGTAGTAGTAGTAGTAGTAGTAGTAGCAACAGCAGTAGCAGTAGTAGTAGCGACACTAGTAGTAGTAGTAGTAGCAGTAGAAGTAATTGCAGAAACTGCAGTTATCATCATAGTAGAAGTATTAGTGGCATTACCAATAAGAGCAGCAGCAGTTGTAGCATTGGTAGACGTAGTAGCAGCAGTAGCAGTAGTAGTTGTAGAAGCAGTAGTAGCATTAGAATAGTCGTAGTAGCAGTGGTTGTAGGAGAAGTGGTAGTTGTAGTAGGAGAAGTACTAGTAGTAATAGTAGTAGTAGTAGTAGTAGTAGTAGTAGCAGCAGTGGTATTAGTAGTAGTGGAAGTAGCAGCATTGGTAGTAGTGGTGGTAGTAGTAGCAGCAGCAGCAGCAGTAATAGTAGTAGTAATGGTAATAGTTGTATTAGGACTAGTAGTAGTAGTATTAGTAGTTGTAGTTGCAGTTATAGTACTAGTAGATATGTAGTAGTAGTAATAGCAGTAGTAGTGGCAGTAGTAATCATAGTAGTTGTAGTAGGAGTAGTAGCAGTAGTAGTCATAGTAGTGGTAGTAGCTGTAGTAGTATTAGTAGTTGTAGAAGTAGTAGCAATAGTAGCAGCAGCAGCAGCAGTAGAAGTAGCAGTAGTAGTATTAGTACTAGTAGTAGTACTAGTAGCAGTAATAATAGTAGTGAGAGTAGTAGTAGTTGTTGTTGTAATAGTAGTTGCAGTAGTTGTTGTTGTTGTTGTAGTAGAGGTAGTAGTAGTAGTAGTAGTAATAGTAGTATTAGAAGTAGTGTTAGTAGAAGTTGTGGAGTAGTAGTAGGAGTAGTAGCAGTAGCAGTATTAGTGGTTGTGGTAGGAGAATTTTTAGTAATTGTTGTAGTTGCAGTAATAGTCTTAATAGTAGGAGTAGTAGTAGTAGCTGTAGGAGTTGTGGTAGTCGTCATAGGAGTACTAGTAGTATTAGTAGCAGTAATAGTAGTAGTAGAACTAGTAGTAGTTGAAGTAGGAGTTATAGTAGTGGTAGCAGCAACAGTAGTAGTATTAGTAGTGGTTATTCAAGTAGTTATAGGAGTAGTAGTAATTCTAGTAGTAGTAGCTGTAGTCATGGTACTAGTAGTAGTCGTAATAGAAGTAATAGTCATATTAGTACTAGTAGCTATAGTACTAGTAGTAGGAGCACTTATAGTAATATTGGTAGAAGTAGTAGTAGTAGTAGCCGCAGCAGCAGCAGTAGTAGTAGGTGTAGTAGTAATAGTACTAGTGGTTGCAGTTGTAGTACTAGTAGTTGCCGTTGTGGCAGTAGTAGCCATAGTAGTTGTTGTAATAGTGATACTAGTAGTAATAGCCGGAGTAATGGTTGTAGTAGTAGTTGTAGTACTCGAAGTAACTATTGTAGTTGTTGTAATAGCAGTAGTAGTATTAGCTGTAGTAGAAGTAGTAGTATTAGTAGTATTAGTAGAGCTAGCACTAGTAGTAGTAGTAGTAGTAGTAGTAGTATTAGCTGTAGTAGTAGTAGTAGTAGTAGTAGTAGTGGGAGGAGGAGGAGGAGTAGTAGTAGTAGTAGTAGCTGTAGCAATAGTTGTAGTAGTAGTAGTAGTGGTAGTAGCAGTAGTACTAGTAGGAGTAGTAGTTGTAGCAGTATTAGTAGTTGCTGTGGGAGAATTTCTATTAATTGTTGTAGGAGTAGTAATAGTCATAGTAGTAGGAATCTTATTAGTAGCAGTACGAGTAGTAGCAGTACTCGTCAGAGTAGCAGTAGTATTAGTAGTAGTAACAGTAGTAGTAGAAGTAGTAGTGGTAGTAGGAGTAGTAGTACTAGTACTAGTAATACTAGTAGTTGTAGGAGTAGTAGTAATTCTTGTACCAGTAGTTGTACTAGTAGTGTAGTAGCAGTAGTAGTAGTGGTAGTAGTAGTGATAGTAGTAGTAGTAGCAGAGTAGTTGTAGTAGCAGTAATAGTTGTAGAAGTAACAGTGGTGGTAGTAGTAGTAGTCATAGTTGTAGCAGCAGCGGCAACAGCAGCAATAGTAGCTGTAGTAGTAGTAGTAGTAGTAGTAGTAGTAGTAGTAGTAGTAGTAGTAGTAGTAGTCATAGTTCGAGTAGCAACAGCAGCTGCTATCGCAGAAGTAATAGTAGTAGCAGTAGTAGTTGTAGTAGTTGTTGTTGTCGTATTAGTACTAATAGCAGTACTTGTAGTAGTACAAGTAGTAGGAGTAGTAGTAGCAACAATAGTAGTATTAGTAGTAGTAGGAGTAGTATTTTGAGTAGTAGTAGTAGTAGTAGTAGTTGTTGTTGTAGTAGTAGCAGCAGCAGTAACAGTAGTAGTCGTAGTAGTCGCAATACTAGTTGTAGTAGTAGTAGTAGTTGCAGTATGATAAGTAGTAGTAGATGTAGTAGTAGTGGTAGTAGTAGGAGCAGCTACAACAATAGTAGTAGTAGCAGCAGCAGTAGTGGTAGTAGTATTAGCTGGAGTAGCCGGAACAATAGCTGCAGCATCAAGCATATTAGAAGTAGTTATTGTTGTTCTAGTAATTGCATGAGAAGTAATAGTATGAGTGGAAGTAGTAATTGTAGTGGTAGTTGTAGTAGTAGCAGTAGTAGTAATAGTAATAGTATTGGTAGTAGTAATAGTAGCAGCAGGAGTTGGAGTAAAAGTAGTAGTAGAAGTAGTAGTAGTAGTGGTAGCAGTTATACTAATAGTAGTGGTAGAAGGAGTAGGAGTAGTAGTGGTAATAGCAGTAGGATTAGTAGTAATAGTAGCAGGAGTAGTAGTAAGAGTAGAAGTAGTGGCAGAAGTAGTTGTACTAGTAGTAGAAGAAGCAGCCGCAGTAGCAGTAGTAGCCGTAGTAGTAGTAGTAGTAATAGTAGTAGTTGTAGTAGTAGTAGTAGTAGTAGTTGCTATAGTGAATGTAGTTGTAGTAGTAGAAGGAGCAGTAGTAGTAGTAGAAGTTGGAGTAGGAGTAGTAGAAGCATTAGTAGTAGTAGTAGTAGAGTAGCAGTAGTAGTTGTAGCAGTTGTAGTAGTAGTAGGCATTGTAATTATAGTAGCAGTAATAGTAGTTGTTGTTGTTGTAGTCAAAGTAGAGGTCATAGTTTTTGTAGAAGTAGCAGTAGTAGCACCAGTAGTAGTACAGTAATAGGAGCAATAGAAGTAGTCATAGTAGTAGTAGGATAGTTAGGAGTGGTAGTAGCAGTAGTAGTAGTAGTAGTAGTTAGAATTGTAGTAGTAGCAATAGTAGTAGCACTCGCAGTTGAAGTAGGAGTATTAGAATTAGTAGTAGTAGTGGTATTAGTTGTAATAGGAGTAGCAGTGGCAATTGGAGTAGAAATAGTAGTAGTAGTAGTAGTAATAGTAGTAGTACTAGTAGCAAAAGTAGTTTTAATAGTTGTAGGTATAGAAGTCGTAATTGGAATAGTAGTTGTTGGATTAGGGGTGGAAGTAGTAGTAGGAGTAGTAGTAGTAATGGGAGTTGGAGCAGAAGTAGTAGTAGCTGTTGTAGTAGTAGTGGTAGGAGTAGAAGTAGTAGTTGGAGGAGTAGGAGTAGGAATAGTTGTAGTAGTAGTATTAGTAATAGTACAAGTAGTTGTCATAGCAGTAGTCGAAGGAGTCGTAGTGGTTGTAGTTGTACTAGTAGTATAAGTAGCAGCAGCAGCAGCAATAGTAGTAGTTGTAGTATTAGTAGTAGTAGTAGTAGTGCTTGTACTAGGAGTAGTAGTAGTAGCAGTAGCAGTAGCGGAAGGAGTTGTAGTAGTAGTAGTTGCAGCAATAGTAGTAGTAATAGTACTAGTAGGTGTAGTAGTTGTAGTAGTTGTTGTTGTTGTAGTAGTTGTAGAAGTAGTAGCAGTAAGAGTAATAGTTGTAGTTGTAGTAGTAGTTGTTATTGTTCTTGTAATAGTAGTACTAGTAGTGGTGGTGGTAGTAGTAGTAGTAGTTGTTGTAGTAACAGCAGCAGTACGAGTTGGAGTAGTAGAACTAGTTGGTGTAGGAGTAGTATTAGTAGTAGGTGTAGGACTAGTAGTTGGAGGAGTAGGAGTAGTAGTAGTAGCAGTAGTAGGAGTAGGAATAGTAGTAGTCGTAGTAGTAGTAGTAGTAGTAGTAGTAATGATAGTAGTAGTAGTAGTAATAGTAATAGTAGTAGTTGTTGTAGAAGTAGTAGTAGTAGGAGTAACAGCAACAGTAGTCATAGAAGTAGTTGTAGTTGTATTGGTATTAGTAGTAGTAGAAGAAGCAGTACAATAGTAGTAGTAGTAGCAACAACAGTAGTAGTTGCAGCAGCAGCAACAGTAGTAGTAGTAGTAGCTGTAGTAGGAGTAGTAGTAGTTGTAGTATTCGTAGTATTAGTAGCAGTAGTAGTAATTGTACTATTAGCAGTAGCAGCAATAGCAGCAGCAGTAGAGTAGTAGTAGTGTTTGTAGTAATAAGACAAGTGGTACTAAGGCTAGTAGTGTTGGTAGTAGTATTAGTTGAAGTAGTTGGAGTTGCATTAGAAGTAGCAGCAATCGCAGTAGCAGTACCAGTAGCAGAGGTTGTAGTAGCGGCAACAACAACAAATGGGATTTGGAGAAGCTGCAGTAGGAGTAGGAGTATTAGTAGTAGTAGCAAGAGAAGGAATAGATGTAGAAGTAGTAATAATAGTAGCAGCAGGTGTAGAAGTGGTAGTAGTAGTACTAATTGGGAGTATGAGTAGTGGTAGCAGTAGTAGTAGGAGTAGGAGTAGGAGTAATAGTAGTAGCACAAGTAGGCGTAGGATTAGTAATAGTAATTTTGCTGCCACTACTACTACTACTACTGTTGCTGCTACTGCTAATAATAATACTCTTATTATTACTGCCACACCAACAACAACAACTACTACTACTATAGCCACTGCTGCTACTGCTACTACTACTACTATTACTACTACTCCAACTACTACTCTGATTACTACTAGTACTACTCCTCCTACTACTACTACTACTACTTCTGCTACTACTAATAATTATACTACTACTCCTGCGGCTACTGTTGTGCTGTTACTGGTACAGTATAACTACGATTACTACTACTAGCACTGTCACTACGACAACGACTACTACAATCACTACTACTACTACTACCACCACCACCACCACTACTAATATTACTACTCCTACTACTCCTGCTACTACTACTACTACTACAACTACTACTACTGCTACAACTTCTACAACAACTACTATTGCTACGGCTCCTCCTCCTCCTACTACAACTACCCCTCCTACTGCTAATACTACTGCTACTACTACTACAACAACTACTGCTATTGCTGCTACTACTACTACTCCTACTACTCCTACCTCAACTACTACTACTACTCCTCTTCCTCCTCCTACTACTACAACTACTACTACTGCAAATACCACTACAATAAGTACTACTACCACTTCTACTACGCCTCCTACTACTTCAACTACCACTGCTACTACTACTACTTTACTACTACTCCAAGTCCTACTCCTGTTACTCCTAATACTAATTTTACTGCTACAACTGCTACCGCAACAACAACTACTGCTACTACTATTTCTACTACTACTACCACTACTATTTTTGAAACTACTGCTGCTACTACTACTACGACGACTACTATTACTACTGGTACTACTACTACTACTATTATTTCAACTACTATTGTTATTACTGCTACTACTCTAACTACTACTACTACTGTGACTCTTACTGCGACTATTGCGACTACTGCTACTACTTTGACTCTTCTCATATTGCTAGTCCTACTACTACTAATAGTACTCCTAGAAGACTACTACTACTATTACTGCACCTAATACTACTTTTACTCCTACACCTACTCCACCAACTACTACTACTACTAATAATACCACCACTGCTACTACTACTGCTACTTCTACTTCTACTACTACTACTACAACAACAACAACAACTACTACAACTACAACAACTACTACTACTGCTACTATTGCTACTACTACTACTATTACTACTACTACTACTAATACTACTACTACTACTGCAACTACTTCTACTGCTACTACTGCTGCTAATGCAAGTACAACTCCTGGTAATACTAATACTTCTAAAACAACAACAATGACAACAACAACTTCTACTACTTATACTTCTGCAACAACTTCTGCTACTTTCACTATTACTACTATTATCACTATTACTACTACTACTACAACAACAACTACTACTACTATTGCTATTTCTAGTACTAGTACTACTATTACTACTGCACTACTACTACTGCTACTACTATAACTACTCTTACTGCTGCTACTACTACTACAACAAGTACAAGTACAACTACTACTTTTACTACTACTATTACAATTACTGCTACTACTACTACTAATACTACTACTACTACTTCTTCTTCTACTGCCACTACTATGACTACTGCTATTTCTACTACTACTGCTTCTGCTACTTATACTACTATTGCTACTACTACTCCTACTACTATAACTACTGCTACTGCTGCTACTATGCTGCTACTTCTCCTATTACTACTACTACTCCTATTATTGTTTCTGCTACTGTTACTACTACTGCTACAACTACTACAACTACTACTATTACAACAACTACTACAATTGCTACTACTTCTACTATTCTTGTTGCTGCTACTACTACTACTACTACCACTATTACTACTTCTACTGCAACTGCTAGTACTACTACTACTATTATTACTACTATTTCTACTTTTGCTACTACTACCACTACGACTGTTACTGCTACTATTGTTGCTACTGCTGTTGCTACAACTACTACTACAACTACTACTACTATTATTACTACGACTTCAACTGCTGTTACTGCTGCTGCTACTACTACTCTTGGGAATACAACAACTACTACTACTTCTACTACTACAACCACTACTTCTACTAGTACTTCGACTACTAGTACTACTATTGCTAATATTATTGCCACTACTACAGCTACTCCAACTAGTACTTCTACAATTACTACTACTACTACTACTACTACTATTACTACTACTACTATTACTGCTACACCAACTACTACTTCTACAATTACTACTACTACGACTACTACTACTACTACCGCAACTACTACTATTACTAGTACTACTACTGCTATACTTCTACTGCCGCTATAACTGCTACTACTACTATGAGTAATACTCCAACTACTATTACTATTACTACTTTTGCTACTACTAATATTACTACGAATACTACCACTACTACTACTACAACAACTACTACTACCACTACAGCTACAACTACTACTCCTACTGCTACTATTTGTACTAACAACTGTTACTACAACTACAACTACTACTACTACTCCTACTGCTACTACTACTATGACTTCTACTACCACTACTGCTACTCTTAGTACTACTACTACCACTACTATTACTACTCTGACTGCTACTACTACTCGCACTATTACTCCTACTACTATTCCTTCCCTTACATGTGTTGCTACTATGACCACCACTACTACTACTACTACTTCTACGACCACTACTACTGCTACTAGTAGTACTACTACCACTACTACAACTGCGATTGCTATAACTACTACCGCTACTACTACTAGTACTGCTACTACGACTACTGTTGCTGCTGCTGCTGCTATTGCAAATATCACTATTGCTACTACTACAACTTCTCCTCCTATTGCTACTACAATTACTGCTAATATAATTACTACTATTACTACTACTACTACTACTACTACTACTACTACTACTACTACTACTACAGCTACTACAATAGCTGTTATTGTTGTTGCTGCTACTATGACAATTATTACTGCTACTACTACTACTACTCCTATTGCTAAACTATTATTGCTACTACTACTACTACTGCTACTAGTGCTACTACTACTACCACTACTACTCCTATTGCTATTGCTTCTACTAATACAGCTACTACAACCACTACTATTACTACTACTATGACTGCTACTACTGCTACTGCTACTGCTACTTCTACTACAGCTAGTACAACTACTACTGCTGCTATTGTTGTAGTTGCTGCTACTAATACTACTACTCCTACTACTTCTCCTACTTCTACTGCTACTATAACTAATACTACTGCTACTACTTCTGCGAGTACTTCTACAGCTACAGCTACAGCTACTATTACTACTCTTACTATTTCTACAACTACTATTGCTTTAACAGCTACTACTACTACTACTTCTACTTCTACTACTGCAACTATTATAGCTACTATAGCTACTGCTTGTGCTACCGCTACTATCCTCGCTACTACTACTGCGACTACTACTACGGCTACTACTACTATTATACTACTATTGCTACTACTGCTACTACTACTCCAATTACTACTACTGCTACTAGTATTGCTACTCCTACTATTTCTATTTCTACTTCTACATCTGTCACAACAACTATTGCTACTTCAACTAATACTATTGCTGTTGCTACTAGTATTACTACAAACACTATAACTACTACTACTATTGCGACTGCTTCTACCACTACTTTGGCAACTACATCTTCAACTGCTACTATTGCTACCACTGCTACTATTGCTACTACTATGACTACAACAACAACAACTACTACTACTACTATCCCTGCTACTACTACTGCTACTATGATTACTACAACAACAACTATTACTACTACTACTACTACAACTACTACTTCTGCTACTACTACTACTACTATTACTAGACTACTACTACAACTACTACTACTAGCACTACTACTACTCCAACAATGACTACTATTACAACTACTAATGCTACTTCTACTACAGCTGCTACTACTACTACAACTACTACTGCTGCTGCTATTTCTGTGACTACTACTCCTACCACTAGTTCTACAACTACTACTACTACTTCTGCTAGTGCTACCGCTTATGCTACTACAAATACTATAGAAACTACTACTACTCCTACTACTACTGCTACTGCTATAGCTACTATTATTGCTACTACTACTACTACTACTACTACTATTGCTACAAGTACTACCACTACTACTAGTAGTACTATTACTACTAACATTTCTACTACTTCTACTTTTGCTATGACTACTACTACTACTATAACTACTATAGCTACTACTACTACTACTACAACTACTACTCCAAGTACTACTACTACTACTTCTATTCCAAAAACTACAACCACTACGGTTGCTACTAATACTACAACAACTACTTTTACTACTACAGCTACTACTATTGCTACAATTACTGCTACTACTTGTACTACTAGTACTACAACTACTACAACTACTGCTGCTCTTACTACTAGTACTACTGCTGCTACTACAACTACTACTACTACTGAGACTGCTACTACTACAACAACTACTATTGCTGTTGCTGCTACTAATACTACTATTACTTCAACTTCTCCAACTAATACTACTACTGCAACTTCTATTAGTGCAACAACTACTTCGAATACTACAACTCCAATAATTACTAATACTAGTACTACTACTACAACTGCTACTACTCGTGCTACTACTGCTACTACTTCAACTACTACTACTACTTATACTACTACTGCCACAACTACTATTACTACTCCAACTACTTTTATAGCTACTAGTATTGCAACTCCTACAACAGCTACTTCTACTTTTAGTTCTGTCACAACAACTACTGCTACTCCAACTAATACAACTACTGTTGCTACTAGTATTACTGCAAAAACTATTACTACTACTGCTACTACTACTTCAACTACTATTATTGCTACTAGTTCTACTACTAGTTCGACAACTACATCTACGACTACTTCTACTACTACCACCTCTGCTACTATTGCAACTACCACGACTACAACAACAACAACTACTACTACTACTACTACCGCTCTACTACTACTACTATGATTACTACAACTACTACTTCTACTGCTACTACTACAACTACTACTTCTGCTACTACTGCTTCTGCTACTACCTCTACTACTACTACTACAACTACTACTACTAGCACTACTACTACTCCAACAAGGACTACTATTACTACTACTAATGCTACTGCTGCTGCTGCTACTACTACTATAGCTACTACACCTATTGCTATGACTACTATTCCTACCACTACTACTACTACTAATACTTCTTCTGCTACTGCTACCATTTATGTTATTGCAAGTACTATAGCAACTACTGCTACTCCTACTACTGCTGCTACTCCTACTGCTACTACTACAACTACTACTAGTCGTACAACTACTACTACTGCTGCTGCTGCTACTACTACTACTACTACTACCACTACCACTACAACTACAACTACTATTACTACTAACTCTTATACTACTGCTTCAGCCATGACTACCACTACTACTACTACAACTACTACTGCAAATACTACTACTACTACTTCTACAGCAAGAACTATAGCCTTTGCGGTTGCTACTGATACTACAATAACTACTTCTACTACTACTGCTACTGCTATTGATACAATTACTGCTGCTACTACTACTACTACTACTACTGGGACAGCTACTACTATAGCAACTACTATTACTTCCATTTCTCCAACTAATACTACTACTACAACATCTATTACCGCAACAACTACTTCGAATACTACAACTCCTGCTACTACTACTACTAGTACTACTACTACAACTGCTACTACAATCACTAGTACAACAACTACTACTACTACTGCTGCTATTACCCTTACTATTTCTACTGAACTACTACTTCAACTGCTGCTACTACTGCTACTACTACTTCTGCTACTACTACTATCACTGCTGCGGCTGCTACTTGTACTGTTCCCTCCACCTCCTCCTCCTCCTCCTCCTCCTCCTACTACTACTACTACTACATGTACAACTACCAGTACTACTACTACTACTGCAACTACTCCTGCTACTTCAACTACAGACACTACAACCACGTCTACTACTTATACAACAACTACTACCAATTCTACTACTACTACCACAACTTCTACTACTACTTCTACTGTTACTACTACTAGTACAATTGCTACTACTACTACTACTGCTCTTGCTACTACTACTACTATAATTATTGCAACTACTATTTCTACTGCTACTACAACAATTAATAATAATAGTACTACTACAGCTTTTGCAACTACCTCTACTACTAACTACTACTACTGCTACTACTAATACTACCAATACTACTACGACTACAAGTACAACTTCGCCAATTGCCACTTCTACTACTCCTACTACAACTACTACTGCTACTACTGCTACTACTACTTCTACTACTACTACTACTACTACTACTACTACTACTACTACTACTACTACTAATACTACTATTACTGCTACTACTACTACTACTAGCATTATTACTACTACTACTACAACAACTACTCCTACTGTGACTACTACCTCATCAGCTACTACTACTACTTCAACTGTTACTACTACTCTTGCTACTAATACGACTACAATTGCTACTACTGCTGTTACAACTCCAACTACTACTACTACTATGATTCCTACTACTACTACTTCTACTGCTACTACAACAACTAATACTACTGCTACTACTTCTTCTGCTACTACCTCTATTACTAGCACTACTACTACTTCAACAACTACTACTAGTACTACTACTAATAATACTAATGATACTACTGCTGCTACTACAACTTCTACTATTGCAAATACTACTACTGTTGCAACTACCTCAACTACTACTACTACCACTACTACTACTGCCACTACTAATACTACAGCTACTACTACTACTACTGGTACTACTACTATTACTACTACTATTACTACAACAACTACTCGTATTGCTACTACCACAACTCCTTCCACTACTACTACTACTTTTACTTCTTCTACTACTACTGCTGCTGCTACTACTACTACTATACTACTACAACTCCTACTACTAGCACTACTACTACTCGAACAACTACTACAGTTACTAGTATGAATACTACTATTACTATTACCACCACGGATACATCTACTCCTATTACTACTACTACTACTACTCCTACTACTACTACTACTGTTGCTATTACTACTACTACTTCTACAACTACTACTGCTACTACTACTCCTTCTACAAGTACTACTACTACTACTCTGACTACTAATACTACAACTACAACAACAACTACTACTATCACTGCAACTACTCCAATAAATATGACAATTACTACTACTAATACTACTACTACTACTACTACAACTACTCCTATTGCCACTACTACTACTCCTACTACTACAACTACTCCTGCTACTACAACTACTTCTACAACTTCTGTTGCAACTACTACTACTACTACTACACTATTCCCACTACTAATACTACATCTACTACTACACTATTCCCACAGCTAATACAACAAGAACTACTGCTGCTACTACATCAGCTCCAATTACTACTATTACCACTACTCCTACAACTACTATTACTGCTATTACCACTACTACTCCTACTGCTACTACTTCTACTACAACTGCAACTAATACTACTACTGCTACTACTACTACTACAACAACAACTACTACTACTACCACATCTACAACTCCTCCTCATACTACTACTCCAACTACCACCACTACTACTACAACTTCTACTACTTCTACTACTACTCTAACTCCATCCTTTGCTACTCCTACTACAACTTCTACTGCTACGCCTTCTACTATAACAACTATTATTGCTACTACTGCTTCTACTACTATAACTACTATTCCTGAAACTACTGCTTCTGATATTACAGCTACTCTTACTATTGCTGTTGCTACTGGTACAACAACTACTACTCCTATTACTAAAACTACTATAGCTACTACTGCTACAACTCCAACTACAACTCTACTTCTACTATTACTAAAACTACTATAGCTACTACTACTACTACTCCTACTACTAGTACTGCTACTGCTCCTACTACTACTCCTACAATTACACCTACTCCTCCTACTAGTACTTCTACTACTACTACTACAACTACTACTACTTCTACTTCTACTACTACTATTATTATTGGAGCTAGTACTACTACCACTACCATTGCTACTACAACAACAACAACTACTACTACTTCAACTATTGTTACTATTGCTACTACTGCTGCTACAACTACTAATACTACCACCACTACTACTACTTCCACCACCACTACTACTACTTCTACTTCTACTACTACTACTACCATGACCACTACTACTACAACAACAATGACAACAACGACAACTACTAGTAGTACTACTGTTACTACTGCTGCTGCTACTACTACTACTACTCTACAGCTACTACTACTGCTAGCACTATGACTACTACTGCAACTACTACTTCTGCTGCTACAACAACTTCTACTTCCACTTCTGCTACTACTGGTAGTACTACTACTACCACTACTACTTCTACTACTACTACTGCTACCTCTACCACTACAACAACTATTGCTACATATACTACTACTGTTGCTATAGCTTGTACTCCTACTGCTACTGCTACTGCTACTACTATTGCTACTAATTCTCCTATTACTACTACTACACCAATTACTGCTTCTGCTGCTACTACTACTATGACTACTACTGCTACAACTACCACTACTACAACTACTGCTACTGCTACTACTACTACTACTACTACTACTACTATTACTACTTTTGCTCTTGTAGCTAATTACAACTTCTGTTGCTACTACTACTCCTCCTCCTACTACTACTACCATTACTACTACTACAACTACTACTACTACCACTACTACTATTATTACTACTACTTCTACTATTGCAACTATTGTTACCACTACTACTATTACTACTACTGCTGCTACTGCTACTGCAACTAGCACTAGTACTACTACTACTACTACTACTCCTCCTCCTCCTCCTCCTCCTACTACTACAACTACTACTACTTCCACTGCTACTAGTACTTCTAATACTACCACTACCACTACTACTAATGCTAGTGCTATTACTATTACTACACTACTATAACTACTGCTACTACTGCTGCTACTCCAACTAATACTTCTATAATTACTACTTTTATGATTTTTACTACAACAACAACTACTACTACTAGTACTACTACTACTATACTACTACTCCTGCTGCTACTGCTACTACTACTATGAGTAATATTCCTACTACTACTTCCACTACTACTTCTACTACTACAAATATTACTACAACTGCTACTACCACTACTACTGCTGTTACTATTACTACAGCTACCACCACTGCTACAACTACTAATCCTGCTGCAACAATCACTACTACTTACTGCTACTACTACTACTACAATAACTTCTACTATCGCTACAGCTACTCCTACTGCAACAAAAACTACTACTATTACTACTCCTACTACTACTACTACAAATACTGCTTCTCCAACTAGTATTCCTTCTTCTACACGCATTCCTACTACTACTTCCACTACCCCTACTACTACTACTACTGCAACAACAACAACTACTACTACTACTATTTCTACTACTATTACAACAACTACTACTATTGCTACTAGTAGTGCAACCACCACTTCTACTACTGCTATTGCTACTACTACTATTGCAACTACTACTACTGCTGTTGTTGCTACTGCTACTATTCCGACTATTACTTCAGCTACTACTCCAATTGCTACTACTATTATTGCTACTACTGCTATTGTTACTACTACAGCGGCCACTACTACTACTACTACTACTACTACTACTGTTGCTCCTACAACTATTAATATAGTTACTACTACTACTACTATTACTACTTCTTAGACAGCTATGCCAGCTACTACTATTGCAGCTGCTATTGCTGCCGCTAATAATACTAGTCCTCCAACTACTTCTACTACCACTACTTCTACAACTACTGCTACTACTTATACTACTGCTACTACATCTGCTACTACTATTATAGCTACTATGATTGCCATTACTTCTGCTACTATAACAAATACTACTAGTGCAATAATAACTACTACTACTACTACTACCACTACTACGACTGGTTCGGCCGCTAATCTTGGTACTGCTACTGCAACTACTACTTCACCTGCCACTACTACTTCTAGTACTACTATTGCCTCAACTGTATCTACAACTACTGCAACTACTACTGCTGCTGCTGTTACTAGTAGTGCTTCTGCTACTACTCTTGCTACTATTACTATTACTACTACTGCTACTACTACTTTTGCTACTACTACTTGTACTACTACTGTTACTACTACTAAAACTTCGACTACTACTACTACTACTATTGCTACTACTACTACTACTTCTGTAACTATAATTGCTATCACGCCTACTAATACTACTTCTGCAACTACTAGTATTACTATTAATACTACTACTACTACTACTATTACTACCAATACTTTTACAATGACAACTTCGATTGCAACTACTACTACCTTCGCTACTACTGCTACTTCTACTACTACCACTAGTACTACTATACTACTACTACTATACTATTGCTACTGCTACTTCTACTACTACTAAAATTGCCATTGTTGCTGCAACTATTACCACTACCACTGCTTCTACTATTACAACTACTACTGCTACTACCACTGCTACTACTATTACTACTAGGACTACTAGTACAGCTACTATTGCTGCTGCTACTACTACTACTACTATTTCTGCTTCTTCTACTACTACTACTGCTACTAGTAGTGCAACCACCACTTCTACTACTGCTATTGCTACTACTACTACTGCAACTACTACTACTACTGCTATTGCGACTATTACTACTGCTACTACTACTAATACTACTCCAATTTCTACTACTATTATTGCTACTACTGTTGTTGCTACTACTATAGCGGCCACCACTACTACTACTGTTGCTCCTACAGCTATTAATACGGTTACTACTACTACTACTATTACTACTTCTCTGACAGCTACACCAGCTACTACTATTGCAGCTGCTGTTGCTGCCGCTAATAATACTAGTACTCCAATTACTTCTACTACCACTACTTCTGCAACTACTGCTACAGCTACTACTACTGCGACTATTTCTGCCACTACTACTACTAATACTACTGCTACTACTTCTGCTACTACTATTACAGCTACTATGATTACCGCTACTTCTGCTACTATAACAAACACTACTAGTACAATAACAACAACTACTACTACTACCACTACTACGACTCGTTTGACTACTAATCTTAGTACTGCTACTGCAACTACTGCTTCACCTACCACTACTACTTCTAGTTCTACTATTGCTTCAACTGCAATTGCAACTACTGCAACTACTACTAGTACCGTTGTTACTACTAGTGCTTCTGCTACTACTCTTGCTACTACTACTATTACTACTACTACTGCTGCTGTTGCTACTACTACTTGTACTACTTCTGATACTACTACTACTAATACTTCGACTACTACTACTACTGCTATTATTGCTACTACTACTACTAGTCTAACCATTGTTGCTTCTACTACTACTTCTGTAACTATAACTGCTAATACGCCTACTAATACTACTTCTGCAACTACAAGTATTACTATTAATACTACTACTACTACTATTATTACTACCAATACTTTTACAACGACAACTACGATTGCGACTACTACTACCTTCGCTACTACTGCTACTTCAACTGCTACCACTACTACTACTATACTACTACTACTATACTGCTACTACTACTACTTCTACTACTACTAAAATTGCCATTGTTGCTGCAACTATTACCACTACCACTGCTTTTACTATTACAACTACTCTGGCTACTACCACTGCTACTACTATTACTACTAGGACTACTAGTACAGCTACTATTGCTGCTGCTGCTACTACTTCTGCTATAATAGCTACTGCAACTACTTCTCCAACTACCCCTACTGCTACAACTACTAGCACTATTGCTACTGCTACAACTTCTACCACCACTACTACTACTACTTGTACTACTACTACTACAACAATGACGATAATGACGACTACTACTACTGCTACAACTATTACTACCACTACTACTATTACTACTATTACTGCTGTAGCTACTACTGCTGCTACTACTATAGCCAAACTACTGCTCCACAGCAACTACTACTACTATTACTATTGCTACTAATACTGCTTCTACGACTACTACTATTACTACTATTACTACTTTGGCTACTACTACTATGGTAGCGGCTACATCGGCTACTACTACAACTATAACTACTATTACTGTAGCTGCTGCTACTACTACTACTACTATTACTGCAGCTACTACAACTAAAGCTACTATTACAGCTACTGCTAATATTGCTACTACAACTACTACTACCACTATTGTTGTGACCGCTACTACTGCTACTATACCTACGTCTCCTACTTCTATACCTAATTCTTCTCCTACTGCTACTGCTTCTGCTGGTATTACTACTACTTCTCCTTATACTACTACTGCTACTACGATAACTACAACTACAACTACCGTTATTATTACTGCTGCCACTTTTGCAACTACTACTATTACTACTACTACCACTACCACTACTAGTACAACAACTACTGCTAATACTACTACTCCTATTATTTGCTACTACAACTACTACGACTACTAATACTACTACTAATACCACTACTGCTACTATTAGTACTGCTACTAGTACAACTACAATTGCTATTACTACTACTACTACTATAACTACAACTACTTCTACTACTACTACCACTACTACTACTAATACTATTACTGCTGTTACTACTACAACAACAACCACTACTGCTTTTGCTACTGCTGCTACTACTACTACAACTACTCCTAATACTACTATAGCTTCTACTATTACTACTACTATTTCTACACCTACTACTACTACAACACCTATTACTGCTATAACTACTACTACTACTACTACTACTCCTAAACCTACTCGTACTACTACTACTACTACTACTAGTACTGCTACTACTTCAACTACTACTACTACCAGTACTGCTGCTACTACAACTACAACTGCTGCCACTGATAGTGCTACTACTACAACCAGCACTACTGCGACTGCTGCTGCTAATACTACAACAACTACTACTAGTGCTACTACAACTACTACTACTACTACTACTACCACAACTACTACTGCTACTGATGCTGCTGCTACTACTACTAAGACTGACTACTAATACTATTATTACTACAACTACTACTCCTACAACTACTACAGCCACTACTACTACTACTAGCACTACTACTATTATAGCTACTACGCCTACTACTTCCGTTACTACTACTACTCTAGTATTACTACTATAACTACTATTGCTCTGCTACTACTGCTACAACAACTACTACTACTATGACACCTGCTACTACTCCAAATAGAATTGCTACTACTTCTACTCCTACTAAACACTACTACTACCCC
>RXID01022296.1:1470805-1500805 GCA_005019695.1 Trichopus zeylanicus subsp. travancoricus | reverse complement strand
ACTACAAATCCGATTACCACAACTACTACTACTACTGTTGCTATTTATACTGCTACTCATACTACTCCTCCTCCTCCTAACACTTCTTCAACTTCAACGACTACTACTCCAACTACTACTGCAACTATTATTACTATTGCTACTAGTCATACTAATACTACCACTCCAAACACGCCTACCACTACTACTACAACAACAACTGCTACTGCTACTACTACAACAAAAACTACTACTACTGCTACTATATCTATTACTACTGCGCTATTACTACTACCGCTAATACTACTACTACAATTCCTACTCATACTACAGCTACAATTATTCCTGCTCCTACTCCTACTATTGCTACTCCTACTACTCTCTCCTACTACTACCATTACAACTACTATGACTCCTATAGCAACTCCTACTACTACTACTACTAATACTAATACTACTACAACAACAACTACTACCACTACTAATACTAATATTACAACTATTGTTGCTACAGGTGCTACAACAACAACAACTACTACTACTACTATTGCTGCTGCTACTACTACTACTACAACAAATACTACTCCTATTGCTACTACTACTGCTACAACTACTAGTCCTATTGCTATACTTCTACTACAATAATGATTTATACTACTACCACTACTACAACAACTACTACTAATACTACTACTACTACTACTACAACAACAACTAATACTACTACTACTATTACTACAACAACAACAACAACTACTACTACTACTATTACTTCTAGAGCAACTTGGACTTCTTCTACCACTCTTAGTACTACTATTGCCCTTACTCCAACTACTGCCCCTACTACGACTACTACGATAACAACAACTACTACTAACACTACTACTACTGCAACTACTTGTATGATAACTACTCATGCTACTACTACAACAACAAAAACTACTGGCACTACTATTGCCTCAACTAAGCGACTACTACTACTACTACTTCTTCTAATACTACCACAGCAACTATTAATACTACTACTCCTACTACTCCTCCTACAACTTCTACTCCTACTCCTACTATTACTACTACTACTACTACTACATCTACTACTAATACAATTGCTTTTACTAAAACAACAATAATAATAACTACTACTGCAACTACTACTATTACTACTACTACTACTATGACTATTGCTACTAATGCTATAGCTATTCCACCTCCTCCTCCTCCAGCTACTACAACAACTACTACTACTGGTACTACCATATTTACTACTACTAATACTATTACTACTGCTGCTGCCACTACCACCTCAACTACCACTAAAATTGCTACTTCTACTACTTTTCCTATTATTGCTACTACTTCAGCTACTGTTACTACTCCTGCTACTACCACTACTACTATTGTTACTACTACTACTGCTACTATTATGACTACTACAACTACTAGTACTACCCCTGCTACTACTACTACTATGATTACTACTACTACTTCTGTTGCTACTAATATGACAACTACTACTGCTGCTGCTGCTGCTAACGCTGCTAATACCTCTACTACTACTACAATCGCCATTACCACAACCACTACTACTACCACGACTACTACTACTACTACTAGTACAAGTACAACTACTTCTATCACAACTATAATATTGCTACTTTGACTTTTGCTACTACTATTGGTACTCTTAGTGCTACAAATACTACTGCTACTTCTACAACTACAACAAATGCTATAGCTACTACTACTACAACAACTACTACTGTTGCTACTGCTACTACTACTACTACTACTATTGCTACAACTAGTCCTTTTACTACTAGTACTACTGCTACCACTGTTATTACTGCCACTACTACTAGTACTACTACTACTAATACAACAACTACTGCTGCTACTATTAATACACAACTACTACAACTACCAGTACTAGCACCACTGCTACTCCGACAACTACTACTAGTACTACTACTAATACTACTACTTCTACTACTACTACTACTACTATAACTACTCGAACCATGACTACTACTACTACAATGACTACTACTGCTACTACTTCTACTGCTACTAGTAGTCCTATTACTACTACTTCTACTGCTACTCCTACTGCCACTACTACTACTACTATTACTATTAGCACTACAACTTTTGCTACTACTACTTCTATGACTACTACTACTACTACCACCACTGAAATAGCTACTACTATAATTACTAGTAGTGCACCTACTAGTACTAAAACTTATACCGCAAAAGATACAATGACTTTGGCTGATATTGCTACTATAACAGCTACTCCTAGTTGTATGACTGCTACTATTGCTACTATTACTACTCCTACAACTACTATTACTACTACTGCTACTACTCTTGCTACTGCTGCTACTAATACAGCTACTACTACTACTACTACTGAGACTTCTACTACTAATGCTACTACTATTGAGGATGCTACAACTACTTCTGCAGCCATGGCTGCTGTTGCTATGAATATTGCTTCTGCAACAACTATTACTGCTACAACTACTGTGACTACTACTACTGCTACTACTTCAACTGCCACCTCTACTAGTACTATTATGACAACAACAACAATAACTACTACTACTGCTACTGCTACTAGTACTAATACTACTACTACTACCCTTACGAATATTACTAATACTACTACTACTACTACTACTAGTACTGCTCCTCCACATCCTCCTTCTCCCATTATCAATACTACTACTACTAGTACTACCACATCTATTACTACTACTACAACAACTACTACTACTACTACCACTGCCACCACCACTACTACTACTGCTGTTACAACTACTACTGTAGTTACTATGACTATAACAACCACAACCACTACTACTACTATAGTTACTATGATTGTAGCAGTAGTAGAAGTAGTAGTAGAGTAGTAGTGGGACTAGTAGTCGGAGGAGTAGTAGTAAGTGTAATAAAAGTAGTAGCAGAAGTAGCAATAGTAACTACAGTAGTAGTAGTACTAGTAGTAGGAGGAGGAGGAGGAGAAGGAGGAGGAGGAGGAAGAGGAGTAGTAGTAGTAGTAGTAGTATTAATTGTAGTAATAAGAGTTGTTGCTACAAAAGTAGTAGCAGTAGTAGTAGTAGTAGCAGCAGCAGTAGTAGTAGCAGTAGTAGCAACAGTAGTAGTAGTAGCAGTAGTAGCAGTAGTAGCAGCAGTAGTAGTAGTAGCAATAGTAGTAGTAATTTTAGTAGTAGTTGTAGTAGTAGTTGGAATAGTAGAAGTAGTAGTAGTAGTAGTAGTAGCAGTAGAGTAGTAGTAGTGGTGGTAGGAGTAGTAGTAGCAGCAAAAGTAGCAGTAGTAAGAGTGCTAGTCGTAGAAATAGGAGTCGTAGTAGTGGTAGCAATTATAGTAGCAGCAGCAACAGTAGTAGTAGGAGTAGTAGTAGTTATTATAATAGTAGTAGTACTAATAGTAGTAGTGGTAGAAGTATTAGAAGCAGTAGGAGTAGCAACTACAATGGTAGTAGTAGTAATAGTAGTAGTAGTAGGAGGTTTGGTAGTAGTAATAGTAGGAGTAGTTGTAGTTGTAGTAGTAGTAGCTGCAATAATAGTAGTTGTTCATGTAGAAGTATTAGGAGTACTAGTAGTAGTAGTAATAGTTGCAAAAGTAGTAGTAGTTATAGTATTAGTGGTAGAAGAAGAAGAAGTAGTAGTTGTAGTACTATTAATAAATGGTACTACTAGTTGTAGCCATAGCAACAATAGTAGCAATAGTACTAGTAGTAGTTGTAGTTATTGTTGTTGTTATTGTCGTAGCAGTAGTAGTTGTCAAATTGGTAGAATTAGTAGTAGTAGTAGTAGAAGTAGCAATAGCAGCAGCAGCAGTAGCAGTGGTAATAGTAATAGTTGTAGTAGTACGAGAAGCAACTACAGCAATAGTAGTAGTAGCTATAGTAGTAGTAGTAGTTGCTGTTGTTGTTGTTAGAGTAATAGTAGTAGTAGTTGCTCTTTTTGTAATAGTAGTAATAGTGGCAACAACAACATTAGTAGCAGTAGTAGCAGTAGTAGTAGTAGTAGTAATAGTATTAGTGGTATTATGTAGCTGTAGTTGTAGTAATAGTAGTAGTTATAGTATCAGTATTAGGAGCACTAGTAGTAGTAGTAATAGCAGTAGCAGTTGCTATTGTAATAGTAGTGGTTGCAGAAGTAGCAGTAGTAGTAGTAGTAGTAGTGGTCGTAGTACTAGTAGTAGTAGTACCAAGCAATACTAGTAATACTAGTCGAAGTTGTAGTAGCTGGAGTAGCAGTAGATGTAGTTCTACTAGGAGTAGTAGTAATAGTTGTTGTTATTATCGTAATACTAGTAGTATATTAGTAGTCAAAGTAAAAGTATTAGTAGTGGTTACAGTGGTAGAATTAGTAGTACTAGTAGTAGTAGTAGTAATAGTAGAAGTGGTAGTAGCGATAGCTGTAGTAATAGTAGTACTAGGAGTAGGAATAGTAGCAGTAGTAGCAGTAGTAGTTCTAGTAGCAGCAATAGCAACAGTAGAAGTAATAGTTGCAGCAGCAGCGGCTGCTGCAGTAGCAATAGTAGTAGTCATTATTCTTATTATAGAAGTGGTAATCGCTATAGTGGTAGTAGTAGTTATTGTTGTAGTAGAAGCAATAGTGGTAGTAGTAGTATTAGAAATAGTAGTAGAAAAAGTAGTAGCAGTTGTAGTAGTAGTAGCAGTAGTAGTAGTTGTAGTGGTAGTTGTTGCAGTAGTTGTAGTAGGGGTAGTTGTAGTGCTAATAGTAGTAGAAGTAGTAGCCATAGTAATTGTAGAAGTAGTAGTAGGAGTTGCTATAATAGTAGTAGTAGGAGTTGTAGTAGCAGTAGTGGTACTCGTGGTTGTAGTAGTAAGAGTAGTAGTCGTAGCAATAGGAATTATTGAAGTAGTAGTAGTAGTCCTAGTAGTTGTAGTAGTAGAAATAGTAGTAGCAGAAGAAGTAGTAGTAGTAGTCATTGTAATTGTAGTATTAGTAGTCATAGTAGTAGTAGTATTAGTAGTAGTAGTTGTAGTAGTAGTAGCAGTTGTAGTAGTAGTTCTTGTTGTAGCAGTAGTAGTATTAGTCATAGTAGTAGTTGTAGTTGTTGTTGATGTTGTGGTAGTAGAAGTAGTATTATTAGTATTAATAGTAGTAGAAGTAGTAGCAGTTTTAGTAGTAGTTGTAGTAGTAGAAGTTGGAGTAGTAATAATAGTAGCTATAATAGTAGTAGCAGTAGTAGTACATTTAGTAGCAACCATAGCAGCAGTAGTAATAGTAGATGTTGTAGAAGTAGTAGCAATTGTTGTAGTAGCAGTAGTAGTAATAATAGTTGTTGTTATAGTAATAATAGTAGTCAGAGTTGAAGTAGTTGGAACAATAATAGTAATAGTAGTTGTTGTTGTTGTAGTAGTACTAGTTGTTGTAGTAGCTGTGATAATAGTATCCATAGTTGTAGTAGTAATAGTAGTAGCATGAGTAGTAGTACTAGTAGTTGTTGTTGTAGTAGTTGTATTAGTAGTAATACTAGGTGGAAGTAGTAGTAGTATTAGTAGCAGTAGTAGTGGTGGTGGTGGTGGTGGTGGTGGTTGTAGTAGTAGTACCTATTGTATTAGTAATAGAAGTAGAAGTAGTAGTAGTGGCAGCGGCATCAGCAGCATCAGTAGTATGTACAAAAGTATTAGTGGAAGTTGTAGTAGCAGTTGTAGAATTAATAGTAGCAATAGCAGTTGTTGTGTTAGTTATAGTAGCTGTAGTAGCAAAAGTAGTAGTTGAAGAAGTAGTAGGTGTAGTAACTATAGGTACAGAAGTAGCAGCAGTAGTTGCAGTAGCATTAGCCATAATAGTATTACCAGTAGTAGTAACAGTAGCAGTTGTAGTACTAGTAGTAGTAGGAGAAGTAGTGGCAGTAGTTGTAGTAGTATGAGTTGTAGTAGTAGTAGTAGAAGTAGTAGTAGGAGTAAGAGTAGTAGTAGGAGTAGGAGTAGTAGTAGTAGCAATTGTAGCAGTTGTAGTATTAGTAGTAGGAGTAGTAGTAGTAGCCATTGCAACATTAGTAGCAGTAGTTGTAGTAGTGGTAGTAATTGTTGTGGTGGTGTTAGTAATAGTAATAGTTGTAGTGCTAGTAGCAGTAGTATTAGTAGTAGTAGTAGTTGAAGTTGTGCTACTAGTACTTGTAGTAGTAGCAGTAGTAGCTATAGTTGTGGTAGTTGTAATCATAGTAGCAGCAGAAGTTGTAGTAGGAGTAGTCATATTGGTAGTAGTAGCTATAGTAGTAGTAGTTGTTGTTGTCGTTTTAATATTAGTAGTTGTAGTAGTAGTTGTAGTAGTAGTAGTAGTAGTAGTATTGGAAGTAGCAGTTGTAGTTGGTGCAGAAGTAGTTATAGTAGTAGCAGTAGTAGTAGAAGATGTAGTAGTACTAGAAGTATTAGTAGTAGTAGCTGTAGTAGTAGCGGTAGTAGTAGTAGCAGTAGTAGTAGCGGTAGTAGTAGTATTACTAGTAGTAGCAGTTAGTAGCAATAGTAGGAGGAGGAGTTGCAGTAGTAGTAGTAGTAGGAGGAGGAGGAGGAGGAGGAGGAGTCATAGTAGTAGTAGTAGTAGTTATAGTATTATTAGTAGTAGTGGTAGCTAAAGTAGTAGAGTAGCAGTAGGAATAGTAGTAGTAGCAGTAATAGTAGCTGTAGTTGGAAAATTTATAATAATTATAGTAGTTGTAGTAATAGTCGTAGTTGTAGGAGTAGTAGTAGTAGTAGCAGCAGCAGTTGTTGTTATCGTAGGAGTAGTAGTAGTATTAGTAATAGTAATAGTAGTCATATGAGTAACAGTAATTGTTATCAGAGTAGTAGTCATGGTATTATCTGTAGTAGTCATAGTAGTTGTAGTAGTCATAGTAGTAGTTGTTGTGCTAGTAGCAGTAGCAGTTGTAGTAGTAAGAAAAATAGTGGCCGTAGTAGTAGTAGTATGAGTTGTAGTAGTAGTACTAGGAGGAGTAGTAGTAGTAGGCGTAGTAGTAGCAATAGTAGTAGTAGCAGTAGCAGTTGTAGCACTAGTAGTAGGAATAATTGTTATAGTAATCGTACATGTAGTAGTAGCTATAGCAGCATTAGTAGCAGTAGTTTTAGTAGTAGTTGTTGTTGTTGTGGTAGTGTTATTAATAGTAATTGTTGTAGTACCAGTAGTAATAGAAGTAGTAGTTGTAGTAGTTGCAGTAGTTGTAGTTGTAGTACTAGTACTTGTAGTAGTAGCAGTGGTAGCTATAGTTATGGTAATTGTAACCATAATAGCAACAGGAGTTGTAGTAGGTATAGTCATATTTGTAGTAGTAGCTGTAGTAGTTGTTGTTGTAGTAGTAGTAGTAGTTGTTGTTGTCATTTTAGTAGTAGTAGCTATTGTTGTTGTTGTTGTAGTAGTAGTAGTCGTAGTAGTAGTAGTTTCTGTTGTAACAGTAGTAGTTGTAGCAGCAGTAGTAGTAGTATTGGAAGCAGCAGTAGGTGTAGTAGTAGTTGTAGTAGTAGCAGTAGTAGTAGCAGTAGTAGTAGAAATAGTACTAGTACTAGTAGTATTAGTAGTAGTAGTAGAATTTGTAGTATTTGTATTCATAGTAATACCAGTAGTAGCAGCAGTAGTAGTAGTAGTAGTAGCAGTAGAAGTAGTTGTAGTTGTCGCAGTAGTTGCAGTAGTAGTAGTGGTAGTAGTAGGAGGAGGAGGAGGAGGAGGAGGAGGAGTAATAGTAGTATTAACAGTATTATTAGTAGTAGTGGTAATAGAAGTAGTAAATTCGTAGTAGGAGTAGTAGTAGTAGCAGAATTAGTAGTTGTAGTTGGAGAATTTATAATAATTATAGTAGTAGTCATAATAGTCGTAGTGGTAGTTGTAGTAGTTGTAGCAACAAGAGAATTTTTAGTTATCGTAGGAGTAGTAGTAGTGGTAGTATCTGTAGTAGTAATAGTAGTTGTAATAGTTGTAGTAGTCATAGTAGTAGTAGTAGTGATAGTAGTAGTTGTTTTGCTAGTAGTTGTAGTATTAGGAGTAGTAGTGGTTTGAGTTGTAGTAGTAGTAGTAGAAGTAGTAGTAGTAGTAGGAGCAGTAGTAGGAGTAGTAGTAGCAGTAGTAGTAGTAGTAGCAACAGCAGTTGTAGCATTAGTAGTAGGAGTAGTAGTAGTGGTAGCAGTGGTAGTTTTAGTAGTAGCTATAGCAGCATTAGTAGTAGTAGTTGTTGTGGTGGTGTTAGTAATGATAATAGTTGTAGTACCGGTAGCAGTAGTAGTAGTAGTAGTAGTAGAAGTAATTATAGTCGAAGTTGTAGTACTAGCACTTGTAGTCGTACGAGTAGTAGCTATAGTTGTGGTAGTTGTAATCATAGTAGCAGTAGGAGTTGTAGTAGGAACAGTCATATTGATAGTAGTAGCTGTAGTAGTAGTAAAAATTGCAGTAGTAGTACTAGTAGTACTAGTAGTAGTAGTAGTAGTTGTTATTGTTGTTGTTATTATTTTCATAGTAGAAGTTATTGTTGTTGTTGTAGTAGTAGTAGGAGTATTGGAAGCAGTAGAGTAGTAGGTGCAGTAGTAGTTGTAGTAGCAGTTGTAGTTATAGAAGTAGTAGTAGTAGCAGTAGTAGGTGCAGTAGTAGTTGCAGTAGCAGTTGTAGTTGTAGAAGTAGTAATTGTAATAGTAGTATTAGTAGTATTAGCAGTAGTAGTAACGGTAGTAGTAGCAGCAGTAGTACTAGTAGAAGAAGTAGTAGTAGTATTAGTAGTAGTAGCAGTAGTAGTAGCAGCAGTAGTAGTAGTAGGAGTAGCGCCAGTAGTAGTAGTAGTTGTAGCAGTAGTTACAGTAATAGTAGTAGGTGTAGGTGTAGTAGTAGTAGTAGTAGTAATAGTAGTAGTAATAGTGTTATAAATAGTAGTTGTAATAGAAGTAGTAGAGTAGTAGTAGGAGTAGTAGTAGCAGTATTAGTAGTTGTGGTAGGAGAATTTATATAATAAGTGTAGTAGCAGTAGTAATAGTCATAGTTGAGGGAGGAGTAGTAGCAGCGGCAGGAGTAGTTGTAGTTATCGTAGGAGCAATAGTTGTATTTCTAGTAGTAATAGTACTAATAGGAGTAGCAGTAGTTGTTGTAGGAGTAGTAGTCATCGTAGTATCTGTAGTAGTAATTGTAGTTGTAGTAGTCATAATAGTAGTCGTAGTCATAGTAGTAGTTTTTGTGCTAGTAGCAGTTGTAGTAGTAGTAATTGTTGTGGTAGTAGCAGTAGTAGTGGTAGTACTTGTTGTTGTAGCAGCCATATTAGTAGTTGTAGCATTCATAGTAGTAGTTATGGTTGTAGTAGTTGTAGTTGTAGTAGAAGTAGTAATTGTATTGTTGTTAATATTATTATTATCATTACTAGTAGTAGTAGTACTAGTAGTAGGAGTAGCAGTTTAGTAGGATTAGTAGTTGTAGTGGTAGTAGTAGTCGTATTAGCAGTAGCAGAAGTAGCTATAGTAATGTAGAGGTGGTAAGAGTTGTAGTAGTAGAAGTACTACTAACTACTAATAGTTAATAGTAGTAGAAGTAGCTAGTAGTACTACTACTACTAATAATAGGTAGAGTAGTAGTGTAGTAGGAGAGGAGCAAGTAATAGGAGTGAGCGGTTGCAATAGTAATAGTAGTAGTAGTTAGTGTATTAGCAGTATTAGTAGTAGGAGTAGTAGTAGGTGTAGTAATAGGACCAGGAGAAGCAGTAGTAATAGTAGTAGTAGTTCGAGCAGTACTAGTAGTAGGAGCAACAACAGAAATAGTAGAAGTGGTAGTAGTAATAGTAGCAGTCGTAGTCGTAGTAGTAGTAGTAGGAGTCGTAGTCGTAGTAGTAGTAGTGGTAGTAGTAGTCGTAGTAGTAGTAATAGTCATAGTAGAAGTTGGAGTAGCAGCAGTAGGAGTACTATTTGTAGTAATAGTAGTAGCAGTGCTAGTAGTCATAGTATTAGTCATAGAAGTAGTAGGAGTAGTAGTAGTAGTAGTAGAAGTAGGAGAAGTAGTAGTAATAGTAGTATTAGTAGTACTACTACTAACAGTGGTTGTAGTAGTAGAAGTAGTAGTAGTAGGAGAAGGAGTAGTTGTAGGAGTAGTACTAAGAGTGGGAGTAGCAGTTGTAATAGTAGTTGCAAGGCTAGTAGTAGTAGGAGTAGGAGTACGAGTAGTAGTGGTAATAGTAGTCTTAGTAGTCATAGGAGTAGTCGTAGGTGTAGTAATAGGAGTAGGGGTAGCAGTAGCAATAGTAGTCGTAATTGTAGTAGTAGTAGTAGGAGGAGTTGCAGTAGTAGGTGTTGTAGTAGCAATAGTAGTAGCAGTAGTCGTAGGAGTAGTAGTAGGACTAGTAGTAGAAGTAGTAGTAGTAGCAGTAGTAGTAACAACTATAGTAGTAGTAGTAGTAGTAGTAGTACGAGGAGTAATAGGAGTAGTAGTAGGAGTAGCAATAGTAGCAGTAATTGTAGTTGAAGAAGTAGTAGTAGTGGTGGTAGTAGTATTAGTAGTAGTAGTAGTAGTTGTAATAATAATAGTTGTTGTAGTAGTATTAGTAGTAATGGTCATAGTAGTAGAAGTAGTAATAGTAGTAGCTGTAGTAGGTGTATTTGGAGTAATAGTAGTAGTAGCTGGAGTATTAGTTGTAATAGTAGTAGTAGTTGTTGTTGTTGTATCAGTAATAGTAGTAGTACAAGTAGTTGTAGTTGTAGTAGTATTAGTAGCAGTTGTAGTAGCCGCAGCAGTAGTAGCAGTTGTACTAGTCATATAGTAGAAACAGTTGGTGTTGTTGTAGTAGTAGTTGTAATAATAGTTGTAATAAAAGTAGTAGTAGTAGGAGGAGGAGCAGTAGTTATTGGAGTAGTAGTTGAAGCAGTAGGAGTAGTCGTAGGAGTAGCAGTAGAAGTAGTAGCAGTAGCAGCAGTAATAGTAGTATTAGTAGTAGTAGTAGTCATAGTTGTAGTAGTTGTTGTAGTAGCAGTAGGAATAGCAGTAGGAGTAGTAATGGTAGTCATAGTAGTAGTAATTGTAATTGTAGGGGTACTAGTTGTAATAGTAGAAGAAGAAGTAGTAGTAGTAGTAGTAGTAGTAGTAGTAGTAGTAGTAGTAGCAACAGCAATAGTAGTAATAATAGTAGTTGTTGTTGTAATAATAGTAGTAGTAGTAATGGAAGTAGAACTATTAGTAATTGTAGTATTTGTAGTAGGTGTATTAGGAGTAGTAGTAGTATTAGAAGCAGCAGTAGTAGTAATAGTAGTAGAAGTAGAAGAAATAGTAGTATTGGAAATAGTACTAGCAGTAGTTGTTGTTGTTGGAATAGTAGTAGTAGTAATAATAGTTGTATTAGTAGTAGTGGTGGTAGTAGTAGTAATAGTAGTTGTAGAAGTTGTTGTAATAAAAGTGGTATTGGCAGTAGTAGTTCTACTAGTAGTAGTAGCAGCAGTAGTAGTAGTAGTACTAGTAGCAGCAGGGGTTATAGTAGTAGCTCTATCAGCAGCAATAGTAGTAACAATAGCCACAACAATAGTAGTAGTAGTAGAAGTAGTAGTAATAGCTGTAGCAGTTGTAGCTGTAGTTGCGGTCGTAGTAGTAATAGTAGTCGTAGTACTAGTTGTAGTGGCAACGGTAGCAGCAACAGCAGTAGTTGTTGTTGTAGCAGCAGCAGTAGTCGTTGTAGCTGTATTGGTTGTAGTAGTCGAAGTCATGTAGTAGTAGTAGTAATTGTAGCTGCGGTAGCATTAGTAGTAGCAGAAGTAGTAGTAGTAGCATTCGTAGTCATAGTAGCTGTAGCAACAGTAGCAGTAGTAGTAGCAGAAGTAGTAGCAGTAGCATTCGTAGTCATAGTAGCCCTAGCAATAGTAGCAGTAGTAGTAATTTTTTGAGCAGCAAAATCAATAATAGAAGTAGTTATTATTGTTGTATTAGTAGTAGTACTAGTAATGATAGTAGTAGTAGTAGTAGTAGCAATAGTATTAGCATTAGTTGTAGTCATTGTAGCAATAGCGGTAGTAGTATTAATACTAGTAGTAGTAGAAGTAGTAATAGTAGCAAAAGTAGTAGTAGTTGGAAAAAAGTAGTAGTAGCAGAAGTAGTAGCAGCAGCATTTGTAGTAGTAGTTGAATTAGCTGTAGGAATATTAGAAGAAGTAGTACTAATAGTAGTAGTAGTGGTAGTAGTAGTAGTCCCGTAGTAGTACCCGTGGTAGTTGTAGCAGAAGCAGCAGAAGTAGTAGTCATAGTTGTAGTGAAAGCAATAGCAGTATAGTTGCACGAGTAGAAGTAGTAGTAGCAGCAACAACAACAGTAGCAGTTGTAGTGGTTGAAGCTGCAGTAGTAGTAGTAATTGTCATAGTAGTGGTAAAAGTTATTGTTGTAGTTGCAGTAGCAGTCGTTGTAGTAATAGCCACAGTAGTAGAAACAGAAGTAGCAATAGTAGTAGTACCAATAGTACGAGTAGTTGTAGTAGTAGTAGTTGTTATTGTAGCACTAGTGGTTTTAGCAGTAGTGATAGCAGAAGGATTAGTAGTAGTAGTAGTAGCAGCAACAGTCGCTGTAGCAGTAGCAATAGCAGTAGGCGTAGTAGTTGTAGCAGCAATAGTAGCAGTAGTAGTAGCAGTAGCAGTAGGTCCAGTAGTAGTAGCAGTATAAGTAGTAGAAGTTGTAGTTGCAACAGAAGTAGTGGTAGCAGCAGTAGTAGTAGTAGGTATAGTAATAGTAGTAGTAGCCACAGCAGTCGTAGAAGGCGTAGTTGCAGCGGCAGCGTCAGTGGCGATAGTAGTATTACTTGTAGTAGTTGTAACAACAACAACAGCCGTAGTAGTAGTAGTAGGGGGAGTTGCAGTAGTAGTAGAAGTAGTTGTGGTAGCAGCAGCAGCTGTAGTAGTCATACCAACAGCAGTAGAAGTGGTTGTAGTAGTAATAGTTGTCATAGCAGCAGTAGTAGTAGTTGTATTGCTAGTGATAATAGTAGTAGTAGTAATGGTAATAGTAGTAGAAGTAGTTGTAGTAGTAGGAGTCGTAGGAGAAGTATTTGTAGCAGTGGCATTAGCAATAATGCAACGAGTAGTAGCAGAAGTAGTAATAGTAGTTGTAGTAGTAGTAGTAGCAGCAGTAGTAGTAATAGAAGTAGTAGTAGTAGTAGCTGTAGTAGTAGCAGCAGCAGCGGTAGTAGTATTAGTAGTAGCTACAGAAGCCATAGCAAATACTGTAGCAGCAGTAGTAGATGTAGTAGCACCAGTAGCAATTGTAGTAGCAATAGTAGCTATAGTAGTAGCAACAGTAGCTGCCGTAATAGTAGTAGTAGCTGTAGATGTAGTAGTTGTAGTAGTTGTTGTAGTAGTAGCGAAAGTAGCAGCAGCCGTAGCAGTAGTAGTAGTAGCAACAGTAGCAGCAGCAGTATCAGTAGTAGGAGTAGTTGCTTCAAAATTAGTAGTAGTAATGGTAGCATTAGTAGTATTAGTAGTAAGAGTAATGGTAGTTGCAGTAGCTGCAATAGTAGTAGTACTAGTAGTAGTTGTAGTAATTGTAGCAGCAGCAGTATTTGTAGTAGTAGTTTAGTAGTTGTAGTAGTTGAAGTCGTAGTAGTAGTAATAGTAGTATTAGTAGTAGTAGTAGTAGTAGTTGCAGTAGTAGCAGTTGTTGTAGTAGTTGAAGCAGATACAGTTGTAGTAGTAGTACTAGTAGCAATAGTTGTCGTAGTTGTAGTCTTAGCAGAAGTTGTAGTAGTTTGAAAAGTTGCAACTGTAGTAGTAGTAGTAGGACTACTAGTACTGGTAGTAGTAGTAGCGGTAGTTGTGGTAGTAGTAATAGTAGTAATAATAGTAGTAGTAGAAGCAGTAGCAGTGGTGGAATAATAGTAGTAGTGCTAATAGAAGTAGCTATGCAGAAGCAGTAGTCGTGGTGGTTGTTGTCGCAGTAGCAGTAATAGTAGTAGTAGAAGAAGTACTAGTAGTTGTAGTAGTAGATGTCGTAGAAATAGTAGTTGCTGTAATAGTAGGAGGAGGAGGAGTGGTAGCTATGGCAGCAGTAGAAGTAGTAGTAGCAGTAGTAGCAATAATTGTTGTATTAGAAGGGGGAGGAGGAGGTGGAGTAGTAGTAGTACTAGTACTACTACTACTAGTAGATGTTTGAGTAGTAGAAGTAGTAATACTAGTTGTAGCAACAGTAGCATAAGTAGAACTGCAATAGTAGTAGTAGTGGTGGTGGTAGTAGTAACAACAGTTGCAATCCTAGTCGTGGTAGTAGTGGTAGTTGTCGATGTAGTAGTGGTAGTAGTAGTAGTGGTAATAGCAGTAGCCGTAGCAATGTGGTAGTAGTAGCAGTCATAGATGGAGTAGTAGAAGTAGTAGTAGTACTAGCAACAGTAGTAGTAAATGTAGTAGTAGCAATAGTGGTAGCAGTAGGAGAACTAGTAGTAGTAGTTGTTGTTGTTGTTGAAGTAGCAATAGTAGTAGTAGTATTAGTAGTAGTAGCAGTACTAGCTATAGTAGTAGTTGTGGTAGTTGTAGTTGTAGCTGTAGTAGTAGTAGTGGCAATAGTAGTACCAGATATAGCTGTAGTAGTAGCAATAGTAGCAGTAGTAGTTGTTGTTGTTGTAGGAGAAGTAGTAGTAGTTGTTGTAGTTATAGGAGTAGTAGTAGTAGTTGTTGTTGTTGTAGAAGTAGTAGTAGTAATAGTAGTAGCAGCAGTAATAGTAGTCGTAGTAGTAGTAGTAGTAGTAGTAGTATTAATAGTAGTATTAGTAGTAGCAGTAGTAGGAATAGTAGTAGTAGGAGAAGTACTAGTTGCTATTATTGTAGGACAAGTTGTAGTAGTAGCAGTAGTAGTTGTAGCAGTAGTCGTAGCAGTTGTAGTAATAGTATTAGTAGTAGTAGTAATAGTACGAGCAGTGGTAGTAGTAGCAGCAACAGTAATTATAGTAGTAGAAGTAAAAGTAGTAGTACAGGTAATAGTAGTAATAGAAATAATAGTGGTAGTAATAGTTGTAATAGTAGTAATAGTAGTAATTATTGTAGTAGAAGTAGTTGTAGTAGTAGCAGCTACAGCAATAGTGGTAATAGTACTAGTAGTAGCAGTTGTATTAATAATAGTATCAGTAGTAGTAGCAGCAGCAGCAGCAATAGTAGCAGTAGTAGTAAAAGTAGTAGTAATAGTAGCAGTAGTAGTAATAGTAAAAGTAATAGTGGTAGGACTAGACGTAGTAGTAGTAGTTTTCTAGTAGTAGTTGTTGTTGTCATAGTAGTAGTAGTAGTAGTAGTAGTAGTAGTAATAGTACATTAGCAGCAATAGTAGTAGAAATAGTACAAGTCGTAGTAGTAGCAATAGTAGCAGTATCAGTGGTAGAAGCTGTAGCAGCAACAGTAGAAGTAGTAGTATTAGTAGAAGTAGTAGTAGTCGTAGCAGTAGTACTAGTACTAGCAGCAGCAGTAGCAGTAGTAGCAGTTGTAGGAGATGTAGAAGTAGTAGTAGAAGCATTAGTTGTTGCAGCAGGAGCAGCAGCAGCAATAGTTGCTGTAGTAGTAGAAGTAGCAGTAGGGGCAGTAGTTGTAGTAGTTGTAGTGGCGGTAGCAATAGTAGTAGAAGTACTAGTAGCAGCTGTAGTAGAAGTAGGAGGAGGAGGAGGAGGAGGAGGAGGAGTAGTAGCGGTAGTAGTAGTACTAGTAATAGTAGTAGAAGTAGCAAAAGTAGAAGTGCGACTAGTGGTAGTAGCAGAAGTAGTATTGGCAGTAATACTAGTTGTTATTGTAGGCGAAGTTGTAGTAGTAGTAGCAGCAGCAGCAGTAGTAATAGTAGTAGTTGTTGTAGTAGCAATAGTAGTAATAGTAGCGGTAGAAGTAGTAGTAGTAGTAGAAATAGTAGTAATGAAATAGTACTGGTAGCAATAGTAGTAGTAATAATAGTAGAAGTTGCAATAGTAGTTGCAATAGTAGTAGTAGTGCTAGTAGTTGCAATTGTACTAATAGTAGTAGTTGTAGTAACAGTAGCAGCAGTAATAGAAATCGTAGTAGTAATAGTAGTTGCAGCAGAAGTAGTATTAGTAGTAATAGTAATTGATATAACAGTAGCGGTGGCAGCAATAACAGTAGTAGCCGCAGCAGTAACAGCAATAGTAATAGTAGTAGCAGCAGAAGCAATAGTAGTAGCAATAGTTGTAGTAGTAGTGGTAGCAGTGTCATAAGTAGCTATAGTAGTAGAAGTAGTAGTAGTAGTAGCAGTATTAGCAATAGTAGCACTAGTAGTGCTAGTAGTAATAGGAGTAGTAGTAGCAATTGTAGTTGTAGCAGTGGTAGTTTTAGTACTACTGGCAGCAGTAGTACTAGTAGTAGTAATAGTAGTAGTGGTAGTCTTAGTAGTAGTAGAACTAGTAGAAGTTGTGTTTGTAGTAGTAGGAGTAGTAGTATTAGCAGTCACAGCAGAAGTAGCAATAGTAACAGTTGTCGCAGTTGTAGTAGCGACAAAATATTAGTGTTAGTAGTAGTAGTGGTAGGAGCAGTCGAAGCAGTAGTTACAGTGCTAGTAGTCGTAGGTGCAACATTGCAGCAGTAGTAGTAATAGCAATGGTTGTAGTAGGAGAAGCAACACTAGTAGCAGTAGCAGCAGTAGTAGTAGCAGTAGTAGTAATAGTAGTATTTGTACAAGTAGCAGCAGCAGTAGTAGCGAAAGTAGTATTTGTACAAGTAGCAGCAGCAGTAGTAGCAATAGTAGTAGTAGTAGTATTTGCACGAGTAGTAGTAGAAGTAGTAGTAGAAGTCTTATTAGACCTAGTAGTAGTAGTAGGTGTAGTAGTAGTAGCAGTAGCAGTAGCAGTTGTAGTAGCAGTAGTAGTTGTAGTCACAGTTGTAGTAGTGGTAACATTAGTAGTAGTAGTGGTAGTAGTAATAGTAGTTGTAGTAATAGTGGTAGTAGCAGCTGCTGTAGTAGTAGTAGCAGCAGCTATAGTGGTAGTGGTAGCAGTAGTAGCGGTAGCAATGGCAATAGTTGCAGTCGTAGCAGTTGTAGTAGTAGTAATAGTAGTAGTAGTAGCAGTAGCTGTGGTAGTAGTAGTAGTAGTAGTAGTTTGTAGTAGCAGAAGTTGTAGTAGGAATAGTAGGAGTAGCAGTAGCAGCAGTAGCTGTAGTAGGTGTAATAGCAACAGTAGTAGTAGTAGTAGTAGTAGGAGTAGAAGTAGTTGTAAAAGTTGCAGCAGCAATAATAGTAGTAGAAGTTGCAGCACCACTCGTAGCCAAAGTTGTAGTCCCAGTGGCAATTATAGCAGTAGTAGTAGCAATAATAGTAGCAGTTGTAGTAGAACCATTAGCGATGGCAACAATAGTAGTAGTACCAGCAGAACTCATAGTTGTAGTTGTAGTAGTAATAGCAGTAATAGTTATAGTAATAGTAGAAGTAGTAGTAGTAGAGATAATAGTAGTAGTTTTAATTATAGTAGTAGTAGTAGTAATTGTTATAGTACTATTAGTAATAGTAGTAGTGGTGGTAGGTGTAGTAGTAGTAGCAGCAGTAGTAGTTGTTGTAGTAGTACTAGGAGGAGAAGTAGTAGTTGTAGGAGTAGTGGTAGTAGTAGGAGAAGTAATAGTAGTAGCAGCAGCAGCAGTAGTAGGTATAGTGGTATGAGAAGTTGTTGGAATAGTAGTAGCAGTAGTAATAGTAGTAGTAGTAGCAGTAGTAGTAGTAGTAGTAGTAGTAGAAGTAGTAGTAGTAGTCGTATCAGTGGTGGCGGCGGCAGTAGTAGTAGTACTAGCAGTAGCAATAGTTGTAGCAGTAGTAGTAGCAGTTGTTGTAGGAGAGGTAGTAGTAATAGTATTTCTTATAGTTGTAGGAGAAGTAGTAGTACTAGTTATAGAAGTTGTAGTAGAAACAGTTGTAGTAGCAGTACCAATAGTAGTAGTAGTAGTAGTAGTAGTAGTAGCGGTAGCACTAGGGGTAGTGGTAGAAGTAGTAATAGCAGCCACAGCAGCAGCAACAGCAGTAGTATTAGTAGTTGATGTAGTAGTAGCAGCAACAGTAGTAATAGTTATTGTAGTAGTAGTGGCAGTAGTAGCTGCAGCCGTAGTAGTTGTTGTAGTTGTAGTAGCAGTAGCAGCAGCAACAGTAGTATAGTACCAGAAGCCATAGTTGTACTAGTAGGAGTAGTAGTAGTAGCAGCAGTTGTTGTTGTAGTTGTTGTGGTCGTTGGAGAACTAGTAGTAGTGGTAGTAGTAGTGGTAGTAGTAGTAAGGAGAAGCGGTAGTAGTAGCATTAGCAGTAGTAGCTGTAGCAGAAGTAGTAGCTGTAGCTGAAGTTACAGTAGTAGTAGGAGTAGTAGTGGACGCAGTAATAATAGTTGTAGTTGTAGTGGTTGTTGTTGTTGTTGTTATTGTAGTAGTAGTAGCACTAGAAGTTATGGCAACAGAAGCAATAGTAACAGCAGCAGTAGTTGTAATAATAGTAGTTGTTCTTGTAATATTAGTAGCAGTAGTAGTAGTAGCCTCTGTCGTAGTAGTGATAGCACTAGTAGCCGTTGTAGCTGTAGTAGTAGTAGCAATCGTGGTAGTTGTAGTAGTAGCAATTGCAACAATTGTAGAAGCAGTAATGTTAATAGTGGTAGTAGTAGTAGTTGTTGTTGTAGTTGTTGTAGTAGTTGTTGTAGTAGTAATAAGAGTCTTAAGTAGCAGCAGTAACATTAGTAGTAGCAAAAGCAGTGGCAGTAGTAGTAGTAGTAGTAGTAGCTGTAGTGGTAGTATCAGCTTTAGCAGTAGCCATTGCAGTAGTAGTAGCAGCTATAATAGTGGTAGCAGCAACTGTTGTAGTAGTAGTAGTTGTTGTCGTTGTTGTTGTTGTTGTACTACTTGTAGTAGTTGTACTAGAAGTAGCAGTAAAAGCTGTAGCAGTAGAACAACAATAGAAGTTGTAGTAGTTGTAGTAGTAGCAGAAGCTGTACTAGTAGCAGTAGAGCAGTATTAGTCGTAGTGGTAGTCACAGTAGGTGCAGTTATAGTAGTAATAGTAGAGGATGTAGTAGTAGTAGTAGCCATAGCTGTAGTAGTTGCAGTAGCAGTACTATGACCAGTAGTAGTGCTAATAGTACTAGTTGTAGTGGTAATTGTTGTTATTGTTGTTGTAGTAGTAGTAGTTGTTGTAGCAATTGTTATAGTAGTAGTAGAAATAGTAGTAGCTGTAGGAGCAGTAGTAGTAGTAGTCCTTACCGCACTAGTTTTGTTGGTAGTAGCAGTAATAGCAGTCGTAGTAGTAGTAGTAAAAGTAGTAGTAGCAACAACAACACTAGCAGTAGCAGTAGCAATAGTAGTAGCAGTAGTAGCAGCTGTAATCACAATAGTTGCAGTGGTAGCAGTAGTAGCGATAGTAGTCGCAGTAATAGTAGTAGTAGTATTAACTGTAGTAGTAGTAGATGTAGTCGCAGTAGTAGAAGAAATAGTAGTAGTATGAGAAGTACAATAGTAGTAGTAGCAGTAGTAGTAGTAGCAGCAACAGTAGCTGGAGTAGAAGTAGTAGTAGTCGTAATAATAGCAGTTGTAGTAGTAGGAGGAGAAATAGAGTATTAGTGAAAGCAATAGTCATAGTAGCATTATTAGTATTAGTAGTGGTGGTGGTGCTGGCAATATTAGTTGTCGCAATAGTAGTAGTACTAGTCGTAGTAGCAGCAGCAGTAGTAGTAATTGAAGTAGTAAAAATAGTAGTAGTAGTTGTTGTTGTTGTTGTTGTAGCGGTAGCAGTAGTAACAGTTGAAGCAGTATTTGTAGCAGTAGTATTAGTGGCAATAGTAGCGATAGTAGTAGCACTAGTTGTAGTAGTAGCAATAGCACTACTAGTAGTAGCAACAGCAGTAGTAGCAGCAGTAGTAGTAGTAGTAGCTATAATAGTAGTAGTAGAAGCAATAGTAGCAGTAGTAGGAGTTGTGGTGGTAATAAAACTGGTAATAGTAGCAGTTGTAGTAGCAGCAGCAGCAGTAGTAGTATTAACAACAATAGTAGCAGTAGTGATAGTATAAGTAGCTGTAGTAGTAATAGTTGTTGTTGTAGTAGCGAAAGTAGTTATAGTAGTAGTAGTAGCTGTAGTTATAGTAGCATTGTAGTCATAGTAGAAGTAGTGGTAGCAAATGTAGTAACTAGAGTTGGATTGGTGGTAGTTGTAGTACTAGTAGTAGGAACAGCAGAAGTAGTAGCAGCAGCAGTAGCAACAGTAGTAGTCCTAGTAGTAGTAGTATTAGTCGTAGTAGTAGTAATAGTAGTTGTAGTAGTCGTAGTAGTCATAGTCGTTGTAGTAGTATTCGTAATAGCAGTAGTAGTAGTTGGAGTAGTAGTAGTAGTGGTTGTTGTAGCAGTAATATTAGTAGTATCAGTAGCAGTAGTAATCGTAGTAACTGCAGTAGCAGTAGTAATAGTAGTAATAGTCGTAGCAGCAGTAGCAATAGTAGTCTTAGCTATAGTAGGAGTAGTAGTAGTATTAGAAGTAGTTGTGCTAGTAGTAGTTGTTGTTATAATAGTAGTAGTAGTAGTTATAGTTGTAGTAGTAGTAGAGCAGCAATAGAAGAAGTAGAAGTTGTAGTAGTAGTATAATTAGTACTACTAGTAGTAGAGATGTGGTAGTAGTAGGAGTTGTAGTAGTAGTAGTAGAAGATGTAGTAGTAGCTTAGTAGTAGCTGTAGTAGCAGCTGCAACAATAGTAGTAGCAGTACTAGGAGTAGTAGTGGTAGTTTCTGTTGCTCCTACAGTAGTTGAAGTACTTGTTGTAGTTGTTGTAGTAGTAATTGTAGTAGCTGTAGCAGTTATAGTTGTAGTAGTAGTTATAGTAGTTGTAGCAGTAGTAGCAGCAGCAGTCATAGTAGTCGCAGTAGTAGCTGTAGTAGTAGCAGTAGTAGAAGCAGATGCAATAGTAGTAGTAGTTGTAGTAGCAGCGGTAATCACAGTAGTTGTGGTGGTGGTAGTAGTAGTAGGAGTAGGAGTAGTAGTAGTAATAGTAGTAGTTGTTGTAGTCGTACTAGTAGTACTAGTAGTAGCAGTAGTAGTAGTCGTGGTAGCAATAGTAGTAGTTGTTGTTGTAGAAGCAATAGTAGCTATAGCAGTAGAAGTTGCAGAAGTAGTAGAACTAAGGTAAGTAGTTGTAATATATGTAGCAGCAGTAGTAGTAGTAGCAATGGTAGTTGTAGTAGAAGGAGTAGTAGTATTAGTAGTAACAAAAGTAGTAGTTGTTGTAGTAGCAGTTGTTGTAGTTTTAGTAGAGGTAGTAATTGTAGTAGTAGTAGTATATGTAGTAATAGCAATAGTAGTAGCAATAGTAGACACAGTAGTAGTAGCCGTAGCAGTAGCAGAAGCAGCAGTAGCAGTCATAGCAGAAGCAGCAATAGTAGTCATAGCAGTAGTAGTAGTTGTAGTATTGGTACTAGTGGCCGTAGTAATTGTAGTAGCAGTAGCAGTAGCAGTAGCAGTAGTTGTCATACTAGTAGTGGTAGCTGTGGTAGTAGTAGCAGTAGTTGTAGGAGAAGCAACATTATTAGTAGGAGTAGGAGTAGTACAAGTAGCAGTAGTAGTAGTAGGAGTAATAGTAGTAGTAGTAGTACTAGCAGTAGTAGGAGTAGTAGCAGTAGTCGTAGCAATAGTAGTAGTTGTAGCAGAAGTAGCAGAAGTAGTAGCCATAGTACTAGTAGCAGTTGGAGCGGCCGCACTCATTGTACTAGTAGCACTAGTAGTAGTTGTAGTAGCAACAATATAGTAGCAGCATAGTTGCAGTAGTAGCAATAGTAGTAGTAGTAGCGGTAGTTGTAGCAGTAGTTTTAGGAGTAGTAGTAGTAGCAGAAGCTGTAGTATCAATAGTAGCAGAAGTAGAAGTAGTAGTTGTTGTATTATTTGCAGTAGTATTAACAGAAGTAGTAGTAGTTGTTGTAGTAGTAGTAGTAGTATTATTATTAGTAGTAGTAATAGTAGAAGTTGTAGCAGTAGCACTAGTAGTTGTAGTAGCAGTAATAGTTGAAGGAGTAGCAGTCATAGATGTGGTAGTATTAGCAGCAGTAGTTGCGATAGTAGTTGTGGCCATGGTAGTAGTCGTAGTAGTAGTAGTACTGCTAGAAGGAGTAGTAGTACTAGTACTAGTAGTAGTAAGAGTAGTAGGAGTAGTAAGAGTACTAGCATAAGCAGTAGTTGTGGTCATATTAGCAGTAGTTATAGTAGTAGTTGTAGGGGCAGTAGTGTTGTTGTTGTAGTAGTTGTAGTAGCGATAGTAGTAGTCGTGGTAGGAGTAGTAGTAGTTGCTGTTGTAGAACCAATAGTAGCCCTAGCAGTAGTGGTTGCAGAAGTAGGAGAAGTACGGGAAGTAGTAGTAATAGTTGCAGCAGCAGCAGCAGTAGTAGTAACGATAGTAGTGGTAGAAGGGGTAGTAAAATTAGTACTAGTAGTAGTATTAGTTGTAACAAAAGTAATAGTCGCAGTAGTAGTAGTAGTAGCGATAGTAATTGTAGTAGTAGCGGTAATAATTGTAGTAGTAGCAGCAGTAGTAGTAGGAGCAGTAGTAGTAGCGGTAGTAATTGCAGTAGTTGTAGGAGCAGTAGCAATGTTACTAGCAGGAGCAGTAGTAGTTGGAGTAGTACAAATTGTAGTAGTAGTAGCTGCAATAGTAGTAGTAGTAGTACTAATAGAAGTAGTTGTATTAGCTATAGTAGTAGCAAATGTAGTAGTACTAGTAGTAGCAGTAGCAGTAGTGGCAGCAGCCGCAGTAGTTGTAGTAGTAGTACTAGTATTAGTAGTAGTAGCAACAATAATAGTAGTAGCAATAGTAGTAGCAGGAGAAGTAGAAGTAGTAGTCACCGCAATAATTGCAGTAGTAGTATTACTAGTAGTAGATGTAGTGTCAGAAGTAATAGTAGTAGTCGTAGTAATGGTAGTAGTAGCAGTAGTATTAGCAGAGGTAGTAGACGTTGTCGTGGTTGCAGTAGTGGTAGTAGTAGTAATATTAGTATTAGTAGTAGTCGCAATAGAAGTTGTAGCAGCCGTCGCAAAAGTAGTAGTAGTAGTAATAGTTGTAGCAGAAGTCACAAGAGTAGCAGTTGTATTAGTGGTAGTAATAGCAGCAGTAGCCTCCGTAGTAACAATAGTAGTAGTAGTAGTAGTAGTAGTAGTCGTCGATGTAGTAGCAGCAGTAGCAGCAGTGGTAGTAGAAGCAGCACTAGCTGCGGTAGTAGTTGCAATAGTAATAAATGTAGTAGTGGCAGTAGTAGTAGTAGTAGTAGGAGAAGTAGTAGTAGTAGCAGTAGAAGTAGCAGTAGCTGTAGTAGTAAGAGAACTAGTTAGAGTAGCAGTAGTAGCAGTAGTAGCAGTAGGAGTAGTTGTGGTAGTGGCTGTGGTAGCATTAGTAGTATTAGTAGCAATAGTAGTATTTGTAGTAGTAGAAGCACTACTTGCAAGAGCAGCAACAATATTCGGAGTAGTACCAATAATAGTAGTAGTTGTTGCAGCAATAGTGGTAGTAGTAGTACTAATAGTAGGAGTAGTGGTAGCAGTAGTCATAGCCGTAGTAGTTGCCGCAGATGTACTAGCAGTAGTCATAGTAGCAGTAGCTGCAGTAGTTATAGCAGTAGTAGCAATAGTAGTAGCAATAGCTGGAGCTGTGGTAGTAGCAGTAGTAGTAGGAGTAGTCATAGTAACTGCAATGGTAGCAGTAATGACAGTAGAGGTAGTCGTATTCGCTACAGTAGTTGTAGTTGTAGTTGTTGTTGTAGTAGTAGTAGTAGTATTATTAGTAATAGTCGTTGTCGAAGTTGTAGCAACACAAGCAAAAGTAGTAGCAATAGCAGTAGTAGTAATAGTTGTAGCAAAAGTTGCAACAGTAGCAATCGTACTAGTGGTAGTAATAGCAGTAGTCGCAGCAGTGGTAACTATAGTAGCAAGAATAGTAGTAGTTGTAGTAGTAGTAGAACTAGAAGCAGCAGTCGCATTAGTAGTAAAATAGTAGTAGCAGTAGTAGTTGTAGTAGGAGAAGCCATTGTAATATTAGCAGTAGAAATGGCAGTAGCTGTAGTAGTAGGAGAAGTAATTATAGTAGTGGCAGCTGTAGTAGCTGTAGTAGTAGAAGTAGTAGCAGTACTAGTAGTTGTTGTTGTTGTTTTAGTACTGCTAGTAGTCGCAGTAGTTGCAGCCTAGTAGCAGTAGTTGTTGTTGTTGTTGTAGGAGAAGTAGTGGTAGTTGGTGGCGTAGAGAAGGTTTAAAATTTCGGCCGAAATCGAGACATCTCGGTCGAAATAGTATGATTTTGGCTAGTGCCGCAATGTATCGGCCCAAATTGTTTCGGTTTAGGGTTTTGAATGGCGGCGAGCACAGAGTTGGCGGGTGAGCACAACACGAGGGGAGATCAAGCAGCGCGCTCGTGCGGGAAAGTCATGCGAGGAGCACGCGGGGCGAGCTCGTGCGGGGAGCTCACACGAGGAGCTCCCGAAAGGAGCTCATGCATGGAGCTCACTCTAGCTCGCGCTAGGAGTTCTCTTGGTGCGCTTGTGCGGGGAGCTTGCACTGTGAGCTCACGCCGTCGCCCCACCTGCGCCCTCGCACCGACTTCACGCCCGAGCCTACGCCATCGAGCTAGCCTTCGGTGCTCGTACCAGCACACTTGCAAGAGCGGGCACGCCAGCCTGGTGCCCACCCCGTTGCCGGCCTCACTCCCATGCCCGCTCCCTCGTTGGCCTTGCACCCATGCTCGTGCGCTCTCCAGCCTGCCACCTCTCTTGTGCCCGCCTCGCGTCCTCACGGACCTAGCCCTTGCTCTCGCGAGCTAGCGCCGGCCTCGTACTCGTGCCAGCGTTGTCGCTAGCCTCGCTCCGGCTCCCTCACCGGCCTAACCCCTGCGCGAGCGCAATCACGCCCTTGCCAATCTCTGCCAGATACTGTTCACGTGCATGGGATTGTTCACGTGACTGTTCATTATTTTAAAAATTTTGAAACATATTATAATTTTCTTAATTTGAAGTTAAAAAATAATTGAAATAAAGTTAAATTTTGGTCAAAATATAATTAATAATAAAAAAAATATTTTGGTTGAAACTGAAATGAAAATGGTCTTGACCGAAATGCGTTGATTTTTTTGTTCAGGTGGATGCGTGCATGACAGTTCCACCGAAAGCAAAGCAAAAAAAATTATGTTTGTCCCACCGTCATGTGAATCACTGCCATGAGATCGCGCAGAGCTTGTTATTCTGTCCTGTATGTCTATAAATGTTCATCTAAATCGTCCAGGTACTGAATTTATAATTTCACATCTAGATGTTCTAAACTCCACTGATGATGATTATGATGATGATGATGATTAGTTGTATTATGTTATAATTAATAACGAATGTGTCAAATATATTTTAATAATAAATTAAATTTGTTTATATTAATTTTTAACTTTTAATCATATTCATATTATTTCTCGTATACTTTTTATATAGTAATATATAAAAAATAGACAATATTAGTGGTTAACTATCAAAATTAATTTCAATTAATTAAAATAATATTTAATATTATGGTAAAATTAATTATAAATTCTTTCATAATTTTTAAATTTTTATTAAAAAATTTTAAAATTTTATCGTATTTTTAATTTGAATTCAAAGTAAAATAAAAATATAGTGAAACTCTCGTCAATACATAATTAATAACCAAAAAAAATCTTTCGGCCGAAACTGAAACGACTGAAACGGCTGAATCGTATTGGTTTCGTTAGGTGCCAAAACCAAAACCGAAACCGAAACCGAGATTTAAAATCTTTGTTCTAGTTGCAGTTGTAGGAGAAGTAGTAGCAATAGTAGCTATAGAAGTAATTTTAGTACTATTAGTAGCAGTAGTAGTAATAGTAGCAGTAGTAGTAATAGTAGTAATAGTAATAGTAGTAGTATCAGAAGCAGTAGTAGTAGAAGTAGTACTAGTAGAAGAAACAGTAGAAGTAGCAGCAATAATAGAAGTATCAGCAGCAATAGTATTAGTAGTAGTAGTAGAAGTAGAAGTAGTAGGAGAAGTAGCAGTAGTGATAGAAGTAGGTGTAGTAGTATAAGAAGTAGTTAGAGTATTAATCACAATTGTAGTTGTAGTTGTAGAAGTAGTAGTAGCAGTAGTAGTAGTTGTTGTTGTAGTAGAAGTAGCAGTAGTTGTAGCAGAAATAATAGTAGTAGCAGTAGTAGTAGCAGTCATTGTTGTAATACTAGCGGTAGTAGTACTTGAAGCAGTAGTAGCAGTAGCAGTGGAAGTAGTTGTAGGACAAATAGTAGTACTTGTTCTAGGAGAAGTAGTAGTAGTAATAGTAGTAGTAGTAGTAGTTGCAGTAGAAGTAGTTATAGAAGTAGTACTATTAGTAGCAATATTAGTAATAGCAGTAGTAGTAGTTGTCGTAGTTGCAGTCGAAGTTGTTGTTGTTGTTGTCGTTGTTGTTGTTGTTGTTGTAGTAGTAGTGGTAGTGGTGGCAGTGGTAGTAGTAGTAGCAGTAGTAGTTGAAGTAGTAGTAGCAATCGTAGCAGTAGAAGTAGTAATAGTAGTATTAGTAGTTGCAGTAGGCGTAGGACAACTACAATAGTAGTTATTGTAGTAGTTGAAGTAGTACCAGTAGTAGCAGTCATAGCAATTGTGGTGGTGGTAGTAGTAGTAGTAGTAGTAGTAGTAGTAGAAGTAGTAGTGGATGTAGCAGTGGTAGTAGCAATGGAAGTTGCTGTACAAGTAGTAGTAGTTGCAGCAGCAGTACTATTAGGAGTTGTAGTAATAGCAGTAGTGGTAGTAGCAGTTGTAGTCATAGCAATAGTAGCAGAAGTAGTTGTAGTTGTAGTAGTAGTGTAGTAGTAAGAGTAACAGTAGTAAAAGTAGTAGTAGTAGTAGTGAAAGTAGTAGCAGTAGCAGTAGCAACAGCAGCAATAGTAGTAGTTAGTAGTAGTTGTTGTACTAGTTGTAATTGTAGTAGTAGCAGTAGCAGAGGTAGTAATAGTAGAAGTAGTAGAAGTAGTACTAGTAGCAGTAGTAGTACTAGCAGTTGTGGTGGTCGCAGCAGCATCAGTAGTAGTTGTAGTTGTTGTTGTAGAAGTAGTCACAGCAATAGTAGCAGTAGTACAAGTAGCTGCAGCTGAAGCAGTAGTAGTTGCAACAGTAGTAGTAGTAGCAGCAGTAGTAATAGTAGTAGTAGTAGCAGTTGCAGAAATAGTAGTACTAGTGCCACTCCTACTACTACTACCCCTACTACTAATTACTACACCTACTACGATTGCTACTACTACTACTGCTGCTACTAAAACTACTAATCCTACTTCCACGACTGCTACTACTAATATTGCGAGTATTATTACTACTACCAAAACTATAACTATTACTACTACTACAACAACTACTACTACTACTTCTGTCACAACTACTACTTCTCCTTCTACTAATAATACTAAAACTACTAAAGCAACTACTATTCCTACTACTGCAACTACTACCAATACTACTACTAGTACAACTGCTACTACTACTACTCCTTCTACAGCTACTACTATTACAATGAATACTACTTCTACTCCAACACCAACTGCTACTCCTACTCGTCATCCTACTCTAACTACTACCACACCAGCTAGTACTACTACTAGTACTACTACTACTACTACTACAACTACAGCTATTACTACTACTCCTGCTGCTACAACTAATCATACTGCAACAACGGCTGCCAGTACTCCAGCTACTACTTCTCCTACTATAACTCCCACTACTCCCACAACTACTACTACATCTTCTCCAGCTACTACTACTACTAGTACTAATATTGCAACTACTATTTCAACAACTACACCTCGTCTTACTCTAGCTACCACTACTACAACACCAGCTCCTACTACTGTTACTACTACCCCAACTACTACTACTCCTGCAACAACTACACCTACTCCTACTACTGCTACTACTTCTACTACTACTACTACTACCAATACTCATCCTACTACTACTACTCCTACTACTACTACTAGTCTGACTACAACTCTTACTTCTACTATACTACTACTATTACTTCTACTCCTACTCCTACTCCAACTACTACTACTACGATTACCTATACTATTACTACAACAACAACCACTACAACTACTATTACTACTACTACTACTACAACTCCTAGTACTACTACTTCAACTTTTTCTACTACTGCTACACAATATCTACTAGTTCTAGTACTACTACTACTGCTATCACAACTACATCAACTACTACTACTACTATTATTACTACTACTACTACTACTACTACTACTACTACTACTACTATTACCACGACAACAACTAGTACTACTATTACCACGATATCTTCTACTACTTCTGCTACTACTACTATTACTACTTATGGTACTGCTACTACTACTACACAATAACTACTACTACTACCACCACCACTGCTACTGCTACTACTACTACACTACTACTACTACTACTACTACTACTACTACTACTACTACAACTCTTGCTACTGTTGCTGCTATTACTACTACTACAACTAAAACTACTTCGGCTACTACATCTCCTACTACTACTAGTACTATTACAAACACTACTACTACTACTTCTAGAACAACAACTATTACTTCTACTACTACGACTCCTACTCCTACTACTACTACTACTACAACAACAACAACAACAACAACTACTACTATTACAACTACATCTACAACAACTACTACTCCTATGACTTCTGCTACTACTATCACTACAATTACAACTACTACTTTTACTTCTACTACTGGTACTAGAAATACTAATACTACTATTAATACTCCTGTTGTTAATACTACTCCAACTGCAATTACTATTACTACTGCCATTGCTACTTCCTCTACTACTACTGCTGCTGCCAATACTACAACTACTACGACAACTACTACAACAACTACTACTACTAGCACTACTACTCCTACTACTATTACTACTACTACTAGTAGTGCCACAACTCCTACTGCAACTACTACTCCTACTATTGTCGCATCTACTACTACAACTTCTACTACTTCAACTACTAATAGTACTACTAATACTAGTACTTCTATTACTACTACAACTACTACTAATAATAGTACTATTACTACTCCACCTACTTCTACTACAACTATTGCTACTACGACTGCTACTGCTACTACTTCTTCTCCTTCTACTACTGCTACTACTACTGCCACAACTACTACTGCCACTCCTACTACTGCGACTACTGCTACTACTACTACAACTTATACTACTGCTACTCCTACTCCAACTCCAACTCCAACTCCTACCCCAACTCCTACACCTACTATGATAACAACAACAACTACTACTACTACTAAAACAACCATTACTACTACTGCTGCAATTTTGACTATAACAACAACAATAACAACTACTACTATAACAACTATTACTACTACTACTGCTATTTTTACTACAACAACAACACCAACTACTAGTACTACTACTTCGACTCTTGTGGCTACTACTACTCCGACTACTATTACTAGTACTACTACTAATGGTACGACTTCTACTACAACTGCTACTATCATTACTACTACTACTAGGACTACTGCAATAACTACTGCTTCTAGTACTATCAATCCAGTTACTACAACTACTAGTACTACTGCTACTACTACTGCTGCAACTATTACCACTACTACTACTACTACTTCTACTACAACTTCACCTACTTCGACTCTGACTTGTTCTGCTTCTACTGCTACTAATACTACTTCTACTACTATCACTAATGCAACAACAACAACAACAACAACTACTGTTACTACTACTACTACTACAACAACTATTACTACTGCTACTACTTCTACTACTACTAGTACTCCTAACACTCCTACCACTACCACTCTACTACTACTACAACTACTATTACTACCACTACTACTACAACTACTACAGCTACTACTTCTATTACTGCTACTACTATTACTACTACAACTACTACTGCTATTACTCCTACTACCATTGCTACTACTACTATTACTATACTGCTACTACCACCACTACTACTAGTACTCCTCCTCCTCCTCCTCCTCCTC
>RXID01022296.1:1342961-1467961 GCA_005019695.1 Trichopus zeylanicus subsp. travancoricus | reverse complement strand
AGTAGCAGTAGTAATTTTAGTATTAGCAGTAATTGGAGTAGTAGTTATTGTAGTAGTAGTAGTAGTATGGGTAATAGTAGTAGTAGTAGTAATCATACAAGTTGTAGTAGTAGAAGCAATAGCAGTTGTCGTAGTAGTAGGAAGAGTAGTAGATGTTGTAGCAGCAAAAGCAGCAGCAGTAGTAGTGGTGGTAGTAGCTGTAATAGTTGTTGTTGTGGCAGTAGTATTAGCATTAGTAGTATTTCTAATCGTAGTAGTTGTTGTTGTTGCGACTGCTACTACTACTTCCCCTACTACTACAACTACGACTACTACTACTACTACTACTACTACTACTACTACTACTACTACTACTACTACTATTACTACTACAACTGCTACTACTACTATCGCTACTACTACCGTTACTACTACTACTACCACTACTACAATTACTATTACTAATACTACTGCAAGTACAACTGCGGCTACTACTACTACTGCTAAAATGACTACCACTACTACTGCCACTACTGCTGTAGCTTGTACAGATACTACTACTACTACTACTACTACTGCTACTACTACTATCGCATCTGTTGCAACAACTAGCACTACCACCACCACTGCTACTACTTCCACTACTACTTCTGCTACTGCCACTACTACTACTACTATTACTACAGCTACAACAGCTGCTACTACTACAACAACTACTACTACTGCTACTACTAAAATAACTACTACTATCATAATGATAATAATAATAATAACAATAATAACTACTACTACTAATGCTACTATAGCTACTACTACTACTGCTGCTCGTGCCTCTACTACTACTACTGCTATTTGTACAACTACCACTGTTACTACTAGTACTACTGCTACTAATAGTACTACCACAACAACTCCTTCTACTACTGCCAATACTACTACTTCTGCTACTATTACAACTACTATTACTGCCACTAGTACTACTGCTACTAGCACTGCGACTACTACTAATACTATTGCTACAACACTATTGCTGCTACTATTGCTACTAATAGTACTACCACAACAACTCCTTCTACTACTACCACTACTACTACTTCTGCTAGTATTACAACTACTATTACTCCCACTAGTACTACTGCTACAAGCACTGCGACTACTACTAATACTATTGCTACAACACTATTGCTGCTACTATTACTGCTACTGCTACAGCAACTACTACTAATATTATTGCTACTCCTACTACTATTACTACTACAACTACAACTACTAAGCTGACTACTACTGCTGCTACTACTATTACTACTACTGCTACTACCACTCCTACTACTTCTACTACTACTATCACAACTCCTACTACTATAACTCCTCCTCCTCCTCCTCCTCCTCCTCCTACTACTACTACTATTATTACAACTACAACTATAACTACAACACTAACTACTACTGCTACAACCTATATTACAACTACCACTATTACTTTTACTACTACTACTGCTATTATTACAACTACAACTACTACTACAACTACTACTATAACAATAATAACAACTACTACAACTACTACTACTACTCCTACTACTACTACTACAACTAGTGCAACTACTACTACTACTACTACTACCACTCCTACTCCTTCTCCTACTACTACTCCTATGACTAGTAGACATAGTAGTAGTAGTAGTAGTAGTAGTAGAAGAAGAAGAAGATAAATAATTATTAGTAGTAGTAGTCTTAGTAGTAGTAGTCATAGTAGAAGTGGCCGCAGTAGTAGTGTAGAACTAATAGTTGTTGTAGTAGTAGTAGCAGCAAGAGTGGAAGTAGTAGTAGTAGTTGTTGTTGTTGTTGTAGTAGAAATAGCACTACTAGTAGTAATAGTTATTGTAGTAGTAGTTGAAGTAGGAGTGTTAGGAGTTAGTAGTAATTATAGTAGTAGTAGTTGTTATTGTGTTAGTTTGAGTAAGAGTAGGAATAACAGTAGTATAAGTTGTACTAGTAGGAGTAATAGCAGTAGTTGTAGTAGTAGGAGGACATGTAGTAGTTGTTGTTGCAGTAGTAGTAGTGGTAGTATTAGCTGTAGTAGTAGTAGAAGAAGTAGCAATAGTAGTAGTAATAGTAGCATAGCAGTAGTAGTTGTAGTAGTAGTAGTAATTGTAGTAGTATTAGTAGTAGTATTAGTACTAGTAGAAGTTATAACAGCAGCAGTAGTAGTAATAGTAACAGTGGTAGTGGTAGTAGTAGGTGTATTAGTAGTAGTTGGAGTAGTAGTAGTACTAGTAATAGTAGTAGTCATAGATGTGAGAGATGTAGTAGCATTAAAATAGTAATAGTAGTTTAACAAGTACATGTTGTAGTAGTAGTTACAGTAGTAGTAGTAGTATTAGTAGACATAGGAGTAGCAACACTAGTGGTAGTAGTAGTTGTTGTTGTAGTGGTAGTTGTTATTGTTGTTGTAGTAGTAGTAGTTGTTGTTGTAGTATTAGCAGTAGTAATAGTAGTAGTAATAGTAATAGTAATAGTAGTAGGAGTAGTATTAGTAGTAGGAGTAGTAATAGTAGTAGTAGTAGTATTTGTTATTGTTGTAGTAGTAAAAATAGTAGTTGTAATTATTGTGGTAGTAGTAGCAGAAGTCATAGGAGTAGTAGTAGTTGTTGTTGTTGTAATAGTGGGAGTTGGAGTTGTAGAAGTTGTAGATATAGTAGTAGTAGTGGTGGTAGTAGTAGTAGCTATTGTATTGGCAGCAGTAGTAGTAGTAGTGGGAGAAGTAGCAATAGTAGTTGTAATATTAATAGTAGTAGGAGAAGTATTAACAGTACGAGTAGTAATAGTAGTAGAAGTAGTAAAAGTAGTAGTTGTAATTGTAGTGGTTGTAGTAGCAGAAGTCGGAGGAGTAGTAGTAGTTGTTGTTGTTGTAAAAGTAGACGTTGGAGTAGTAGTAGTAGTAGTAGTAGTAGTAGTAGTAGTAGTAGTAGCAGTAGTAGTCGAAGTAGTAGTAGTAGTAGTAGTAGTAGTCGTAGTAGTAGTAGTAGTAGTAGGTGTAGTAGTAGCAGTAGTTTTTATTGTTGTAGAAGTAGTAGTAGTAGTGTTTGTATCAGTACTAGTAGTATTATTACTAGTAGTAGTAGTATTAGCCGCAGCAATAGTAGCAATAGTAGTAGTGGCTGTAGCAGTAGTTGTTGTAGTAAGAGTAGTAGTTATTATTGTAGCAGTAGCAGTTGCACTGGTAGCTTTAGTTGATGTAACAGTAGTAGGAACATTAGTATGAGTAGTAGAAGTGGTTGTTGTAGTAGTAGTAGTATTGGTACCAATAGTAGTTATTGTATTACTAGTAATATTTACAGTAGTAGTAGTAGTAGTAGTAGCAGCAGTTGCAGAAGTAGCAGTGGTAATAGATGTAGTAGTAGTAGAAGTAGAAGTAGTATGAGTAGTAGTGGCAGTAGCTGTAATAGTCACAGCAATAGTGTAGTAGCTATAGTAGTAGCCGTAGTAGTAGTAGTATGAGAAGTGGTAGCTGTAGCGGTTGCAATATTAGTAGTAGTGGTAGCATTAATTGTAGTATTCATCACCATAGCCGTAGTGGAGGTCATAGTTGTAGTAGTTGTGGTAGCAATAGTTGATGTAGCAGTAGCAGTAGTAGCAGGAGAGGTAGTACGTGTTATTATTTTAGGAAAACTAGTAGTAGTTGTTGTTGTAATTATAGTAGTACCAGTAGTAGAAATAGTAGTAGTAGTGGAAGTAGTAGTAGTAGTAATAGTAGTAGTAGTAGCAATGGTAGTAGCAGTAGCAATAGTAGTATTAGTAGTAGTAATAGCTATAGCAATTAGTAGTATTATTAGTAGAAATAGCAGTAGGAGTAGCAGTAGTATAGCTGTAGTTGCAATTGCAATAGATGCAGCATTACCAGTAGTAGCAGTAGTAGTTGTAGTAGTAGTAGCAGTCATAGCCACAGTAGTACCTATAGCAGCAGTAGCAGCAGTAGTAGTAGGGGTAGCTGTAGTAGTAGTTGAAGTAGTAGTAGTTGCAGCAGCAGTAGTAGTAATGGAAACTGTAGTAGTGGTGGTAGCAGTAGCAGTTCCAGTAGTTGTAGCAGTAACGGTAGTAGCAGCAGCAGTAGTAGCAGTACTAGAAATAATAGTAGTAGTTGTGGTAGCAGTAGAAAAAATAGTAGTACTAGTAGCAGTTGAAGTAGTAGCAGTAGCAGTAGTAGTAGTATTATTATTAGCAGGAGTAGTTGTAGCGATAGTAATAAAAGTAGTAGTAGACGTAGTAGTGGTAGTAGGTGTAGTAGCAGTAGCAGCAGCAGCAGCAGCAGCAGTAGTAGTAGTAGTAGTAGTAGTAGTAGTAGTAGTAGCAGTAATAGTAGTAGTACTAGTAGGAGTCAAGGTAGTAGTAGCAGTAGTGGGAGTTAGAGTAGTAGTTGTAGTAGCTGGGTCACAAGTAGGAGTAAAAGTACTGGTAGTAGCCGTAATAGTAGTAGTAATAGTAGCGGTAGTAATGGTAGTGGTAGTAATTATACTAGTAACAGTAGTAATTTTACTAGTAATAGCAAAAGTAGCAAGAACAAAAGTAGTAGCAATGGCAATATTTGTGGTGGCAATTATAAAGGTAATAGAGTAGTAGTAGCAAAAATAGCAGTTGTTGTTTGCTGTGGTAGTCTTAGTAGTAGTAGTAGGAGTTAGGGTAGGTGTAGTAATATTAGTTGTAGTAGTAGTAGTAGTAGTAGTCATAGTAGTAGTCGTAGTAGTACTACGAATATGCATATGTGTGGTACTAGTAGTGGTAGTTTTAGTCGCAGTAGAAATAGCAGTAGTCATAGTAGGCATAGTAGAAGTTATACTAATAGCGATATTAGTAGTAATAGCAGCAGCAACAGTAGTAGTAGTAGTAGTAGTAGTAGTAGTAGTAGCTATTGTTGTAGTAGTGGTAGTAGTAGTAGGAGTAGCAGTATCAGTAGCAGCAGTAGTAGTTGTAGTATTATTAGTCAAAGTAGTGGAAGTAATAGTCATTGTAGTCGTAGTATTAGTACTATTAATAGTATAAGCAGTGGCAGTAGTAGTGGTAGTAGTTGTAGTAGTAGTAGAAGTAGTGGTAGCAGTAGTAGTATCAGTAATAGTAGCAGCAGTAGTAGTAGTTGCAGTAGTACTAGTAGTAACAGTAGCAGTAGTAGTAGAAGTAGTAGTATTAGAAGAAGTTGTAAAAGTAGTAGGAACAGTAGTAGTAGTAGGAGTAGAATTATTTGTAGTAGTAACAGTAGTAGTGGTAATAGTACTAGTAGTGATAGCAGTAGGTGCAGCAGTAGTTCTAGTAGTGGAAGTAGTAGCAGTAGTAATAGCAGAAGGAGCAGTAGTAGTAGCAGTAGCTGTAGTAGCCGTAGTTGTGGTAATATTAGTAGTAGTAATAGTTCCAAAAGCAATAGTTGCAATACTAGTTGTTATTGTCGTAGTAGTAGTAGTAGTAGCAGCAACAACAACAGTAGTACTAAAAGTAGTAGTAGAAGTAATAGTAGTTGTAGTAGTCGCAGTAGAAGTAGTAGTAGAAGTAGTAGAAGTAGTAGTAGTTGTTGTTGTAGTAGTAGTAGTAGTTGTTGTTGTAATAGTAGTAGTAGTAGAAGTAGTAGCATTAGTATTAGTAGTTGAAGTAGTATTATTTACTTCAATTCAAGTAGTAGTAGTAAGAGTAGTAGAAGTATTTGTGGTCGAAATAGTAGTAGTTGTTGTAGTAGTAGTAGTTATAGTAGTAGTGTAATAGTTGTGGCAATGGTAGTAGTAGTTGAGGTAGTAGCAGAAGTCGTAGTAGTAGTATTCATAGTACTAGCAGTAGTAGTAGTAGTATTGGTAGTAGTGGTAGTAGTAGTGGTAGAAGTAGCCATAGTTGTAGTAGCAGTTGCAGTAGTAGTAGTAGTACTAGTAGTAGTTGTAGTAATAGTAGTAGTATTAGTACTAGTAGTCGCAGTAGTAGTAGCAGCAATAGTAGTAATAGTATTAGTAGCAGTAGTAGTAGTTGTAGTATTAATAGTTGTAGCGCAAGTTAATGTAGGAGTAGTCTTAGAAGTGGTTGTTAGAGTGGTAGTAGTAGTAGCATAAGCAGCAGTAGTAGTAGTAGTAGTTTTAGTAGTAGTAATAGGAGGAGTAGTAGTAGTAGTAGTAGCAGTAGGAGGATCAATAGTAACACTAGTAGTAGTCATAGGATCAGCAGCAGTAGTAGTAATAGTAGCAGCAGTAGTAGTAGAAGTAGAAGTAGTAGCACTAGTAGTTGCAGCGGTAATAGTTACAGCAGTAGTAAAAGTAGTAGGAGTAGTAGTAGTAGGAGAAGTAGTGGTTGTAGAAGTTATAGTAGTCGTAGTAGTAGTAGGAGGAGGAGTAGTCGTAGTAGTAGTAGTAGCAATTGGGGTAGTAGTTGTTTTATTTGGTGTAGTAATAGCTTTATTGTTAGTAATAATAATTATAGTTGTAGGAGTAGTAGTGGTACTAGGTGAAATAGTTTTAGTAGTATTGTAGTAGTAGCAAAAATAGTAGTAGGAGTAGTTGTAGTAGTGGTAGTAGTAGTAGCCATAGTAGTAGTTATAGAAGGATAAGCTGTAGTTGTGCTAGTAGTAGTGGTAGCAGTAGTAGGAGTAGCAGTAGTAGTAATGGTTAAAGTAGTAGTAGTTGTTGTTGTATTAGTAGTAGTAGTGGCAATAGTAGTTGTAATAGTAGTAGTAGTAGTAATAGTTGTATTTGTAGTAGAAGTAGTAGGTGAAGAAGTAGTCGTGAGGTAGGACTTGGAGTAGCAGTAGTAGTTGGGGAAGGAGAAGGAGTAGTAGTAGTAGTAGTAGTAGTTGTTGTTGTTGTTGTTGTTGTTGTTGTTGTTTGTTGTAGTTGTAGTATTAGTACTAGTAGTAGTTGTTGTTGTTATTGTAGTAGCAGTAGTATTTGTAATAGTAGTAGTTGTTGTTGTTGTAGGAGTAGGAGTAGGAGTAGTTCTAGTAGTCATGGTAGTTGGAATAGTGATTGTAGTATTAGTAGTAGGAGTAGCAGTTGCAGTAGTAGGAGTGGGAGTAGGAGTAGTAGAATTAGTACTAGTAGTAGTTGTTGTAACAACTACAGTAGTAGCATTAGCGGTAGTAGTGGTAGTAGTAGTAATAGTAGTAATGGCAGTTGTCGTACTAGGAGCGGTGGTAATTGCAGTTCTAGTAGTAGTTGTAGTAGTCAGAGTATTAGTAGGAGTTGGAGATGGAATTGGAGAAGTAGTAGGAGTTGTTGTAGTAGTAGTAGTACTTGTAGTAGAAGCAGTCAAAGTATTAGTAGTAGTAGTAGTAGTACTATGAGTAGTAGAAGTAGCATTAGGAGTAGTTGTAATAGTAGTAGTAGTAGTGGTACTAGTTGTAATAGTAGCGGTAGTAGTAGCAATAATAGTAGTGGTGGTAGTGGTGGTGGTGTTGGTGGTGGTGGTGGTGGTGGTGTTGGTGGTAGTAGTAGTAGTAGTCGTTGCAGTGGTAGTACTGCAAGTAGTAGTAGCAATAGTAGTAGTAGTTATATTAGTAGTATTAGTAGTAGTAGCAATAGTAGTAATAATAATAGTAGTAGTAGTAATAGTAGTAGCAGTTGGAATAGTAGAAGTACTAGTAGTAATAGTAGCAGTTGTAGTATGAGTATTAGGAGCAGCAGCAGCTGTAGTAGTAGTTGTAGTAGTTTGACTAGTAGTAGTACTAGTTGTAGCAGTTGTAGGGGTAACAGTAGTCATAGTGGAAGTGGAAGTAGCTATAGTAAAAGCAGTCGTAGTACTAGTTGTAATGGTAGTAATAAAAGTAGTAACAGGAGTAGTAGTAGTTGCAGTATTAGTAGTAGTAGCATCAGCTATAGCAGAAGCAATGGTAGCAACAATAGTAGTAGTAGCAGTAGTTGTAATAGTAGTAGTAGTAGGAGTAGAAGTTAAAGTAGCAATAGTAGTAGTGGGAGTCAGGGTGGCAGTTGTGGTAGCATGATCAAAAGTAGGAGTAGAAGTAGTAGTAGTAGCGGTAATAGTAGTAGTAATAGTAGAAGTAATAATAGTAGTGGTAATAATTATCCTATTAATAGTAGTAATATTACTAGTAGTAGCAGTTGTTGTAGTAGCAAAAGTAGCAGCAGCAGTAATTGTAGCGGGAATAGTTATACAGGAAATAGTAGTAGTAGTAGTTATTGTTGTGGTAGTCATAGTAGTAGTAGTAGGAGTTGGAGTAGGAGAAGTAGTATGGTTATAGTAGTATTAGTGGTAGTAGTAGTAGCTGTAGTACTACGAATATGAGTATGAGTGGTACTAGGAGTGGTATTGTTAGTAGTAGCAGCAATAGCAGTAGTTGTAGTAGGCATAGTCGAAGTTGTACTAATAGCGGTAGTGGGAGTAATAGTAGTACTACTACTAGTAGTAGTAGCTGTTGTTGTAGCAGTGGTAGTAGTAGTAGGAGTAGCAGTATCAGTAGTAGTGGTAGTAGTAGCTATAGTAGTAGTTGTAGTATTAGCAGTAGAAGTAGTGTCAGTAATAATCGTTGTAGTAGTAGTAGTATTAGTAGTGTTAATAGTAGCAGTAGTGGCAGTAGTACTAGTTGTAGAAGTAGTGGTAGTAGTAGTTGTAGTAGTAGTAGAAGTAGTGGTAGTAGAAGTAGTAGCAGTAGTAGCAGTAGTTGTAGTAGTAGTAGTAGCAGTAGTAGTAACAGTAATAATAGTACCAGTAGTTGTAGTAGAAGTAGTAGTATTAGTAGAAGTAGTAAAAGTAGTAGTAGTAGTAGTAGTAGTAGTAGTAGTAGTAGTAGTAGTAGTAGTAGTAGTAGTAGTAGTAGTGAAAGTAATTTGAGTAGTATTAGTAGTAGTAAGAATAGTAGTAGTGGTAATAGTACTATTAGTAGTAGCAGTAGGAGCAGCACTAATTCTAGTAGTAGAAGTTGTAGTAGTAGTAATAGCATAAGCTGTACTAGTAGTAGAAGTAGTAGTAGCACTAGCAGTAGCTGTAGTAGCCATAGTTGTTGTAATAGTTCCAACTACAACAGTAGCAATAGTAGTAGTTGTCATCGTCGTCGTCGTAGTAGTAGTAGTTGTTGTTGTTGTAGTAGTAGCAGCAGTAGAAGTAGAAGTAGTAGTAGTAGTAGCAATAATAGTAGCTATAGTAGTCACAGTAGTAGTAATAGTAGTAGTAGTAGAAGTAGTAGTAGTAGTAGTAGTTGTTGTTGTTGTTGTAGAAGTAGTAGAATTAATAGTAGTAGTGGAAGTAGTAGAATTAGCATCAATTCTAGTAGTAGGAGTAATAGGACTTGTTGTACTATTAGTGGTAGCAATAGTAGTAGTTGTTGGAGTAGTAGCAGTTGAATTAGTTGTGTGGTAGTTAATTGCAATGGTAGTGCTAGTAGGTGTAGTAGCAATAGTGGTAGTAGTAGTATTCATAGTAGTAGTAGTAGCGAGAGTAGAAGTAGTAGTATTAGTACTGGTAGTAGTACTAGTAGCCATAGTCCTGGTAGCAATAGCATCAATGGCTGTAGTAGTAGTAGTAGAAGTAGTAGTAGTAGTATTAGTACTAGTTGTCATAGTAGCAGCAGCAGCAGCAACAGCAGCAGTAGTAGCTTTAGCAGCAGTAGTAGTTATTGTTGTTGTAATAGTTGTAAAAGGAATTATAGTAGGAGTGGTTTTAGGAATGGTTGTTGAAGTGGCATTAGTAGTAGTAATTGTTTCCGTAGTAATCGTAGTAGAAGTAGTAGTAGTAGGAGGAGGAGCAGTAGTAGTACTAATAGTAGTCATAGCAGCAGCAGTAGTAGTAATAGTAGTAGTAGTAGTAGTAGTAGAAGTAGAAGTACTGGTAGTAGTAGTTTCAGCAGTAGTAATGGTTGTAGGAGTAGTAGCAGTAGCTGGAAGAGTAGAAGTAGTAGTAGTAGTAGTAGTAGTATTAGTAAGAGTAGTAGTAGTAGTAGTAGTCGGAGTAGTAGTAGTATCATTTGGTGTAGTAGCAGTTGTATTGTCAGTAATAATAACTGTAGTTGTCGGAGTAGTAGTGGCACCAGTTGAAATAGTTTTAGTAGTATTGTAGTAGTAGCAACAATAGTAGTAGGAGTAGTTACAATAGTGATAGTAATAGTAGCCATAGCAGTAGTTATAGCAGGATAAGCTGTAGTTGTAGTAGTAGTAGTAGTTGTAGCTATAGTGGTGGTCATAGTAGTAGTAGTAGTTGTTGTTGTTGTTGTAGTAGAAGTAGTTGCAGTCAAAGTAGTAGTAATAGTAGTAGTAGTAGTAGTAGTAATTGTTGTTATTGTTGTTGTTGTTTTATTAGTATAGTTATAGTGGTAGTAGTAGTAGCAGCAGCAGCAGCAGTAGTAATAGTAGTAGTAGTGGCTGCAATTGTAGTAATAGTTGTAGTAGTAGTAGTAATATTAGTTGTTGTAGTAGTTGTAATAGTAGTAGTACTACAAATTGTACTTGCAATAGATGTAGTAGTTGTAGTAGTAGTAGTAGCGGTAGTAGTTGTAATTGTAGAAGTAGTAGTAGTAGTAATGGTTGCATTAATTGTAGTCGCAGTAGTAGTGGAAGTAGTAGGTGAAGAAGTAGTAGTAGGGTAGGAGTTGGGGTAGCAATAGTAGTAGCATGGGTAGGAGTTGGAGTAATAGTAGTAGTTGTTGTTGTTGTTGTAGTAGCAGTAGTAGTATTAGTAGCTACAGTAGTAGTAGGAGGAGGAGTAGGAGTAGGAGTAGTTGTAGCAGCCATAGTAGTTGGAGTAGTGATAGCAGTAATAGTAGTAGGAATAGCAGTTGCAGTAGTAGGAGTGGGAGTAGGAGTAGTAGTAGTAGTAGTAGCAGAAGTAGCAGTAGCAGTAGCAGTAGTGGTGGTCAAAGTAGTAGTAGTAGTTGTTGTTGTAGTAGTAGTAGTCATAGTAGTAGAAGAAGTCATAATAGTAGTAGTAGTAGTAGCAACCGCAGCAGTAGTAGCAGTTGTAGTAGTAGTAGTAGTAATAGGAGCAGCATCAATAGTAGTAGAAGTAGTAATATTAATAGTAGTAGTAGTAGTATTAGTTGCAGTAGTAGTTGTAATAGTAGTTGTACTACTAGTTGTAGTAGTAATAGAAACAGTAGTAGTAATAGTAATAGTAACAGTAATAGTTTTAATAGTAGTAGTAGTTGTTGTTATTGTAATAGCTATATTAGTAGTATTCGTAGTAGTAGTAGAGGTAGTAGCTGAAAAAGTAGTCATAATTGTAGGAGTAGGAGTAGTAGTAGTAGTAGTAGTTGCTGTTGTTGTAGTGGTAGTAGTATTGGTAGTAGTAGTAGGAGTAGAAGTAGGCGTAGGAGTAGTTGTAGCAGTCATAGTAGTTGGAGGACAGATAGTAGAAAAAGTAGTAGGAGTGGGAGTAGGAGTAGAAGAAGTTGTTGTTGTTGTAGTAGTAGTAGTGGTAGTGGTGGTGGTGGTGGTAGTAGTACTAGTAGTAGCTGTCGTACAAGGAGCTATAGTAATGGTCGTTCTAGTGGTAGTCGTACTAGTCAGAGTACTAGTAGGAGTTGAAGTTGGCATAGAAGTAGTAGTAGTACTTGTTGTAGATGTAGTCGAACTAGCAGTAGCAGCAGCAACAGCTGTAGTAGTTGTAGTAGTGGGAGTACTAGAAGTAGCAGTAAGAGTTGTTGTCATAGTAGCAGTAATAGTAGTAGTACTTGTGGTAGTAGTAGTATTAGTAGTAGTAGTAGTAGTAGTAGTAGTAGTAGTAGTAGTAGTTGTAGTAGTAGTAGTAGTAGTAGTAGTAGTAGTCGTAGCAGAAGTAGTAGTGGATGTAGTAGTAGCAATAGTAGTAGTAGTAGTAGTAATATTAGTAGTATTAGTAGTAGTAGTAACATTAGTAGTAGTTGTAAGAGTAGTAGTAGTAACAGTAGTAGTAGTAGGAAAAGTTGAAGTAGTAGTAGTAGCTGTAATAATAGTAGTAATAGTAGCAGCCGTAATAGTAGTGGTAATAATTATACTAGTAATAGTAGTAATAGTACTAGTAGTAGCAGCAGTAGTAGTAGTAGTAGAGGTAGTAGTAATAGGAATAGTAGTGGTAGGAATTATAAACTTAATAGTAGTAGTAGTAGCCGAAATAATAGTTGTTGTTGTTGTGGTAGTCATAGTAGTAGTAGTAGTAGGAGTTGGAGTAGGAGCAGTAGTATGAGTTATAGTAGTAGTAGTGGTAGGAGTAGTAGTAGTAGTACTATAAATATGAGTATGAGTGGAACAATGAGTGGTAGTATTAGTGGTAGTTACAATAGCAGTAGTTACAATAGCAGTAGTCACAGTAGGCATAGTTACAGTTGTACTAATAGCGGTAGTAGAAGAAATAGTAGTAGTACTAGTAGTAGCAGTAGTAGCTATTGTCGTAGTAGTGGTAGTAGTAGTACGAGTAGTAATAGTAGTAGTAGTAGAAGTAGTAGTAGTAGTAGTTGATGTTGTACTAACTGTGGTATTATTAGCAGAAGTAGTGTTAGTAATAGTCATTATAGTAGTAGTATTAGTAGTGTTAATAGTAGTAGTAGTGGCAGTAGTCGTGGTTGTAGATGTAGTGGTAGCAGTTGTGGTAGTAGTTGAAGTAGTGGTGGTAGTAGTAGTAATAGTAGTAGTAGAAGCAGCAGTTGTAGTAGTAGTAATAGTAGCAGTAATAACAGTAGCAATAGTAGTAGTAGAAGTAGTAGTATTAGTAGAAGCAGTAAATGTTGTAGTAGTAGTAGTAGTAGTAGTATTAGTTGTGAAAGTTGTAGGAGTAGTATTCGTAGCAGTAGTACTAGTAGTAGTGGTAACAGTACTAGTAACAATAGCGGTAGCAGCAGGAGCTGTAGTAGTTCTAGTAGTGGTGGTAGTAGTAGTAGTAATAGCAGAGGCAGTAGTAGTAGTAGTAGTGATAGTAGTTGCAGTTGCCGTAGATGTAGTTGATGCAGTTGTGGTAATATTAGTTGTAGTACTACCTCCAACAGCAATAGTAGCAGTCGTAGTAGTTGTTGTCGTTGTCTTAGTTGTATTAGTAGTAGTAGTAGAAGTATTAGTATCAGTAGTAGCTGCAGTAGTAGAGAAGTAATAGTAGCAGTAATAGTTGTAGTTGTTAGAGTAGTAGTAGTTGTAGTATTAGTGTAGTAGTTGTAGGAATGGTAGCAGTAGTAGAGTTAGTAGCAGTAGTGGTAGTAGTAGTATTTGCTGGAGTAGCAGCAGCAGCAGCAGTAGTACTGTTGGTGGCGGTAGTAGTAGTAAAGGTAGTAGCCATAGTCGTAGTTGTAGTAGTAGTAGTAGTAATAGTATTAGTACTAGTAGTCGTAGTAGTAGTAGTAGTATTAGTAGAAGTACTAGTTGTAGTAGTAATAGTTACAGCAGGAAGTGTTGTAGGAGTTATTTTGCTTGTGGTTGTTTGAGTTGCCGCAGTAGTAGTAGTAGACGTAGAAGTAGTAATAGTAGAGGTTTCAGTAGCAGTAGTAGCAGTAGTAGAAGTAGCAGTAGTAATAGTAGGAGGAGAAGTAATAGTACTAGTTGTAGTCATAGCAGTAGTAGTAGAAGTAGTAGTAGTAGTAGTAGTAGTAGTAGTAGTAGTAGTAGAAGTAGTAGTAGAAGTAGTTGCATCAGTCGTAATAATAGCAGGAGTAGTAGAAGTAGCTGGAAGAGTGGTTGTAGTAGTAGGAGTAGTAGTAGTTGTAGAAGTAGTAGTAGGAGTAGTAGTAATAGTAGTAGTAGCAGTTGGAGTAGTAGTAGTAGTAGTATTTGGCGTAGTAGTAGCTGTATTGTTAGTAATAATAATTATAGTTGTACGAGTAGTAGTGGTACTAGATGAAATTATTTTAGTACTACTATAGTAGTGCCAACAATAGTAGTAGAAGTAGTTGAAGTAGTGGTAGTAGTAGTAGCCATAGGAGTAGTTATAGCAGGATCAACTGCAGTTGTAGTAGTAGTAATGGTAGAAGTAGTAGCAGAAGAAGCAGCAGCTGTTGTGGTCATAGTAGCAGCAGTAGTAGTAGTAGTGGTAGTAGTAGTAGTACTAGGAGTCGTAGTCGTAGTAGTAGAAGTATTAGTAGTACTAGTAGTAGCAGAAGTAGTAGGAGTAGTAGTAGGAGTAGTAGGAGTTGTAGTTGTAGTAGCTATATGAGTAGTAGTAGTTGTTGTTGTTGTTGCTGTTGTCATAGGAGGAGTAGTCATAGTAGTAGTAGTAGTAGAAATAGCAGCAACAACAATAGTAGTAGCAGTAGTAGAAGTACTAGTTGGAGTAGTAGTAGTTGTAGTAGTAGTAGTCGTTGTTGTTGTTGTTCTTGTAGTAGTAGTATTAGTTGTAGTTGTTGTTGTTGTTGTTGTTGTAGCAGCAGTAGTAGTAGTTGTTCTTGTAGTAATAATAGCAGCAGCAATCGTAGTATTTGTTGTAGTAGTAGTATTAGTTGCAATAGTAGTAGTAGTAGCTGTTGTCATAGTAGTAGTTGCAGCAGCAGCAGCAGTAATAGTAAAGTAGTAGTAGTATTAGTTGTAGCAGTAGTTGTAATAGTAGTAGTACTACTAGTTGTTGTTGTAATAGAAGTAGTAGTTGTAGTAGTAGTAGCGGTAGTAGTGGATGTATTAGGCGAAGAAGTTGTAGTAGGGGTAGGAGTATGAGTAGCAATAGTAGTAGCAGTGGCGGGAGTAGGAGGTGCAGTAATTGTAGTTGTTGTTGTTGTTGTAGTCGTAGTAGTATTACTAGCAATAGTAGTAGTAAAAGTAGTAGTAGGAGTAGGAGTATGAGTAGTTGTTGTAGTCATAGTAGTTAGAGAAGTGATAGTAGTAGTAGTTGTAGGAGTAGGAGTAGAAATAGTAGCAGTAGTAGTTGCAGCAGTCGTAATAGTAGTAGGAGTAGTAGTAGTAGTAGCTGGAAGAGTGGAAGTTGTAGTAGTAGTAGGAGTAGTAGTAGTTGTAAAAGTAGTATTAGTCGTAGTAGTAATAGTAGTAGGAGTAGTCGTAAAAGTAGTAGTAGCGGTAGTTGGTTTAGTAGTAGTATTATTTGGCGTGGTAGTAGTTGTATTGTTAGTAGTAGTAGTAGTAGTAGTAGTAGTCGTAGTAGTTGTAGTAATAGTTTTAGCAGTCATAGTAGAAGTAGGAGCAGTAGAAGTAATAGCAGTAGTAGAAGTTGTAAGAGTTGCAGTAGTAGTATTAGTAATAATAGGAATATCAGTAGAAGTAGTAGTAATAGAAGTAGTAATCGTACTTGTAGTAGAACTCACAGTAGGAGTGGTTGTAGTAGTAGTAGTAACCGTAGTATTAGCACTAGCAGAAGTGGTAATGGCAGTAGTATTAGTAGTAGTAGTTGTAGCAACAGTAGCATTCAGAGCAATAACTGTTATAGTAGTAGTAGTAGTAGTAGTAGTAGTAATAGTGGTAGTCATTGTGGGAGCACTAGGAGTAGTAGCGATAGTAGCAGCAACTATAGTGGTATTAGTAGTTGTAGTTGTCATCATACTAGTAGTAGTAGTAGCAGCAGCTGTTGCTGTTGTTGTAATCCTAGTAGTAGTAGTAGCCATTGTTGTAGTAGGAGCAGTAGTAGCTATAGTAGCAGTAGCAATAGTAGTAGTTGTAGTTGTTGTTGTTGTAGTAGTAGTAGTCATAGTAGAACTTGTAGCAGGATTAGTAATAGTTTTAGTTGTAGTAGCAGTCGTAGTACTTGTAGCAGTAGGAGGAGGAGGAGCAGTAGTAGCTGCAGTAGTCATTGCTATTGTAGTGGTAGTAGTGGTAGTAGTTGTAGTACTAGTAGTAGTACCCATAGTAGCAGCTGCAGTAGTAGTAGTAGAACTAGTAGTAGCACTAGTAGAAGTAGTTGTAGTAATTGTATTAGTAGTAGGAGTAGTAGGAAGAGTAGTAGGAGCAGCAGCAGCAGTAGTAGTAGGTGTTCTTGTTGTTGCCGTTGTAGTAATAGTAGCAGTAGTAGTGTTGTAATAGTAGTATTAGTAGTAGCAGTAGCAGTATTACTAGTTGTGATAGTTGTAGTTGTTGGAGTAGTAGTAGTAGCAGTAGTAGTTGTAGTAGCAGAAATAGTAGTAGTAGTAGAAGTGGTAGCATTATTAGTAGAAGTAGCGGTCGTAGTAATAATTTTGTAGTAGTAGTAGTTGGTGTAGTAGAAATTGTAGTTGTAGTAGTAGCAGGAGTGTTGGTAGTAGTAATAGTAGTAGTTGTGGGAGTAGTAGTAGTACTAGTAGAAATAGTTGTAGTTTTAGTAGCGTAGTAGTAGTCACAGTAATAGTAGTACTAGAGGTAGTAATTATTGTAGTAGCTATAGTAGTAGTAGTAGTATTAGTATTTTGAGTTGTTGTTGTTGTTACTGTGGTAGAAGTAGATGTTGTAGTAGTTGTTGTCATTGTAGTAGTAGTTGTAGTAGTAGTTGTTGTTGTTGTTGTTCCTACAGAAGTTGTAGTAGTCATTGTGGTAGTAGTAGCACCAATGGTAATAGTATTAGAAGTAGTAGTCATAGTAGTAGTAGTAGCAGTAGCAGCAGCAGTAGCAGTAGTAGAAGAAGCTGAAGTAGTAGGTTTAGCGGTTGAAGTATTTTTAGTAGTATTAGAACTAGTAGTAGGAGAAGGAGGATTAGTAGAAGTTGTAGGAGTAGTAGTTGTCGTATTTATTGTTGTTGTAGTACTAGTATTGGTATTAGGAGTAGTCACAGGGGTAGTATTAGTTGTAGTAGTAGAACTAATAGTAGTAGTAATATTTGTAGTTGTAGTAGTAGTAGTAGTAGAAGTACAAGCAGAAGTAGTAGAAGTTGTAGGAGTCGTGGTAATAGTAATAGTTGTAAGAGTAGTCCTAGTAGTAGTAGTAGTCGTAGTAGTAAGATCAGTAGCAGTAGCAGTAGAAGCAATAGTAGCAATAGTAGTGCTTGTTGCAATAGTAGGAGTAGTAGTAGATGTAGAAGTAGTATAAATAGTTGTTGTCGTAGTAGTAGTACAAGTAGTAGTACCATGAAAAGTAGTTGTAGCATCAGTAATAGTACTATTGGTAGTAGTAATAGTAGTAGTCGTAGTAGTAGAAGTCATATTGGTAGTAATAGGTGTAGTAGTAGAAGTAGTAGCAGTAGCAATAGTAGTAGTAGTAGCAGTATCAGTAGTAGTTGTTGCAGTAGTAGTAGTAGTTGTTGTTGTTGTAGTAGTAGTAGTAATAGGAGTAGGTGTAGGAGTAGTGGTAGCAGTAGGAGCAGTAGTAGCACAAGTATTAGTAGAAGGAATAGAAGTAGTAGTAGGAGGAGGAGTAGTAGGAGCAGCAATAGAAGTACTAGAGGTAGTAGCAGTAAAAGCAGAAGTAGTAGTAGTTTTAGCAGTGGCAGTACTAGCAATAGCTGCCGCAGCAGTAGTAGTAGTACTAGTGAGAGTAGTAGAAGTAGTAGTAGTAATAGTATTTCGAGTAATAGGTGTAGCAGTAGTAGTATTAGTAGTAATAGTAGTAGCAGTTACAGAAGTAGTAGTAGTAGTAGTGGTAATAGTAGTAGAAGTAGTAGTAGTAATAGTAAGTGTTGTTGTTGTAGTAGTAGTAGTAGTTGTTGTTGTTGTAGTAGTAGTAGTAGTAATAGAAGTAGTAGTAGTAGTCATCGTAGTAGTTGAAGTAGAAGTACTCATAGTAGTAGTAGTAGTAGTAGGAGGAGGAGGAGGAGGAGTAGTAGTAGTAGTAGTAGTAATAGTAGTAGTAGTAGTAGTCATCGTATTAGTAGTAGTAGCAGTTGTAATAGTAGTAGTAGTAGTAGTAGTAGTAGCGGTAGTTGTAGTTGTTGTAGTTGTAGTTGTAGTAATAATAGTAGTAGTAGTTGCAGTAATAATAGTAGTAGTAGTTGCAATAGTAGCAACAGTTGTGGTAGTAATAGCAATAGTAGTAGTAGGAGGAGTAGTAGTGGAGTAGTTGTAGTAGTAGCAGTAGCATTTGTAGTACTTGTATTAGTAGGGTAGTAGGAGTAGTAGGAGTAATAGATGTTGTAGCAGTAGTTGTAGCAGTAGTAGGAGCATTAGTAGTAGCACGGTAATAGTAGTAGTAGTATTTGTAGGAGTATTAGGATTAATAGTAGTAGAAGTAGTAGTAGTAGTAGTAGTAGTAGTACGATAGGCAACAGTAGTAGTAGTAGCCGTAGTACTAGTAGTTGTAGTTATAGTAGCAGCAATAGTAGTAGTTGTAGTAGGAGTAGGTGTCGGATTAGGAGTAATAGTAGTATTAGTAGTAGTAGTAGTAGTAGTAGTTATTGGATTAGTAATCTTAGTAGTTGTATTAATACTTGTAGTAGTAGTAACAGTAGGAGTTGGAGTAGGTGGAGTAGTAGTAGTAGTAATAGTAATAGTTGTAGTAGCAATAGTCGTTGGAGTAGAAGTAGTAGTAGGAGTTGGAGTAGGAGTAGTAGTATTAGTAGACATAGTAGTCATGCTAGTAGTAGCAGTAGTAGTATTAGTAGTGGCAGTAGTGTTAATAGTAGTAGTGGTGGTGGTGGTGATGGTGGTGGTAGTAGTACGATAGGCAATAGCCGCAGCAGCAGTAGTATTAATAGTTGTAGCTATAGTAGCAGCAGTAGTTGTTGTTGTAGTAGGAGTAGGTGTAGCATTAGGAGTAATAGTAGTAGCAGCAGTAGTAGTAGTAGTAATAGTCGTAGTAATTGGAGTAGTTGTCATAGTGGTTGTAGTAATACTTGTAGAAGTAGTAACAGTAGAAGTAGTTGTAGTAGCAATACTAGTAGTAATACTTATAGTTGAAGTGGTTGTAGTAGTAGTAAGTTGTAGTAGTAGAAGTAGTAGTATGAGTTGCAGTAGGAATAGTTGTTCAAGTAGGAGTAGATGCAATTGTAGTACTGGTAGTAGTGGTAGCAATGGTAGTTGAAGAAGCAGTAAGAGGAGTAGTGGTAGTTGTTGTAGTTGCAGTAGTAGTAGTAGTAGTAGTATTAGTAGTAGCAGTAGCATCAGCTGCAACAGGACTAGTAGTAGTAGTAGCAGTAGTAGCAATAGCAGTATGAGTTGTAGTAGTAGTACTAGTAGCAGTAGTAGTAGTAGCAAAAGTAGTTGTAGTCGGAGGAGTAGTAGTAGTTGTAATAGCAGTTGTAGTAGTAGCAGCAGAAGTAGTAGTAGTGGTAGTAGTAGCTGCAGCAATGGTAGCAGTAGTTATAGCAGTAGTAGTTTAAAGAGAAGTAGAAGTTGTAGCAGTAGCAGTAGTAGTCGCAAACGTAGTAGTAGTAGCATTTGCAGTAGCAAAAGTAGTAGTAGCAGTAGAAGTAATAGTAGCAGCTATAGCAGTAATAGTGGTAGCAGTAGTAGTAGTAGTGGCAGTGATAGTAGTAGTAATAGTTGTTGTAGGAGTAGTCAAAGGAGTCGCAGAAGTAGTAGTTGCAGCAACAGCAATAGTTATAGTAGTAGCACTACTAGTAGTAGTTGGAGCAGTAGTCGTAGTATTTGTATAAGTAGCAGCTGCAGTAGCAGTAGTAGTAGCAAAATGTATAGTAGTAGCAGTAGAAGTAGTAGTAATAGTAGTAGCATTAGTACTTGTAGCAGTAGGAGTGTAGCAGCAATTGTAGCAGCAGTAGTAGTAGCAATAGTGTGGTAGTAGCAGTAGCCAAAGGAATATTAGTAGCAGTAGTAACAGTTGTAGTGGTAGTAGTGGTAGTTGAAGCCGTAGGAAAATTAGTAGCTACAGTATTAGTAGCAGTAGTCATCGTAATAGGAGTAGTAGCAGAAGTAGCAACGGCTGCAACAACATCAACAACAGTAGTAGTAGTAGTAGTAGTAGTAGTAGTAAAAGTAGTTGAACTAGTATTAGCATAAATAGAAGTAGTAGTTAACGTAGTTGTAGCAATAATGTAGTTGTAGTCGTAGTAGTAGTCATAGTAGTAGTACCTGGAGTAGTAGTAGTCGGAGCAACTGAAGCGGTAGTAGCAATAGTCGTTGTAGCAATACTATTAGCAGCGATAGAAGCTGTAGCAGTTGTAGTAGCAGCAGTAGTAGTTGTTTTAGTAGCAGTAGTAGTCGTAGCGGAAGAAGCAGTAGCTGTAGTAGTAGTAGTAGAAATAGTAATAGTAGTAAGAGTTATAGTTCTAGTAGTAGTAGTAGGAATAAGTGCAGTAATAGTTGTAATAATAGTAGTAGCAATAGTAGTAGCAGTTGTAGTAGTAGTAATAGTAGTAGTAGCAGTAGTAGTAGTTGGAGTAGTAGCTAGAGTAGTAGTAGTTGGAGTAGCAGATATAGTAGCTGTGGTAAAAGTAGTATTAGTAGCAATAGTAGTAGGCATATCAGTGGTAGCTATAGTGCTTGTAGTAGTAGCAGGTGGAGGAGGAGTAGCAGTAGTAGCAGTAGCAACAGAAGTAGTGGTTGGAGTAGTAGTAGTGGGTGGAGCAGTTGTAGCAGTTGTAGTAGTAGTAGTAGCATAGGAGTAGCAGTAGCAGGGTAGTTGTAGTAATAGCAAGAGTGGTTGTAGGAATACTTGTAGTGGGAGCAGTCGCCATAATAGTGGCTATTGTAGTAGTTGTAGTAGTAGTAGTATTAGTAGTAGTAGGAGTAGTAGCAAAAGTAGTAGTAGTAACAGCAGCAGTGGTAGTAGTAGTACCAATGGTTGCCGTCATAGCAGTAGTAGTCGTACTAGCAGAAGTTGTAGTAGTAGTCGTAGTAGTAGTAGTGGTAGCAGCAGTAGTCCTAGTAGTAGTAGTCATTATGGCTGTAGCTGTAGTAGTAGTAGAAGTTGTGGTAATAGTAGTAGTGATAGTATGAGAAGTAGTAGTATCAGCAGTAGCAATAGTATTGCTAGCAGTTGTAGCAATGGTATCAGCAGCAGTAGTAGTAGAGTTGTTGTAGTAGTAGCAATAGTAGCAGTTGTAGTAGTAGTAGTTGTTGTTGTTGTTATAGCAGCTATTGCAGTAGAAGAAGTAGTAACAGTAGTAGTAGTAATACATATAGTTGCAGTCATAGCAGGAATAACGTTAGTAGCAGTAATAGTCGTAATAGCAGTAGTAGTGGTAGTAACAGTTGTGGCAGTAATAGAAGTTGTAGTAGTAGTAGTGGTAGTAGGAGTAATAGTAGTAAAAGTCGTAGTAGTAGTAGTAGTTGTAGTAGTAGTAGTGGCAGTCACAGGAGCAGTAGTAGTACTAGTTGTAGTAGTATCCATAGTAGCAGTTGTAGTAGTAGTAGTAGTACTATAGTAGTAGCAGCAGTTGTACTAGTAATAGTAGTACTAGAAGTAATAGTAGTAGTAGAATTAGTTCAAGTAGCAATAGAAGTAGTAGTACAATAAGTAGTAGTATTAGGAGAAGTAGTAGTAGTAGTTCTAATGCTAGTAGAAGTACTAGTAATAGCAGAAGTAGCAGTAGTAGCTGTAGTAGCAGTAGTAGTCATTGTAATGGTAGCAGTAGCAGTAGTAGGAGTAATACTAGTTCTAGCAGCAGCAGTAGCAGCAATAATAGTAGTAGTAGTTGTGGTAGTAGTAGTAGTGGTAACAGTATTAGTGGTAGTTTTAGTAGCAGTAGCAGAAGTAGTTGCTATAGTAGTAGTAGTGGTAATAGCAGTAGTAATACTAGTAATTGAAGCGGTAGACCTAGTAGTAGTAGTAGTCGCAGTTGTTGTTGTAGTAGTGATAGCAGCAGCAGCAGCAGCAGTAGTGGCAGTAGCCACAGTAGTAGCAATGCAGCAGTTTTAGTGGTAATAGTAGTAGCTATAGCAGTAGTAGTAGTAGTAGAAGTAGTAGTCGAAGTAGTAATAATAATAGTAGTAGTAATAATTGTACTAGTAGTAGTTATTGTTGTTTTTGTAGAGGCAGAAGCAGCAGCAGTGGTAGTAGCAACAGTAGCAGAGTAGTAGAAGTAGTAATAGTAGTCACATTTGCAATAGTAGTTGTAGAAGTAGTAGTAGTAGCGGTAGCTATATTAGCAGCAGTAGTAATAGTAGTAGTAGCAATAGTTTCAGTAGTAGTAGTAGCAGTAGTCGTAGTAGCAGGAATTATAGTTGTAGTAGCAATAGTTGTAGCATTAGTAATAGTTGTTGTAGTAGTAGTAGTAGTAGCAGTGGTTGGTGAAGTAGAGTAGCAGCAACAGCAGTAGTTATAGTAGTAGCTGGGGAAGTAGTAGTTGTACCTGTAGCAACACAAGTAGTCGTCATAGTTATAGTACATGTACTATTCCTTGTACCAGTAGTAGCAATAGTTGCCGTAGTACCTGTTGTGCTAGTTGTGGTTTTCGTATTAGTAGTGATAGTAGTAGTTGGAGAAGTAGTATAAGTAGTCGTACTAGTAGTAGTTGTAGGAGTAGGAGCAATAGTAGTTGTAGTAGCAATAGCAGTGATAGGTGTAGTAGCAGTAGTAGCAGTTGGGGCAGTAGCAGCAGCAGCATTAGTAGTGTAGCAGTAGTTACTGTACCAGCAGTAGCAGTAGTAACAGTAGTAGTAGTTGTAGAAGTTATAGTATTAGTGTTAGTAGCAGTAGTAGCAGTTGTACCAGTAATAGCTGTATTACCAGTAGTAGCAGTGGTAGCAGTAGTAGCAGTGTTTATAGTAGTACTCCTGGCAATTGTCATAGTAAAAGTAGTGGCAGTAGTAATTAAAGTAGTAGTAGTAAAAGTAGTAGTAGTAGTAATAAGGGTAGCAATAGTGGTTGTAGCCGTAGTAGTAACAAAAGTAGTCGTAGTAGTAGTAGTGGGAGTAGTAGTAGCAGTAGTAGTAGTAGTTGCAGTGGGAGTCGTAGTAGGAGTAGTAATAGTAGTAGTTGAAGCCGCAATAGTACTAGTAGCAATAGTTGCAGTAGGTATAGTAGTAGTAGTAGCGGCAGTTGTAGTTGCCATAGTAGTAGCAGAAGTAGCAGTAGTAGTAGTACTAGTAATAGTAGTAGCAATAACAGTAGTAGTAGCAGTAGTAGCAATAGTCGTAGTTGTTGCTGTAGTTGCAGTAGTGCTAGAAGAAGTAGTAGTAGTAGTAATAGTACCAGTAGCAGCAGTAGTAGTTCTAATAGTAGTAGCAGCAGTAGTTGTGGTGGTGGTAGTAGTAGTTGTAGTAGTAATAATAATAGCAGCAGCAGCAGCAATAGGAGTAGGAATAGTAGTAGGGGTCGGACATGCAATAGGTTTAATAGTCAGTGCAATAGTTGTAGTAGAAGTAGTAGTTGCAGTAGTAGCAGTAATAGTATTAGCGGTTGTAGATGTAGCCATAGTAGCAAGTGTAATTGTTGTTGCATTAGTGGTAGTAGTAGTTGTAGCAATAGTAGTAGTAGTAGCAGTAGCAGTAGTAGTAATAGTTACTGTGGGAGTCATTGTAGGAGGAGTAATAGTAGTAGTTGAATCCGCAGTAATAGTAGTAGCAGTTGTAGCGGCAGTTGTCGTAGTAGTAGTTGCAGTAGGTGTAGTAGTAGTCGCAGCGGCAGTTGTAGTTGCGGTAGAAGTAGCAGAAGCAGCAGTAGTAGCAGTAGTAGTAATAGTAGAAGCAGCAGCAGTTGTAGTAGCAGTAGTAGTAATAGTCGTAGTTGTTGTGCTAGTTACAGTAGTGTTAGAAGTAGTAGTAGTAGTAATAATAATAGTACTTGGAGTAGCAGTAGTAGTACTAGTAGTAGTAGTAACAGGAGTAGTGGTAGTAGTAGTAGTAGTAATAGTAGTAGCTGTAGTAATAATAATAATAGCAGCAACAGTATTAGTAGTAGTAGTCGTTAGAGTAGCAACCGTAGTCGGTGTTGGAGAAGGAGTAGGACTAGTACTCGGTGCAATAGTTGTTGTCGTTGTAGTAGTAGTAGTAGTAGTAGTACTAGACTCGTACTTGTAGTAGTAGTAGTAGTAGTAGTAGTAGTAGTAGTACTAGACTCGTACTTGTAGTAGTAGTAGTACTAGTAGTACTAGCAGTAGTAGTAGGAGTAGTAGCAGCAGCAGCAACAGCAATCATAGTAGTAGTAGAGTAGTAGCAGCAGTAGTCGTAGTTGTTGTTGTTGTCATAGTAGTAGTAGGAGTAGCATTAGGAATTGGAGCAAGAGTTGGAGTAGCAGTTGCGGTGGTAGTAGTAATAATTTTAATAGTAGTTGTAGTAGTAATAGTAGTGTAGTAAAAAGAGTACTAGGAGTAGAAGTAGCAGTCGCAGTAGTAGTAGTAGCATCTACAATGGTAGTAGTAGTAGCTGTACTATTAGTTGCAGTAGTTGTAGTTGTACTTGTAGTAGCAGGAGTAGCAGCATTAGAAGGAGTAGTCGTAGTTGTTGTAGTAGTTGTAGTAGTAGCAGCAGTAGGAGCAGGAGTTCTAGTAGTAGTAGTAGTTATTATTATTTTTGTGGAAGAAGTATTAGTAGTCGTCTAGTAGTGGTAGTATGAGTTGTAGGAGCAACAGAAGGAATAGGAGTAGCAGTAGGGCTAGTATTCGGTGTAGTAGTAGTAGGAGGAGTAGTAGAAGTAACAGCCATAGTAGTAATAGTAGTTGTTATTGTAGTTGTAAAAGTAGTTGTAGTATCAATAGTAGTAGTAGCCATGGTGGTAGGTTTAGTAGTTGTAGTTGTAAAAGTAGGAGCAGCAGCACTAGTAGGAGTAGTAGTTGTTGTAATGGTAGTAGTAGTAGTCCTAGTAGTTGTAGTAGTTGTTGTAGTAGTAGTTAGAGCAGTTGTAGAAGTAGTAGTAGTAGAGTAGTAGTAGTATTAGGAGGAGGAGGAGGAGTGTTAGGAGTAGTAGTAGTAGTAGTAATTGTAGTAGTAGTAGTTGTATTATTAGTATTAGCTGTAGAAGAAGAAATAGTAGTAGTAGTAGTAGTAGTACTAGTTGTATTAGTTGTAGAAGATGTAAGAGTAGTAGTAGTAGTAGTTGTAGTGACAGCAAGAGTACTAGTAGTTGTAGTAGTAGTGGTATCATTAGTAGTAGCAAGAGCAATAGTAGCAGTAGCAGTAGGAGTAGTAGCAGCAGCAGTAGTAGCAGTAGTAGCCGTAACAATTATAGAAGTAGCAGTAGTCATAGTAGTAGTAGTAGTAGTACCAGAAGTGGTTATAGTAGTAGTAGTATTAGTTTCAGTAGTAGCAGTAGTGGTAGCAGTAACTGTTGTAGTAGAAATTATAGCAGTAGTAGAAGCAATAGTAGTAGTAGCAGTAGTAATAGCAACAGTAGGAGTAGTAGGAGTAGTCGTAGTAGCAGCAGCAGTAGCAATCATAGTTGTAGCTGTAGCGGCAGCAGCAGTAGCAGTAGAGGTTGTTGTAGCAGCAGCAGTAGTAGTAATAAGAGTTGTAGTTGGAGTAGCTGTAGGAGTAATACTAATAGTAGTAGTAGTTGTTATAATAGCAATAGTAGTAGTAGTAGTAGAAGTTGGTGTAGGAGTAGTAGTAAGAGTCATAGTAGTAGTAATACTACTACTAGGAGTAGTGGTAGTAGTAGGAGAAGGGGTAGTAGTAGTAGTAGTGGTGGTGGTAGTACTAGCAGTAATAGTAGTACTATTACTCGGAGTTTTAGTATTAGTACTAGTAGGAGTAGTAGTAGTAGCAGTAGGAGGAGGAGGAGGAGGAGTAGTAGGAGCAGCAGTCGTAGTAGTAGTGGTAGTAGTAGCAGTTGTAGAAGTAGCAGCAGCAACAGCAATAGTACTAAAAATAATAGTAGTAGTAGTTATTGTAGTAGCAAAAGCAATAGTAGTTGTAGTTGTAGTAGTAGTAGTAGTAGTAGTCGTAGTAGAACTGGTAGTAGTAGTATTTGTTGTTGTTGTTATTGTTGTTGTTGTAATAGTAGTTATTGTTGTAGCAGTTGGAGTAGTAGTTGTTGTAGTAGTAGTAGTGGTGGTAGTAGTAGTAGTTGTAGGAGTAGTAGTTGCAGTAGTAGTATTGGCAGGATCTGTAGCAATAGTCGTAGCAGTGGTAGTAACAGTGGTAGTAGTAGTAGTCGTAGTAATACTCATAGTAGTTATTAGAGTAGGAGTAATAGTCAGAGGAGTAATAGTTGGAATAGTGGTGGTATTAGTACTGGCAGAAGAAGTTGTAGTAGTAGTAATAGTAGTAGTAGTAGTAGAAGCAATAGCAGTAGTAGCAGTATTAGTTGTTGTAGTAGTAGTAGGAGGACGAGTAGGAGTAGTCATACTAGTAGTAGCGGTAGCAGTAGTAGTAGTAGCAGTAGTAGTAGAGGTTGTTGTAGCAGCAGTAGTAGTAGTAATCGAAGTAGTAGTAGAAGTAGGAGTAGGAGTAGTACTAATAGTATTAGTTGTTGTTGTAGTAGCAGTAGGAGTAGTAGTAGTAGAAGTAGTTGGAATAGTGGTAGTATTAGTACTAGTAGTAGAGGTTGTAGCAGTAGTAATAGTAGTAGTTGTAGTAGAAGGAATAGCAGTAGTAGCAGTAGTAGTTGTAGTAGTAGGAGGAGGAGGAGTAGTAGGAGTAGTCATAGTAGTAGTAGCAGTAGCAGTAGTAGAAGAGGTTGTTGTAGCAGAAGTAGTAGTGGTAATCGAAGTAGTAGTAGGAGTAGCGTAGGAGTTGTACTAATAGTAGTAGTTGTTGTTGTAGCGGCAGTAGGAGTAGTAGTAGTAGAAGTTGGAGTAGGAGTAGTAGTAGGAGCAAGAGTAGTAGTAGTAGTAGTAGTAGTAGTAGTAGCAGTAGCAGTAATAGTAGTAGTACTACTAGGAGTTGTAGTATTAGTAGTAGTCCTAGAAGGAGTAGTAGTAGTAACAGCAGTTGGAATGGTTGTAGTAGTAGTAGCAGCAGCAGTAATAGTAGTAGAAGTAGTAGTAGTTGTTGTAGAAGTAGTAGTAGCAGTAGCAATAGTAGTAGCAATAATAGTAGTAGTAGTTATTAAAGTAGGTGTTGGCGTAATAGTAGCCGTAGTAGTAGTAGTAGTAGTTGTAGTAGCAGCAGTAGCAGCAACAATAGTAGTAGCAGTAGAGCTAGTAGTTGTTGTTACTGTTCTTGTTGTTGTAGTAGTTGTTACTGTTGTGGTTGTTGTAGTAGTGGTTATTGTTATTGTAGTAGTAGTAGTAATAGCAGTAGTTGTAGGAATTGTTGTTGTAGTAGTTGTAGAAGTGGTGGTAGCGGTAGAAGTCATAGTACTTGTAGTAGTAGTGGTAGTAGTGGCAGGAGTAGTAGCAATTGTCGTAGTAGAGGTAGTAGCAGTAGAAATAGTACTACTACTAGTAGTAATAGTAGTAGTCATAGTATGATTTGGAGTAGGAGTAGGAGTAGGTGTAGTAGCAGTTGGAATAATGGTAGTATTAGTTGTAGTAGTAGCAGTTGTAGTAGCAGTAATAGTAGTAGCAGTAGTATTACTTGTAGTTGGAGTAGTAGGAGTAGTCATAGTAGTAGCGGCAGCAGCAATAGTAGTAGACATTCTTGTAGCAGTAGCAACAGTAGTAATCAGAGTAGTAGTAGGAGTAGGAGTAGGAGTAGTACTAATAGTAGTATTTGTTGTTGTAGTAACAATAGGGGAAGCAGTAATAGGAGTTGGGGTAGGAGCAGTGAGAGTCCTAGTAGCACTAGTAGTAGTAATAGTAGGAGTAGTAGTAATAGTGGTGGTGGTGGTGGTGGTAGAAGAACTACTAGTAGTAGTAGTAGTAGTATTAGTAGCAGTAGTAATAGTAGTAGCAGTAGTTGTTGTTGTTGTTGTAGTAATAGTAGTAGTAGTAGGGGTAGTAGTTGTAGTAGTAGTGGTGGTGGTGCTTGTAGCAGCAGTCGTAGGTGTAATAGGTGCAGTAGTAGTTGTGGCAGGAGTAGTAGCAATAGTAGTAGCAGAGGTAGTAGTATTAGAAGTAGTACTAGTGGTGGTAGTAGTAGTAGTCATAGTAAGAATTGGAGTAGGAGTAGTAGTAGTAGTTGGAATAGTGGTATTATTGGTAGTAGTAGTAGCAGTTGTAGCAGTGGTAGTAGCAGAAGTAGTAGTAGTAGTTGTACTGTAGTAATAGTAGCGGTAGTAGTAGAAGGAGAAGTAATAGTCATAGTAGTAGTAGTATTAGTAGCCGCTATAGCGGTAGTAGAGGAAGGAGAAGTAGTAGTCATAGTAGTAGCAGTATTAGTAGCCGCTCTAACCGTAGTACTAGGGGCAGTAGTGGTAGCGGTACTAGTAGCATTAGTAGTAGTAGTAGTAGTAGTAGTAGTAGCAGTAGTAGTAGCAGCTGCAGCAGTTCGAGTAGTAGTAGCAGAAGTATTAGTAGTAGTAGTAGTAGTGGTAGTAGTGGTAGTAGTGGTGGTAGTTGTAGTGTTATTAGTAGTAGTAGAAGAAGTAGTAGTAGTTATAGTAGTAGTAGCAGTAGTAGTAGTAATAGTAGTAGTAGTAGTAGTAGTAGTAGTAGTCGTAGCATTAGTAGTAGTAGTAGCTGCAGCATTAGCAGTAGTAGTAGTAGTAGTAGCATTAGCAGTAGTAGGAGTTGTAGTAAGTGTAATAGTTGTAGTTGTAGTAGTAACTATATTAGTAGTAGTAGTAGTAGTAGTGGTAGTAGGAGTGTTAGGAGTAGTAGTCGTAATAGCAGTAGTACTAGTTATTATTGTTGTTGTATCTGTAGTAGTCGTTGTAGTAGCCATTTTAGTAGTAGTTCTAGTAGAAGTCATAGTAGTAGGAGTAGTGGTGGTGGTGGTGGTAGTTGCAATTGTTTTAGTAATAGCTGTAGCAACAGTAACAACAATAGTAGAAGTCATAGTAGTAGTAGTAGTAGGTACTTGTAGTGGTGGTAATAGTAGTAGCGGTAGTAGTAGTCATAGTAGTAGTAGTTGTTGTAGCTGCGGTAATAGTGGTATTTGTAGTAATAGTTGTAGTAGTAGTAGTAGCTATGGTAATAGTGGTATTTGTAGTTGTAGTAGTAGGACTAGTAGCAGCAGAAGTAGTAATAGTAGTATTAGTCGTAGTAGTAGTATTAGTAGTAGTAATTGGGGTTGGAGTAGGAGTAGTAGTACAAGTAGGAGTAGTTGGAGTGGTGGTATTAGTAGTAGCAGTCGTAGCTGAAGTAGTAGTAGTATTTATAGCCACAGTAATAGTAGCACTAGTATTAGTATCCACAGTAGCAGCAGCAGTAGTATTAGAAATAGTAGTAGCAGTGCAGCAGCAACAGCAGTAGTAGCAGTAGCAGCCGCAATAGTAGCAGTAGTAGTAGTAGAAGTAGAAGTAGTAGGAGTAGTAGTAACAGTATTGGCTGTATTAGTAGCATTTTTAGCAACAACAGTTGCAATAGTCCTAGTAGTAGTGGCAGTTGTAGTAGTGCTAGTAGCAGTAGTAGCAATAGTAGCAGTAGTAGCAATTACTGCAGCAATAGTAGTAGTAGTAGTAGTAGCAGAAGTAGTACTAATAATAGTTGCATTAGTTGTTGTTGTAGTAGTTGTAGCAGTAGTTGTGGTAGTAGGAGTAGGAGTTGGAGTAGGTTTAGTAATAGTAGTTGCATCAGTTGTAGCAGTAGTAGTACTAGTAGGGTTAGTAGTCGTAGTAGTCGTTGTAGTAGTAGTAGTAGTAGCAGCAGCAGTAGCAGTAGTTGGTTTAATAGTTGTACTAGTACTACTAGTAGTGGTCATAGTAGGAGTAGCAGCAGTAGTAGGGTTAGTAGTCATAGTAATAGTAGTGGTAGTAGAAGTAGCAGTAGTAGCAGTAGTAGAAGTAGTAGTAGTGTAAGGAGTGGCAGTAGTAGTAGTAGTAGTATTAGTAGTAGTAGGAGTGTAAGGAGTAGTAGTCGTAGTTGTATTGTAGTAGTAGTTTAGTGGTAGTCATAGTAGTAGCCATAGTTGTAGTAGTAGTTGTAGTAGTAGTCATAGTAGTAGTTGTAGTTGTAGCTGTAGTAGTCGTAGCAGTAGTAGTAGTTATAGTAGTAGTAGTAGTAGGACTGTAAGGAGTAGTTGTTGTAGTAGTAGTCATAGTTGTAGTCATAGTAGTAGTTATAGTTGTAGTTGTAGTAGTAGTAGTAGTAGGAGCGTAAGGAGTAGTAGTTATAGTTGTAGTAGTAGGTGTAGTAGTAGTCATAGTAGCCATAGTTGTAGTAGTGGTAGTCATAGTAGTAGCGATAGTTGTAGCTGTAGTAGTCGTAGTAGTAGTAAAAGTAATACTTAAGAGTTGTGGCAGTTGTAGTCATAGTAGTAGTAGTACTGGAGGAAGTACTAGTAGTAGTAGTGGTTGTTGTAGTAGAAGAAGTGGCAGTAGTAGTAGTAGTTGTTGCAGAAGAAGTGGTAGTAGTAGTAGTTGTTGTTGCAAAAGAAGTGGTAGTAGTAGTAGTGAGAATAGTAGTAGCAGTAGCAGTAGTACTAGAAGTAGTGGCAGTTGTTGTTGTTGTTGTTGAAGAAAAAAAGTAGTAGTAGTAGCAGTCGTAGTAGTAGTGGTAGGAGGATTAACAATAGAAGGAGTATAAGTAGTTGTAGTACTATTAGTAGTAATAGTAGTAGTAGTAGCGGTAGTAGCAATAGTAGTATTGGTAGTGGTAGTAGTAATACTAGTAGTAGTAGTAGCAGTAGTAGAAGTAGTAGTAGTAGTAGTAGTAGCAGTACGGGAATTAGCAGCAGCAGTAGTAGAAGTAGTAGTAGTTGTAGTAGCATGAATAGGTGCTAGAAAAGTAGTAGTAGTAGCAGTAGTAGTAGTACTAGTAGTAGTAGTACTAGTGGGAGTAGCAATGGGAGTACTTGTAGTAGGAGTAGTTGTAACAGTTTTTTTCGTAGCTGTACTAGTAGGTGGGAGTATCAATAGGCATACTTGTAGTAGGAGTAGCTACACTAGAAGAAGTAGCACTTGTACTAGTAGTTGTAGTAGTAGTAGTAGGAGTAGCAGTAGCAGCAGTAGGAGTTTGAATAGTTGTAATTGTTGTTGTTGTTCTCATGGAAGATGTATTAATAGTCATATTAGCAGCCGGAGTATGATTAGTAGTAGTCATTGGGCCGTCAGAAGGAGTAGGAGTAGAAGTAGGGGAAGTAGTCGGTGAAGTAGTAGAAGGTGTAGTAGTAGTAGTAGCAATAGTAGTAGCAGCAGCAGCAGTGGTAGTAGTATTAGTAGTAGTAATAGGTTCAGCAGCAACAGCAGCTATAGTAGTAGCCATAGTTGTAGTAGTAGTATTTGTAGCAGTAGTAGTAGCCATAGTAGTAATAGTAGTATTTGTAGCAGTAGTAGTAGTAAGAGGAGTAGTAGTGGGAGTAGGAGTTGTAGTGGGAGTAGTACTAGTAGTTGTAGAAGTAGTAGGAGTAGTTGTAGGAGTAGAAGTTGGAGTAGAAGTAGTAGTAAGAGTTGTTGTAGTAGTAGTAGTGCCAGTAGGAAGAGAAGTAGTAGGAGTAGTAGAAGTAGGAGTAGTTGTAGTAGTAGTAGTAGTAGCAGCAGTAGTAGTAGAAGTTGTTGTTGTTGTAGTAGCAGCAGTAGCAGCAATAGGAGTAGTTGTAGGAGTAGCAGTAGGAGAATTAGTAGTGGTTGTAGTAGTAATAGTAGTAGTAATATTTGTAGAAGTTGTAGTAGTAGCAGCAGTAGCAGTAGGAGTAGTAGTTGTGGTAGTAGTAATAGCAGTAGTAATAGTTTTATTAGGAGCAGTAATATAGCAATAGTAGTAATAGGTGTGGTAGTAGTAATAGTAGTAGTTGTTGTTGTTGTCGTTGTAGTAGTAGTAGTAGTAGTATTAGTAGTAGTGGAGGAGTAGTAGTATTAGTAGTAGTATTGGCTGTAGTATTAGTAGTAGCAGAATCGGTAGTAGTTGTAGTGGTCGTAGTAGTATTAGTAGTATTCGTAGTAGTAGTACAAGTAATAATCATAGTAAGACTTGGAGTAGGAGCAGTAGTAAGAATATTTGTAGTTGCAGTAGTGGGAGTAGTAGTAGTTGCAATCGTAGTCATCGTAGGAGTTGAGGAGTAGTAGTTGTTGCAGTTATAGAAGTAGAAGTATCTGAAGTAGTAGTTGTTGTAGCTACAGTAGTAGTAGTAGCAGCAATAGTAATAGGAGCAGCAGCAATAGTAGTAGCGATAATAGTATTATTATTTGTTGAAGTTGCAACAACAGTAGTAGTAGTAGTAGGAATAGTTGTAGGAGTTGGAGTAGGCGTAGTATTAGTGGTTGATGTAGTAATAGTATAAGTAATATTTGTAGTAGTTGTAGTAGTAGCAGCAACGGCAGTTGGAATAGTAGTTGTGTTTGCTGTGGTTATAGTAATAATAGTAGTATTAGTAGTAGTAGTAGGAGGAGGAGGAGGAGGAGTAATAGAAGTTGTTGTTGTTGTAGTAGTAGTAGTAGTAGTATTAGTATTAGCAATAGTAGAGGAGTCGTCGTAGCAGTAATAATATTGGTAGTAGTAGTAGCATTAGTAGTATTGGTAGAAGGAGTAGGAGCAGTAGTTGTAGCTGTAGCAGTAGGGGTAGTAGTCATTGTAATAGTAGCGGTAGTAGTAGTAGTGGCTGTAGTAGTAGTGCTAGTAGTGGTGGTGGTGGTAGTAGTAATAGCTGTAGTAGTAGTAGTAGTAGTAGTAGTAGTAGTAGTTGAAGGGGTGGTAGTAGTAGTAGTAGTTGTTGTTGTTGTTGTTGTAGTAGTAGTAGTAGGAGAGTTAGGAGGACGAGGAGGAGGAGTAGTAGTAGCCATAGTTGTAGTTGTAGTAGTCATAGTAGTAGTAGAAGTAGTAGTTGGGGTTGTGGTAGTTGTAGTCGTAGTAGTAGTAGTAACCAAAGCGGTAGTAGGAGTAGTACTTGTTGTTGTAGTAGAAGTGGTAGTGGTAGTGGTTGTTGTTGTTATAGAAGAAGTGGTAGCAGTAATAGTATGAATTGCAGTAGCAATAGCTGGAATACAACTAGTAGTAGTTGTCGTGGTTGTTGTCGTAGAAGAATAATAAGTAGTAGTAGTAGTCGCAGTAGTAGTTGTAGTAGGAATAACTATAGCAGTAGGAGTACTAGCAGTTGTTGTAGTAGTAGTAGTAGTACTATTTGTATTAGTAGTAATAGTAGTAGCGGTAGCAATAGCAGTATTCGTAGTAGTAGTAGTAATGGTAGTAGTACTAATAGCTGTAGTAGTAGTAGTAGTAGTAGTAGTAGTAGTAGTAGTAGTAGTAGTTGTGGTAGTAGTAGTACTAGAAGTAGTAATAGTATTAGCAGAAGTAGTAGTAGGAGTAGTAGCATGAATAGGTGCTGGAAAAGTAGTAGTAGTAGAAGTAGTAGTAGTAGTAGTAGTAGGAGTTGCGATAGGAGTGCTATTAGTAGGAGTAGTAGTAGCTATTGTTTTAGTAGCTATACTAGTAGGTGCAATAGTTCTAGTGGTAGTAGTAGATTTAGTAGTAGGAGTAGCAGCATTAGTAGTAGTGCTTGTACTAGTAGTTGTAGTAGTAGTAGTAGCAGCAGGAGTTCTAGTAGTTGTTGTGGTTGTTGTTGTTGTTGTGGAAGTTGTGTTAATAGTTGTAGTAGTAGCATTAGTAGTAGTATGAGCAGCAGTAGCAGCAATAGCAATGGCAGCAGCCGGAGTACGAGTAGTAGTAGTTATTGTAGTAGTAGCAGTTGTAGCCGCTAAAGTAGTAGGTGTAGCAATAGAGGAAGTAGTCGGTGTAGTAGTAGTAGGTGTAATAGTAGTAGTAGTAGCAGTAGTAATAGTAGTAGTGGTGGAGGTAGTAGTAGTAGTAGTAGCTTCAGCAGCAGTAGTAGCCGTAGTAGTAGTAGAAGTAGTAGTAAGAGTAGAAATTGGAGTTGAAGTAGTAGTAAGAGTTGTAGTAGTAGTAGTAGTGCTAGTAGGAAGAGAAGTAGCAGTAATAGTACTAGTAGCACTAGTAGTAGTTGTTGTTGTTGTTGTTGTGGTTGTAGTAGCAACAATAGTACTAGTAGTAGTAGGTGTTGTTGTAGGAGTAGGTGTAGGAGTAGTAGTAGTTGTTGTAATAGTAATAGCAGTAGTAATAGTTGTAATAGTTGGAGTAGTAGCTGCAGCAGCAATAGCAGTGGTAGCTATGGTAGTAGTGATATCCGTAGTAATAGTAGTATTATTAGCAACAGTACAAGCGGTATCAGCAGTAGTAGTAATAGTAGTATTAGCAGTAGTAGTGGTATTAGTAATAGTAGTATTAGTAGTAGTAGTAGTAGTAGTAGTAGTAGTAGAAGTAGTAGTAGTAGTAGTTGTTGTTGTTGTTGTTGTTGTTGTAGTAGTAGTAGTTGTAGTAGTAGTAATAGAGGAGTAGTAGCAACAGTAGTAGAAGCAGTATTAGTAGTAGTAGCAGAAGTAATTGTCATAGTAGGAGTTGGAGTGGGGGCAGTAGTAGTAGTCATAGTTGGAGTAGTGGTAGTAGTAGTAGTTGCAGTAGGGGTCATTTTTAAGAGTTGTAGTAGTTGTAGTACTTGCAGTTATAGAAGTAGAAGTATCAGAAGAAGCAGTAGTTGTTGTAGTTGCAGTAGTAGTAGTAGCAGCAGCAGTAGTAGTAGAAGTAGTAGTAGGAGCAGCAACGATAGTGGTACCAATAATAGAAGTAGTAGTTGTTCAAGTAGCAGCTGTTGTAGTAGTAGTAGGAGTAGTCGTAGGAGTTGGAGTAGGAGTAGTAGTAGTGGTTGCGATAGTAATAATAGAAGTAATATTTGTAGTAGTTGTTATAGTAGCAGCAGTAGCAGTAGGCGTAGTTGTTATGGTAGTAGTGATAGCAATAGTAATAGTAGTATTATTAGCAGTAGTAGTCATGGTAGTAGTAGTTGCAGCAGAAGCTGCAGCATCAGCAATAGTAGTAATAGTTGTTTTAGTAATAGTAGTAGTAGTAGTAGTAGTAGTAGTAGTAGTAGTACTAATAGTAGTAGTAGTAGTAGTAGTAGCAGTAGTAGCCGTAGAGGAGTAGTAGCAGCAGTAGTAGTATTGGTAGTAGTAGTAGCATTAGCTGTATTGGTAGTAGTAGTAGTAGAAGTATTTGTAGTAGTAGTAGAAGTAATTGTCGTAGGAGTAGGAGTAGGAGCAATGGTAGGAGTAGTCATAGTTGGAGTGGTGGTAGTAGTAGTAGTCGAAGTAGGACTCATAGTAGGAGTAGTAGTATTTGTAGTAGTTGTAGTTAAAGCAGTAGAAGTATCAGAAGTTGCAGTAGTAGTTGTAGCTGCAGAAGTAGTAGTAGCAGCAGTAATAGTAGCAGAAGTAGTTGTAGTAGTAGGAGTATTAGACGTCGCAGTGGTAGTAGTAGTAGTGTTCTAGTCGCAGTTGTAGTAGCAGAAGTAGCAGTAGTTGAAGTAGTAGTGGTCGTAGCTGCAATTGTAGTAGTAGTAGTAGTAGTAGTAGTCTAGTAGAAATAGTAGAAGCGGCAGTAGCAGCAGCAGCAATAGCAATAGTCATAGTAGCAGCGGTAGCTACAGTAGGGTTAGGTGGAGGAGGAGTAGTAGCAGTAGCAGTAGCAGTAGCAGCAGCAGCAACAGCAGCAGTAGTAGTAGTAATAGTAGTAATAGTAGCGGCAGTAGCAGTAGTAGCTGTAGTTGTTGTTGTTGTAGTAGTAGTAGTAGTAGTAGAAATAGTAGTAGTTGTTGTAGTTGTAATAACAATAGAAGTAGTAGTAGTTGTAGCAGTAGTAGCAATTGTTATTGTTGTTGTTGTAGTAGTAGTAGTTGTAGCAACCACAACAATAGTAGTAGTAGTAGTAGAAGAAGAAGAAGCAGTAGTAGAAGTAGTAGTTGAAGTATTACTTGTAATGGTACTAGCAGTAGTTATTGTTGTTGTAGTAGTAGGTGTAGCAATAGCAGCAACAACAACCACTGCAGTTGTAGTAGTAGTAGTAGTAGTAGTTGAGGTGGTAGAAGTAATAGTAGTACTAGTAGAAGTAGTAGTAGTAGTAGTAGTAGTAGTAGTCGTGGTGGTGGTGGTAGTAGTAGTAGTAGAAGTTGTAGTAGTAGTAGTAGTAGTAGTACCAATAGTACAATAGTAGTAGTAGTAGCAGATGTTGCAGAAGTAGTAGTAGCAGAAGTTGATGTAATTTTATCATTTGTAGTAGCAATAGTAGTTGTTGTTGCTAAAATTGCGGCAATATTAGGAGTAGTAGCTGCAACAAGATGTAGTAGTACTACTAGCCGTAGCAGTCATAGTAGTAGTTGTTGTAATAGTGTTATGAGTAGTAGTAGTAGTAGTAGTAGTAGTAGTAGTAGTAGTAGTAGTAGTAGTAGTAGTAGTAGTAGTAGTAGTGGTAGTAGTGATAGTAGTACTACTAGGAGTGATAGCAGTAGTAGCAGCAGCAACAACAGTAGTTGTAGTAGCAGTAGAGATAGTAAGAGCGGTAGTAGCTCAGTACCAGTGTTAGTAGTTGTAGAACAAGTTGTAGTAGTAATAGCAATATCCTGTTAGCTATAAGAGAAGTAGTAGTAGTAGCAGCAATAGTTGTAGCAGTCATAATACCAGTAGTACTGCTACTATTAGTAGTAGTAATAGTAGTAGTTGTACTAGTAGTTGTACCGTTAGAAGTGGTAGGAGAAGTAGTAGTAGTAGCCGATGCAGCAATAGTAGTAGTTGCAGTAGTAGTAGCAGTAGTGGTAGTAGTAGTGGGAGCACTACGAGAAGTAGTAGTAGTTGCAGTAGCCGTAGTAGTAGTCGTAGTAGCAGTAGTTGTAGTAGTAGCAGTAGCGGTAATAGCAGCAGCAGTAGTAGTTGTCGTAGTTGTAGCAGTAGTAGTAGGAATAGTAGTAGTTGTTGTAGTTATAGTAGTTGTCGCAGTAGTCGTAGTGGTAGCAGTAGTAGCAGTAGCAGGAGTAGTAGTAATAGTAGGGGTAGTAGTAGTAGTTGCAATAGTAGCGATTGTGCTCGTAGGAGTAGTGGTAGCCATAGTAGCAGTAGTAGAAGCCGTAGAAGCTGTAGAAGTAGTAGAAGTAGTAGTAGCAGTAGTAGTAGTAGTTATTGTTGAAGTAGCAGTAGTATTAGTAGTACTAGGCACAACAACAATTGTAGTTGCAAAAGTAGTAATCACAGTAGCAAAACCGAATGTAGTAGTAGTAGTTTTAGTAGAAGTAGTGGTAGAAGTAGTAGTAGTAGTAGCAGCGGCAGCAGCAGCAGTAGCAGTAGTATTGGTAATAGAAGTATGAGTAGTAATAGTAGCAGTAGTAGCAGCAGCAGTAGCAGTAGTAGTAGGAGTAATAGTAGGAGTAGCTATTGTACCAGTAGTAGGAGTAGTAGTACCATTAGAAGTAGCAATAGTAGTAGGTGTTGTGGTAGCAGTAGTAGCAGCAGCAGTAGTTGTAGCAGCAGTAGTACTAGAAGAAGTAGTAGTTATAGCAGTGGTCGAAATAGTAGCATCAGTAGTGGTAGTAGCAGCAGTAGTACCTGTAGTAGTAGTAGTATTGGAAGTAGTTGGAGTAGTAGGAGTAGGAGAAGTAGTAGTAGTAGTAGTAGTACTAGTAGTAAGTAGTAGTAGTAGCAGTAGTAGCAGCAGCAACACTACTAGTAGTAGTAGTCGCAACAGCAGTAGTAGTAGGAGTAGTAGTTGGGATAGGAGTGGCAGCAATAGTGGTAGTAGTTGTTGCATTTGTAGTAGTATTTGGAGTAGTAGTAGGCGTAGAAGTTGGAGTAGAAGTAGTAGTAAGAGTTGTAGTAGTAGTAATAGTTGTAGTAAGAGTAGTTGTAGAGGCAGTAGTAGGAGTAGGAGGAGTAGTAGCAGCAGCAGCAGTTGTAGTAGTAGTAGGAGCAGCGGCAATAATAGTAGTAGTTGTTGTTGTAGTAGCAGTAATTGTTGTAGTAGTAGTCAGTTGTTGCAGTAGCAGTAGTTGTTGTAGTAGTAGTAGGAGTAGTTGTAGGAGTAGGAGTAGGAGTAGTATTAGTCGTTGTAGTAGTAATAGTAGTAGTAATATATGTAGTTGTTGTAGTAGTAGCAACAGTAGTAGTAGGAATACTAGTTCTAGTAGTAGTGATAGTAGTAGTAATAGTAGTATTAGTATCAGTAGTAGTCGTAGTAGTAGTATTAGCGGCAGAAGCAGCAGTATCAACAGTAGTAGTAATAGTGGTATTAGTAGTAGTAGTAGTAGTGGTGGTGGTGTTGGTGGTGGTGGTGGTAGTTGTAGTCATAGTACTACTAGTAGTAGAGGAGTAGTATTGGAAGTAGATCTAGGAGTACCAGTATTGGTAGAAGTACTAGTAGTAGAAGTAACTCTCGTAGTAGGAGTTGGAGTAGGAGCAGCTTTTAGAGTAGTCATAGTTGTAGTAGTGGTAGTAATAGTAGCTGCAATAGTAGTCATAGTATGAGTAGCAGGAGTTGTAGTAGTTGTAGTTATATGAGTACAATTATAAGAAGTAGTAGTAGTTGTTGTAGCTGCAGTAGTAGTAGTAGAAGTAGTATTAGGAGCCGCAGTAGCAGCAATAGTAGTAGTGGTAGTTGTTGTAGTAGTATTCCTAGTAGCAACAGTTGTAATAGTAGTAGTAGTAGTAGAAGTAGTAGTAGTAGCAATAGAGTTAAATGTAGTAGCTGTGGTAGTAGAAGCAGTAGCAACAGTAGCAATACTCATAGTAGTAAGGGTAGCTTCAATAGGGTTAGTAGTAGTCGCAATAGAAGTAATAGTAGTAGTAGTAGTAATAGTAGTAGCTGTAGTAGTAACAATAGTAGTTCTTGTTGTTGTTGTAGTACTAGTAGTAGTAATAGTAGCAACAGTAGCAGCAGTAGTTGTAGTTGTAGCAACAGCAGCAGCAGTAGTAGTAGTAGCTGTAGTAGTAATAATAGTAGTAGTAGTTGAGACTGTAGCAGCAAAAGTAGTAATAGTAGTACTAGTACTTGTAGCAGTAGTAGTAGCAGTAGTAGTAGATATAATAGTTGTATCAGTAGTAGTAGTCGGAGGAGGAGTAGCAGCTGTAGTAGGAGTAGTACTTGTTGTGGTAGTAGTTGTAGTAGTAGTAGTTGTTGTTCTTGTAGTAGTTGCGGTAGTAATAATAGTAGTAGTACTAGTAATAGGAGTGGTAGAAGTACTAGTAGTAGCAGTAGTAGTTGTTGTAGTGATAGGCGTGTTTGGAGTAGTAGCAGTAGTAATAGTAGTTGTAGTAGTAGCCATAGTAGTGGCCGCTGTTGTAGTAGCTGTAGTAGTATTACTAGAAGTAGTACTCAGTGATGTAGTAGTAGTAGTCCACGTAGTTGTTGTTGCAAATGCAGTAGTAGTCGTAGCAACAACATTATTGGTAGCTGTAGTAGTAGCAATAGTAGTAGCAGTAGTAGATGCAGAAGTAGTAGTGCTAGGACTAGTATTATTAGTAGTTGTGGTAGTAGTAGTAGTAGTAGTAGGGGCAGTAGCAGTAGAAGTAGCAGTAGTAGCAGTGGTAGTAGTAGTAGGGGTAGTAGTAGAAGTAGCAGTAGTAGAAGTAGCAGTGGTAGTTGTAGAATTAATTATCGTAGTAGTAGCAGTAGTAGTAGGAGTAGTAGTGGTAGTGGTAGTAGTTGTAGTAGTACTAGAAGCAATATTAGTAACAGTAATAGTAATAGTATTAGTCGTAGTCGTAGTAACTGTAACAGTAGGAGTAGTAGTTGTAGTAGTGGTAGAAGTAGTAGGAGCACCAACAGTAGTAGTAGTAGAAGTAGTTATTGTTGTTGCAGTAATAGTAACAATAGTAGTCGTAGTTGTAGTAGTAATTGTAGTAGTAGTATTAGTAATAGTAGTAGTAGCAGTAGCAATATTTGTAATAGTAGTAGTTGTTGCTGGTATTGTTGTTGTTATAGTAGTAGTAGGAGGAGGAGTAGTATAAGTAGTGGTTGTCGTACTGGTAATAGTAGTAGTAATAGTCGTCACTGTTGTTGTAGTAGGAATAGCAACAGCAGCAGCAGTAACCGCAGAAGTTGTAGTAGTAGCAGTGGTAGAAATAGTAGAAGTAATAGTAGTACTAGTAGAAGTAGTAGTAGAAGTAGTACTAGTAGTAGTAGTAGTACCAATAGTAGTAATAGTAATAGCGGTGGTAGATGTTGTAGTAGTAGTAGTAGCAGTGGTTGGATAACTATACCATTCATAGTAGCAATAGTAGTTGTTGTTGTTAAAGTTGCAGTAGTATTAGTAGAAATAGTAGAAACAGCTGTAGTAGCAGAAGAAGTAGTAGTTGTAGTAGGAGCAACAACTCTAGCAGTAGTAGTTGCGGTAGTAGCTGTAGTAGTAGCAGTAGTAGCATTAGTGGCAGTCGTAGTATAAATAATAGTAGTTGTAGTAATAGCAGTAGTGGTAGTAGTATTAGTAGAAGTAGTAATAGTAATAGTAGCAGCCGTAGTAGCAATACTAGCAATAATAGTTGTAGTAGTGTTATTAGTAGTAGTAGTAGTAGTAGTAGTAGTAGTAGTAGTAGTAGTAGTAGTAGTAGTATTAGCAACAGAAGCAATAGCAGGAGTAGCAATAGCAATAGTAGTAGCAGCAGTAGTAATGTTAGTAGTATTAGCAGTATTAGGAGTAGTAGTTGCAAACGCAGCAGATGTTGTAGTACTACTAGCAGTAGCAGTCATATTAGTAGTAGTAGTAGTCATAGTGTTAGTAGTAGTACTAGTAGCACTAGGAGTAATAGCAGTAGCAGCAGTAATAGCAGCATAAATAGTAAGAGCAGTAGTAGCTGCAATAGTAGTGTTAGTAGCCTTAGAACAAGTTGTACTATAATAGCAGTATACTATTAGCTGTATTAGAAGTAGTAGTGGTAGCAGTAGCCGTTGCATCAGTCGTAGTACTAGTAGTAGTAGTTGTAGTAGTTATAGTAGCAGTTGTACCATTAGAAGTGGTAGGAGAAGTAGTTGTAGTTGCAATAGTAGCAGCAGTAGTGGTAGCACTATGAAAAGCAATAGTAGTTTCACTAGCCGTAGTAGTAGTCAGACTAGCAGTAGTTGTAGTAGCAGCAGTAGGACCAGTGGCAGCAGCAGCAGTTGTAGTTGTGGTAGTAGTTGTTGCAGTTGTAACAATAGTAGTGGGAGTGGTAGTAGTAGCAGTAGTTGCATTAGTAGTCAAAGTGGTCGTAGTAGTAGTAGTAGCAGTAGCAGCAATAGTAGCAATAGTAGTATTAGTAGCAAGAGTAGTAGTAGTAGTAGTAGTTGCAATAGTAGCAGTTGTGTTGGCAGGAGTCATAGAAGTCTAGGTAGCAGCAGTAGTAGCTGCAGCAGTAGCAGTAGTTGTTGTTGAAGTAGTAATAGTATTAGTAGTAGTAGCCGCAGCAACGGTAGTAGTAGTAGAAGTAGTAATCACCATAGCAGAAGTGAATGTAGTAGTAGTAGTTTTAGTAAACATAGTGATAGAAGAAGAAATAGTAGTAGTAGCAGCAGTAGTAGTAGTAGTGGTAATAGAAGTATGAGTACTAATAGTAGTAGTAGTAGTACTATCAGCAAAAGTTGTTATAGTAGTTGTAGTAGCAATTGGAGTGATAGCAATAGTATCAATTGTAGCTGTTGTAGGAGTAGCAGTACCTTTAGAAGTAGTAGTAGTAGTAGAAGGTGTTGTAGTAGTCGTAGCAGTTGTAGTAGTAGTAGAAGTAGTAGTTGTAGTACTAGTTGTTGTTGTAGCAGCAGAAATAGCAGCAGTAGCAACAGCAAAAGTAGTAGTTGTTGTATTTGGAGTAGTAGAAGTGTTAGTATTGGCAGTAGTAGTAGTAGTAGTAGCAGCAGCAGCAGTAGATGTAGTAGTAGTAGCAGCAGTAATAGTAGTAGTAGAATTAGGAGAAATAGCAGCAATAGCAAATGTAGCAATAGTTGCAATAGTAGCAGTAGAAAAGGTAAGAGCAGTAGCAGTAGGAGAAGCATTGTTAGTAGTAGTAGAAGCAGTTTTAGTTGTTGTAACAGTTGTACTAAAAGTTTTAGGAGTAGTAGTCATAGTAGCAGCAACAGTAGTAGTAGTAGCAGTTGTAGTAGTAATAGTAGTAACAGAAGTAGTGGTAGTAGCTGTAGTAGAAATTACAGTAGTAGTAGTAGATGTAGTAGTAATTGTACCGAACTAGTAGTAGTAGTTGTTGTTGTTGTAAAATTTGTAGTAATTGTAGCGATAGAGGTAGTATAATTAGAAGTATTAGTAGTAGCAGTAGACATAGTAGTAGTTATAGTAGTTCTAGTGGTAGTAGTATTTGTAGTAGATAGAATTAGTAGTAGTAGTAGTAGTAGTAGTAGGAGTAGTCAGAGCAGCAAAAATTACAGTATTAGTCGCAATAGTAAAAGAAGTAGTAGTAGTAGTAGTAGTACTAGGAGTTATTGCTGAAGTAATAGTAGTACTAGCAGTAGTAATAGTAGTATTTGTACTCGCATTAGTAGTAGCAGTTGGAGTAGTAGTGATAGTAGCAATAGTGGTAGTTGTAGCTATAGTAGTAGTAACAGCGGTAGTAGTAGTAGAAGTAATAATGTTAGTAGTTGTAGCTATAGTAGTAGTAGAAGTAGCAGCAGTAGTTTTGGTTGTTGTTGTAGGAGTAGTAGTAGTTCTTGCAGTTGTAGTAGTAGCTATCGTAGCAGTAGTTGTGGTAGTGGCAGATGTAATAGTAGTATTAATAACATTAGAAATACTGCTACGATTACTGCTACTATTGCTACTACTTCTACTATAACTTCTCCAACTCCTAATACTACTGCTACTACTACTACTACTGATACTGCTACTGCTACCGCAATGACTACTAATTCTACTACCACTACTACTACAACTATTGCTACTAGTACTACAACTACTACAACTGATACTACTATTGCTATTACTACTGCTAGTGTTGCTACAACGACTACTACCATTACTACTAATGTTGCTGCTACTACTACTACAACTACTGCTACTACGACTACGACTACTACTGCTGCAACTACAGCAACCGTTACTACAACTACTACACTTACTACTACTACTGCTACTACCAATACTACTATCACTTCTACTGTGGCTACAAGTACTACTATAATTACTACAAAGACAACTACTACTATTAATGTTGCTGTAGTTTCTGCTACTGCTACTATTATTACTATTACTTCTTCTACAACTGCTACTATTGCTACTCCTACTACAACTACTACTATTACTACTACTTTAATTACCACTACCGCTACTACTACTACAGCTGCAACTACTGGTACTTCTACTACTACTATCACTACTACTACTACAGCTTCTGCCACAAGTGCTATTACAACTACAGTTGCTGCAATGACTGCTACTCCTACTACTCCTACTATTACTACCACTTCTCGTATTATAATTACCACTGCTACTACAACTACAAGTACTACTACTTGTATTAATACTAGTAATAGTACTACTACTACTACTACCACCACCACCACCACCGCCACCACCACTGCTACAGCTCCTACTGCTATTACTATTACTACTACTGCTGTTGCTACAACTGCTACTACCACAACAACTACTATAGCTACTACTACTACTAATGCAGCTTCTACTACTACTGCTACTACTACTGTTGCTTCCACTATTACTACTATTATTTCTGCTTCTACTATTGCTACTATGGCTATTACTGATACTACTACTAGTACTGCTACTACGGTTGCTATTGCTACTACTACTACCACTACTACGACTGCTACTATTGCTACTACGTCTGCAACTATTTCTACTACTTTTACTACTGCTACTACTGCTACTACTATCTTTGCCACCGGTGCTACAACTTCTACTACGACTACTACTAATAATAATACAACTACAACTACTACTACTTATGCTAATACTACTGCTACTATGACTACTACCACTACCACCACTACTGCTACTACTGACACTACTACTTCCGCTAGTACTACTACTCCAACTCCCACTGCTACAACTGCTGCTACTACTACTACTGTTGCTCCAACTGCTACTACTAGTATATAGTACTCCTACTGTTGCATCTACTACTACTGCTAGTTCTATTGCTACTGCTACGACTACTGCTCCTACTGCCGCTAGTACAACTACTACTACTAGCACTCCTACTACTACTGCTGCTGCTCCTACTATTACTAAAGCTGATGTTGCTCCTAGAACTGCTACTACAACTCCCACTGCTACAACTGCTACTACTACTACTACAGCTGCTCCAACTGCTACTACTAGTTTGTAGTACTACTACTGTTGCATCTACTACTACTGCTATTTCTATTGCTACTGCTACGACTACTGCTCCTACTGCTGCTAGTACTACTACTACTACTATTGCTCCTACTACTACTACTACTGCTCCTACTATTACTAAAGCTGATGTTGCTCCTAGAACTGCTACTACAACTACCACTGCTACAACTAATAGTACGACAATTACTACTATTGCTACTATTATTGATACTAATACTACTATAACTACTGCCACTAGTACCACTAGTACTGCCATTGCTACTACTATTACCACTTCTATTGCTACTACTACTACAACCACCACCACTACTACTACTGCGATTGCTTCTGTTGCTCCTGCGGCTACTACTGCTGCTACTACTGGAACTAATACTGCTGCTACTGCCGCTATTACTACTGTCTCTACAACTACTACTACAATTACTACCACTATTAATCCTGCTACTACAACAACTACTTCTATTACTACGAATAGTACTACTCCTTCTAGTACTATTACCATCACTACTACTACTTCTGCTACGGTTACCACTGATTCTACAACAACTCCTACTACTACTGCCACCACGACCACTACTTCTGCTACTAGTGCCACTACAACTACTTCCACTGCTCCTGTTACTACTACTATTGCCACTGCTACTACTACTACTACTACTAACAAAACTAGTACAACAACGATAACTACTATTGCTACTACTACTACTACTATAACTACTGCTATTACCACTGCTACTACACCTACTACTACAACTACTAGTATTATTGCTTTTGCTTCTACAACTACTACTACAACTACTACCACTACTATAACTACTGCTACTACTACTATAAGTACTATGACACCTATAACTACTATAACTAGTACTACTACTACAACAATAGCTACAACAACTACTTCAACCACTACATGAGAAACAACAAAAAGTACCACTACACCACTACTGTTGCTACTACTACAACTCCTAGTACTACTACTACTACTATTACTTCTCTTACTACTACTACTATTACAATAGCCTCTACTACACCTACTACTACTACTGCTACTGCTACATCTTCTACTACTACTACTACAACTGCTCCAACTGCGACAACCACTACTTCTACTACTACTACAACTACTATTGCTTCAGCAACTGTTCTACTACTATTACTATTATGGCTACTACTGCTACTACCACAACAACAACTACTACTAGTACAACTGCTACTAATACTACTACTACTCCTACTGCAGCTACTACTACTACCACACGTGCAACTACTACTACTAGATGCTACTAATACTATACCTACTACTATTGCTACTGCTACTGCTGCTACTGTTTCTACTACTGCTACTACTACTACAGCCACTACTGCTACGACTACTACTACTATTATTATTGCTACTAGTACAACTACTATTAACATTGCTGCTCCCACTACTACTATTGTTGTTGCTACTATTACTACTACTACTACTGACACTACTGCTATTGCTACTACTACAACAACAACTATTACTACTACTCCCACTACTATTACTGTTGCCACAACAACTACTACTACGACTATGACTACTACGACTACTACAACTGCTGCTACTACTTCTGCCACTACCTCTACTACTACTATTTCTCCTACTACTACGACTACCACAACTACTATTGGTAATGCTACTACTACTACTACCACTATGACTACTACAACTACCACTACTCCTACTACATTTACTACTTCTGCTACGACAACTACTGGTACAATTACTACTGCTACTATAACTACAACTATAGCAACTACTACTACTTTTACCACTACAACTACAACTATTGCTACTACAGCTACTTATACTGTCACTACTGCTACTACTACTGATACTTCTGCTACTACTGCTACTACAGCTGCTGCTACTACTACCGCTACTGCTGCTACAACAGCTACTACTACTACTACTACCACCACCGTCACAACTAGTACTTCCCCTACTATTGCTTCTACTACTACTTCTGCTACTTCGCCTACTACTATTACTACTGCTACTACTACCATTACAGCTGCTACCACTAGTGCAATTGCCACTACTACAACTATACTACTACTATTACTATTACAACTTCTACTATTGCCACTAATACTACTACTAGTATTACTGCTTCTACTACAACTACAACTACAACAACTACTGCTACTCCTACTACAATTACTACTACTAGTACTAGTACAACTTATTCTATTATTACTGCTACTTTAATTACTGCAACTACAATTACTGCTACTACTAGTATTACTACTACAGCTACAATTACTACTGGTTGCACCACCACTCCTACTATTACTACAACTTCTACCATGATTACTGCTATTGGCACTAGGGGTGAGCAACAAAATTGAAAAATCGGTATACCGAACCGTACATATTGAGAACCGTATTTGAAAATTGGTTCTCAAACCAAACTGGTACAGTTTCAGTTTTCAATTTTCATAGAATCGAACCGGTTGCGGTTGCATTTTTATATTTTGTAAAAAACTGATTTATCGTAACCGTAATGGTTGTTAAAATATATATATATAATTTTGTATAATATAAAATTTTAAAATATAATTTTTTTATGTTATATATATTAATATATTTAAAATTATATCTTTATAGGATTATAATGAATAAAATAAAATTTTTGGGTAATTTGTAAACTATTGTATTTAAAATTATATTTTTATAAAATTTTAATGTAAAATAAAATAGTTTAAAATTAAAAATTAAAAAAATCGATATGCCAATTTTAGAACCGGTTTAAAACAGATTCAGAACCAGAACCGAAAAACCAGATTTTAACTCAAACCGATACGGTTTCGGTTCTTGACTTTTTAAGAATCGGAATCCGGCTCCAGTTCTAGAATATGCAAACCTGTACGGTAAACCGGTTGTGCTCCCCCAAGCTACTACTACTACCCTATTTCTCCTACAACTATTACTACTGCTATTATTATGACTACTACTACTTCTAATTCTGCAACTACTGCTACTGCTACTACTAATACTACTACTGTACTTCTCATACCACTACAACTACTACAACTACGGCAATAGCTACTCCTGCCACAACTAATTCCACTACTACTACTACTAGTACTACTTCCGCCACTACTTCTACTACTACTATTTCTCCTACTACTATTACTACCACAACTACTACCGATAATACTACTACTACTACTGTTGCGGCGAATACTGTGGTTGCTATAGTAGTAGTAATACTTCCGCCACTACTTCTACTACTACTATTTCTCCCACTACTATTACTACCACAGCTACTACTGGTAATACTACTACTACTGCTGCTGCTGCGAATACTGTGGTTGCTACTACTGCTATGCTGCTACTACTACTACCACTATGACTACTACAACTACCACTCTTACTACAGTTACTACATCTGCTACGAAAACTACCGGTACTACTACTATTGCCACTATAACTACAACTACAGGTAAGACTACTACTTTTACTACTATAACTACAACTATTACTAGTACATCTACTTATACTGTGACTACTACTACTGCTGCTGCTACTATTGCTATTGCTATTACATCTACTACTATCACTACTGCTGCTGCTGCTACTATTGCTACTACTACAACTACTACTACCACCACAACTACTACTTCTGCTACTATTGCTTCTACTACCACTAAAACTTCTAATACTGGTGCTATCGATACTAGCACAACTAGTACTACTACTATTACTATTACTATTACTACTGCTACTATTGCCACTAATACTACTATTACTATTACTGCTTCTACTGCTACTATTGCTACTTCTACTACTACTACTACTACAACAACAACAACAACAACTACTACAATTACTACTACTACAACTACAACTTGTACTATTATTACTGCTATTTCTATTACTGCTACTACTGCTGCTGCTACCATTAGCATCACTACTATAGCTACTACCACAACTGCTAGCACAACCACTACTACTAATACTACAACTGCTACTCGAACTAGTGCTACTGCCACTTCTACTACCACTACTATTATTACTACTACAACTACCACAACAACAATAACTACTACTACTACTGTACTTCTCATACTACTACAACTACTTCTACTACTACGACTACAACTACTACTGCCATAACTAATACTACTACTATGATTACTAGTTCTGCTACTGCTACTATCGCTACTACAGCTATCGCTGCAACTACTGTGATTATAGCCACTACTACTGCTGCAACTACTATTGCTGCTGCTGCTACTGCTACTCCTAGTTTTACTACTACTACTGCGACTGCTATGAATGCTACTACCAACACAACTAGTACTACAATGACTACTGCTACTGCTGCTGCTATTGCTACTACAACTGCTACTACTACTATAACCACTACAACTACTACAACTACTACAACCATTACAACTAAAACTACCATAACTACAACAGCTAATTCTACTACTACAGCTACAATAATAATAGCTACCACTACTACTACTGGTACTACTACTACTACTCATAGTACAATTTCTACTACTACAACTACTACAACTACTGCTACTGCTACTATTACATCTTTTACTACTACTTCTATAACTGCTGCTGCCGCAACTACCACTACTACTACTACTCCCCTACTACTACTAGTACTACTTCTTCTACTACTGCTTCTACTGCTACTCTACTGCTATTGCAATTACTGCTACTGCATTTACTACTGCTACAACAACAACCGCTACTATAATTACTACTACTACTACTACCACTCCTAATACAACTACTAATGCTACTACTACTATACCTACTACTATTTCTACTTCAACTGCTCCTATTGCTACTACTACTATAGCTCCTACTACTACTACTACTACTACTATTACAATAACAACTACTGCTACCACTACTTTAGCCAGTATTATTACTACTACTACTGCAAGTACGGCCACTGCTACAGTTGCTACTACCACTACCGCTATTGCTACTACTAATGCTACTACTACTACTACTCTTACTATTACTACTACTACTGCTGCTACAGCTACAATTACTATGGTCGCTACAACTACTACTCCTGCTACCACTACTACGACTGCGGCTACTATTACTACTGCTACTAATAATACAACAACAACTACAACTACTATTACTATTACTATTGCTCGTGCTACTACAACAACTACTACTCTTGCTACTACAACTACTACTACCACTACTACTACTACTGCTACTACAACAACAACAACAACTTCTGCTATGGCTATTACTACTGCTACTACTACTGCTTCTACTACTACTACTACTCCTACTACTATTATTACTACTACTACTACTACTACTACTACTACTACTACTGATACTACTGCTGCTACTGCTACAACTGCCACTACAACAACTACTACTACAACTTCTACTTCGGGTACTATTGCTACAACTACTACTAGTACTCCTACTATTACGACTACTATGGCTACAGCGGCTACTGCTACTACTGCTACTCCTACTACGTCTACTACTACTACTGCTACAACTACTACTATAGCTACTACTACTACTAGCAATGTTGCTTCTACTACTACTGCTACTGCTACTACAACTTCCACTATTGTTGCTACTATAGCAGCGACTGATACTACTACTACTACTACTGCTACTACAGCTGCTACTGCTGCTACTACTAACCCTACTACAACTGCTACTAGTGCTACTACTTTCTCTGCTACCGCTGCTACAAATTCTACTATGACTACGACTAATAATAATACTACTAATACTACTACTACTACTACTAGTACTTCTGCTAATACTACTGCTACTACAACAACGACTACTACTACTGTTGCTGCTGCTACTGCTACTACTATTGCCACTACAATTGTTGCTACTACTACGACTATAAGTAGTACTACTACTTCAACTACTACTACTACTACTACTACTACTACTATTATTGTTGTTGTTGCTGCTGCTACTACTACAACTTTTGCTAGTTGTATTGTTGCTGCTACGAATACTCCTACTACTACTATAGCGACCATAACGACTACTACTACTGCTACTACTGCCACTACTACTAGCACTACTACTTCAACTTTTGCTCCTCCTACTAGTACTACTACTAGTATAACTCCTACTACTACTAAAGCTGATGCTGCTCATACAACTACTGCTACTACTACCACTGCTACCCCTACTAGTTCGATAACTACAACTATTGATACTGCTACTACTACTACTACTACTATTACTACTACCACTATCACCACATGTACTACTACTGCTACTACCATTACCACTTCTGCTGCTACTACTGCTACTACTACTGCTACTTCTGCTGCTACTACGACTACTACTACATCTACTACTGCTACTAGTACTTCTATTACTATGACTGCTACTACTACCACTAGAATTACTACCACTGCTAATACTGCTACTCCAACTACTACTTCTGTTACTACTAATACTACTACTCCTTCTACTAGTACTACCATCACTAATACTACTGCTACTGCTAGAACAATTACTACTACTTCCCCTAGTTCTACTACCTCTGCAACGACTTCTGCTACGGCTACTACTGCTTCTACAACAACAACAACAACTACTACTACTTCTACTACTGCTATTACTACTATTGGTGTGACTGCTACTACTGCTACTACCAACACAACTAGTACAACAATGACTACTACTATTGTTGCTACTGCTAGAATTACTACTACTACTATTACTATTACCATTGCTACTACACCTACTATTAGAACTACTACTACTATTGCTTTTGCTTCTACTACTACTACTACTACTACTACTACGACTACTACTACTACTACTGCAACTACTTCTACTACAATTGCTACTACTACTATAACTACTACTACAACTACAACTACTACAACCACTACTACTACTGCTACTGCAACAGCTACTACTACTTGTACTACTACTGCTACAAATATTACAACAACAATAACTACTACTACTACCACTACTGCTACTGTTACTGTTGTTCCTACTGCTACAACAACTACTACTACTACAACCACTATTGTTGTTGTTACTATAGCTACTACTGCTACTATTACTACAACAACAACAATAATAACCACTACTACTACTACTACTACTAGTACTACTACTACTTCAACTACTAATACCACTTCCACCACTACTACTACTACTACTACAACAACTTTTGCTACGGCTACTACTATCTCTACTACTATTGTTGTTATGGCTACTACTGCTACTGAAACTATTGCTACTCTTCTCCAACAACAACAACTACTACTACCGCTGCTATTACAACTATTGATGCTGCTACTACTACTTCTGTTACTACTAAAATAATTGCTTCTTGTACTACTACTACTACTACTGCTACTCCAAATAATTCTCATACTACTACTAGTACTTTAACTACTGCTGTTGCTGCTGCTACTACTGCAACTACTACTACAACTAGTACTACTACTATAACTATTACTAAAGCTACTATTGCTACTGCTTCAACTATTAATACTACTGCTGCTGCTGCTACTACGGCTGCTAATACTACTTCTACCACTACTACTACTACTACTACGACTTGTACTACTACTACTACTATTACTATTAATGCTATTAATAGTACTATTTCAACAACTATTTCTACTACAACTACTACTACTAGTACGACTACCACTCCTATAGCTATAATAACAGCTACCGCTACTGCTACCACTACTATGACTACTACAACTGCTACTACTTCGATAACTTTAATGACTATTAATACTTTTACTACTGCTATTACTATTACTTCTGCTATTACTGCTGCAACTTTTACTACCACTACTACTAATACTAATACAACAACTACTACTACTACTTCGGCTAATACTAGTGCTACTACTACAACTACTACTGTTGTTGTTGCTATAGCTAACACTACTGCTACTGCTACTAGTACTACTCCTACTACTACTACAATAGCTGCTAATACTACTACTATTATTGCTACAGCTGCTACTACTACTACTACTACTCCAACTACTACTACTACTACTACTACTATTGTTACTACTACAATAACAACTGCAACTGCTTTTACTGCTACTACTACTACTAGTACTACTATTGTTGTTGCTACAACTACTGCTGGTACTATTGCTACTACTAGTACTAGTGCTACTACTACTACTATGGCTACTATTACTACTACTACGACTACTACTGCTACTGCTACTACTACCACTACGAGTACTACTACTACAACTAATGTTGCTGCTGCTCTGACAACTGTCGCTACTACTACTACAACAACTATTTCAATTGCTATCGCTTCTACAACTACCACTACTAGTACGACAACTACTGCGACTAGTATGACTTCTACTACAACGAATACTGCTACTATCACTACAATTGCTATTACAACTAGTTCTCTTACTATTACTATTACTACTACTATAGCTACTATTGCTACTACAATAGCTACTTCTACTACTTCTGCTGTTATAGCTACTATTGCTACTACTATGAATACTACTACTACTACTACTGCTACTGCTGCTATTGGTACTACTACTACTACTATTACTACAACTGCTACTACTCGTACTACTACTATTATTACTACTGCTGCTACTGCTACTACTACAAATAATGCTATCATTACTACTACTATTACTACCACTACAATTACTATTACTAGTATTACTACTACAACTACTATTACTACTATTACTACTACTACTACTACTATTGCTACTAATACTACTGTTACTACTACTGCTACTCCTACTACTACTACTAGTAATGCTATTATTACTACTACTATTACTACTACTATAATTACTATTATTAGTATTACTACTACAGCTCCTACTACTAGTACTTCTCCTATGACTACTAGTGCTACTACTACTACTACTACTACTACTATTACTATTACTACTACTACTATTACTACTACTACTTCTTCTATTATGTCTACTACTACTACTACAGATACTACTATTACTACTACTGGTACTACTTATACTACTACTACTTATACTTTTACTACTCGAGATACTACTACTACTATTACTACTACTGCTATTGCTACTACTATTGCTATAACTACTCCTACTATAACAACTACTACTACTACAATAACAATAATAACAACAACAACAACTACTGCTGCTACAGCTATTGCTATAGTTGTAGCAGCAGTCTTAGTAGTAGTAGCAAAAGTAGTAGTAGTAGCAGCTGTAATAGTAGTACAAGTAGTAGTAGTTATAGTAGTAGTAGTAGTAATAGTAGTAGTTGTAATACTAGTAGTAGCAGTAGTAATAGTAGTAGCAGTAGTGTTTGTAGGGGTAGTAGTAGTTGTTTTAACATAAGTACTCATAGTAGTAGGAAATGTAGTAGTAGCAATAGTAGTAGTAGTTGTTATTGTAGCAGTAGTAGTACTAGTTGTAGTAGTAGTAGTAGCAGCAGTAATTATAGTAGTAGTAGCAGTAGCAATTACTATAGGAGTAGCAATAGTATACCAGTCATAGTAGTAGCCATAGTAGTAGTAGTAGCAATAATAGTAGCAGTACTAGTAGTCATTGTAGCAGTATTATCAGTGGTAGTATTGGTAATATTAGTAGTAATAGAGGTGGTAATAGTAAGAGAAGAAGTAGTAGTAGCAGCAGCAGTAGTAGTCATAGTGGTAGTAGTAGTAGTAGTGGTAGTATCAGTAGTAGAAGTAGTAGCTGGGGTAGTAGTAGTAACGACAATGGTGGCATTACCAGCAGTAGTAGTGAAAGTTGTGGTTGTAGTTGGAGTTACGACTATTGTAGTAGTAGCAGTAGTAGCTAAAGTAGTAGTAGTAGAAGTAGTAGCAGTAGCAGCATTAGCCGTAGCAGTAGTAGCAGTAGCAGTAGTGGCTGTAGCAGTAGTTGTTGTGGTAGGAGTAGCCATTATTATTGTAGAATTTATAGCAGCATTAGTAGTAGTTGCAGTGGTAGCCGTAGAGGATGTAGTAGTAGTAGGAATAGTAGTATGAGTAGTAGAAGTGGTTGTTGTTGTAATAGTAGTATTGGTACCAGTAATAGTTATTATATCAGTAGTAATAGTTACAGTTGTAGTTGTAGTTGTAGTTGTAGTAGTAGTAGTAGTAGTAGTAGTAGTAGTAGTAGTAGTAGTAGTAGTAGTAGTAGTAGTAGTTGCTGAAGTAGCAGTGGTAATAGATGTAGTAGTAGTAGAAGTAGAACTATTAGGAGTAGTAGCAGCAGTAACTGTAATAGTCATAGTAGTAGCAATAGTAGCTATAGTAGTAGCCATAGTAGTAATACTATGAGTAGTAGTAGTAGTAGTAGTTGCAATATTAGTAGTAGTGGTAGCAGTAATAGTAGTATTCACCATAGTAGCAGTAGTGGAAGTAGTAGTTGTAGTCATAGTAGCTGCAGTAGTAGTAGCAGGAGAAGTAGCACTTGTTATTATTTAAGGAAAACTAGTAGTAGTTGTTGTTGTAGTAGTTGTTTTTATTGTACTAGTACTAGTAGTAGAAATAGTTGCAGTAGTAGAAGTAGTAGTAGTAGTAGTAATAGTAGTAGTCATATTAACAGTAGTAGTAATAGCAGAGGTAGTAGCAGTAGCAGTAGCAGTATTAGTAGTAGTAATAGCAATAGCAATAGTAGTATTGTCAGTAGAAATAGTAGTCAGAGTAATAGTAGTAGTTGTAGTAACAATTGCAACAATTGCAGCATTATCAGTAGCAGCAATAGTAGTTGTAGTAGTAGTAGTAGTAGTAGTAGCAGTCATAGCCGCAATAGAACATGTAGCAGTTGTAGCAGAAGTAGTAGTAGAAGTAGTAGTTGAAGTAGTTGTAGTAGTAGTTGAAGCAGTAGTAGTAGTAGCAGCAGTAGTAGTGATGGACACTGTAGTAGTGGTGGTAGCAATAATAGTTCCAGTAGTTATAGCAGTAATGGTAGTAGCATTCGTAGTAGTTGTAGTATTAGTAGTAGTTGTAGCAGTAGGAGAAATAGTAGTAGTAGTAGCAGTAGTAGAAATAGTAGTAATAGTTATGATAGTAGTAGAAAAAGTAGTACTAGTAGTGGTAGAAGTAGTAGCAGTAGCAGAAGTAGAAGTAGTATTATTAGCAAGAGTTGTTGTAACGATTGTAATAGAAGTAGTAGTAAATGTAGTAGTGGTAGTTGGTATAGTAGCGGTAGCACTAGCCTTAATAGTAGTAGCAAAAGTAGTGGAAGAAGCCCTTGTAGTAATATTAGTAGTAGTATGATAGTGGTAGTTCTAGAGGTAGTAGTAGTAGTAGAAGCAGTAGTGGTTATAGGAGTAATAGTAGTAGTTGTAGTTTTAGTCTTAGTAGTAGAAGCAGTAGTATCAGTTGCAGCAGTAGTAGTAGGAGTAATAGTAGTAATTGTAGCAGGAGTAGGAGTAGCAGTACTTGGTTTGTGAGTAGTAGTATTTATAGCAGGTGCAGGAGTAGCAGTAGTAGTAGTAGTAGTAGGAGTAGTAGTAGTAGTAGTAGTAGTAATAGTAGTAGTAGTAGTAGAAATAGTTATAGTAGTGGTAGTAGTAGCAGTAGTGTCAGTAGTAGTAGTAGTTGTTATTGTTGTAGTAGTAGTATTAATAGGAGTGTTAGGAGTTGTAGTAATGATGGTAGTAGTACCTATTGTAGTTGTTGTTGTAGTAGTAGTAATACTAGTAGTCTAAGCAGTAGTAGGAGTTTTAGAAGGAAAAGGTACAGGAGTAGGAGTAGTAGTTGTAGCAATAGTAGGAGTAGTAGTAGTAGGAGGAGTTATAGTAGTTTTAGTTCTAGTGGTAGTTGTAGTAGTCAGAGTACTAGTAGGTGTTAGAGTTGGAATAGGTGAAGTAGTAGGAGTTGTAGTAGTAGTACTAGTACTTGTAGTAGAAGTAGTCAAAGTAGCAGCAACAATAGTAGTAGTTGTAGTACGAGTAGTAGAAGAAGTAGTAGTAGTAGTAGTAGTAGTAGTAGTAGCAGTATCAGCAGCAGCAGCAGCAGTAGTAATTGTAGAAGTAGTAGTAGTGGAAGTAGCAGTAGTAATAATAGTGGTAGTCGTAATATTTGTAGTGTTATTAGTAGTAGTTGATGTAGTAGTAGTAGTAATAATAATAGTAGTACTGATAGTAGTAGTAGTACTACGAAAAGTAAAAGTAGTAGTAGTAATAGTAGCAGTTGTAGTTTGAGTATTAGGAGCAGCAACAACAACAATAGTAGCAGCAGCAGCAGCAGTAGTAGCACTAGTTTTAATAGTAGTAGTATGGGCAATAGTAGTCATCGCACAAGTAGGAGCAATGGTAGTAATAGCAATAGTAGTACTAGTTATAGTAGTAGTAATAGATGTAGTAGCAGTATTATTAGTAGTTACATCAGCTACAGCAGAAGAAGAGGCAGCAACAATGGTAGTAGCAGCCGCAGGAGTACTAATAGAAGTAGTACTAGTAGTATTAGGAGTCAGAGTAGTAAGTGTAGTAGCTGGGTCAGGAGTAGGAGTTGAAGTAGTAGTCGTAGCAGTAATAGTAGTAGTAATAGTAGCGGTAGTAATAGTAGTGTAAGTAATTATAATAGTAACAGTAGCAATATTACTAGTAATAGCAAAAGTAGCAATAGCAAAAGTAGTAGCAATAGTAATAGTACTGGTAGCAATTATACAGGTAATAGTAGTAGTAGCAGAAATAGTAGTAGTTGTTGTTGTGGTAGTCATTGTAGTAGTAGTAGTAGAAGTTGGGATAGGTGTAGTAGTATGAGTTGTAGTAGTAGTAGCTGGAGGAGGAGTAGTAGTAGTCGTAGTAGTAGTAGTAGTACTACAAATATGCGTATGTGTGGTACTAGGAGTGGTACTATTAGTAGTAGTAGCAATAGCAGTAGTCGTAGTAGGCATAGTAGAATTCGTACTTATAGCAATATTAGTAGTAATAGTAATAGTAGTAGTAATAGTAGTAGTAATAGTAGCTATTGTTGTAGTAGTGATAGTAGTAGTAGGAGTAGCAGTATCAGTAGTAGGAGTAGCAGTAGTATTAGTAGTCTAAGTAGTGTAAGTGATAGTCATTGTAGTTGTAGTATTAGTACTATTAATAGTAGCAGTAGTGGCAGTAGTAGTAGTTGTAGAAGTAGTGGTAGTAGTTGTAGTAGTAATAGAAGAAGTGGTAGTAGTAGTAGTGGCAGTAGTAATAGTAGTAGTACAAGTAGTAGTATTAGTAGAAGTCGTAAAAGAAGTAGTAATAGTAGTTGTTGTAGTAGTGAAAGTAGTAGGAGTAGAATTAGTCGTAGTAGTAATAGCAGTAGTGGGAACAATACTAGTAGTTGTAGCAGTAGGTGCAGCAGTAGTTCTAGTAGTGGAAGTAGTAGCAGTAGTAACAGTAGAAGCAGCAGTAGCTGTAGTAGTAGTAGCAGTAGTAGCCGTAGTTGTCATAATATTAGTAGTAGTAATAGTTCCAAAAGCAACAATAGCAGTAGTAGTAGTTGTTGTTGTACTAGTAGTAGTAGTAATAGTAATAACAGCAGCAACAGTAGTAGTAGTGGCTGTAATAATAGTTATAGTAGTCACAGTAGAAGTAGTAGTAGTAGTTTTAGTAGTTGTTGTAGAAGTAGTAGTATTTGTATTAGTAGTGGAAGTAGTAGTATTAGCAGCAATTCAAGTAGTAGTAGTAGTAGGAGTAGTAGTAGTACTTGTGGTTGAAATAGTAGTAGTTGTTGGAGTAGTAGTAGTTATAGTAGTAGTGTAATAGTTGTGGCAATGGTAGTAGTAGTTGAGGTAGTAGTAGTATTCATAGAAGTAGTAGTGGGAGAACAAGCAGTAGTTGGAGTAGTAGTAGTGGTAGAAGTAGCCATAGTTGTAGTAGCAGCTGAAGTAGTAGTATTAGTACTAGTAGTCATAGTAGTAGTAGTAGCAATAGTAGTAATAGTATTAGTAGTAGTAGTAATAGTTGTAGCACGAGTTATAGTAGGAGTAGTTTTAGGAGTGGTTGTTGGAGTGGTTGTAGTAGTAGGATCAGCAGCAGAAGTAGTAGTAGTAGTTTCAGTAGTAGTAGTAGGAGTAGGAGGAGCAATAGTAGTACTAGTTGTAGTCATAGAAGTAGTAGTAGTAGTAGTAATAGTAGCAGCAGTAGTAGTAGAAGTAGAAATAGTAGCAGTAGTAGTTGCAACGGTAATAGTTACAGCATTAGTAAAAGCAGTAGTAGTAGTAGTAGTAGCTGGAAGAGTAAAAGTAGTAGTAGTAGGAGTAGTAGTGGTTGTAGAAGTCATAGTAGTTGTAGTAGTAATAGTAGTAGGAGTAGTTGTAGTAGTAGTATTAGTAAGAGTAGTAGTAGTAGCAGTTGGAGTAGTAATAGTTTTATTTGGTGTAGTAGTAGCTGTATTGTTAGGTGAAATAGTAGTGGTACTAGGTGAAATAGTTTTAGTAGTATTATAGTAGTACCAACAATAGTTATAGGAGTAGTTGTAGTAGTGGTAGTAGTAGTAGCCGTAGTTGTAGTTATAGTAGGATAAGTTGTGGTTGTACTAGTAGTAGTGGTAGCAGTAGTAGTAGTATTAGTAGTAGTTGTAGTGGTCAAAGTAGTTGTAGTAGTAGTTGTAGTAGTAGTTCTAGTAGTAGTACTAGAAGTAGTAGTAGTATTAGTAGTTGTAGCGGTAGTAGTATGAGTAGTAGTAGTTGTTGTTGTTGTTATTGTAGTACTAATAGTTGTAGTAGTATAGTAGCAGGAGCAGCAACAGCAGTAGTAGTAATAGTAGCAGTAGCAATAGTAGTATTAGTAATAGTAGCAGCAGTAATAGTTGTTATTGTAGTAGTAGTAGTAGTAGTAATAGTTAGTTGTAGTTGTAGTTGTAATAGTAGTAGTACTACTCGTTGTAGTTGTAATAGAAGTAGCATTCGTGGTAGTAGTAGTGGCAGTCAAAGTTGTAATAGTAGTAGTACTAGTAATAGTTGTAGTTGTAGTAGAAGTAGTAGGTGAAAAAGTAGTCGTGAGGTAAGAGTTGGAGTAGCAGTAGCAGCAGTAGTAGGGGCAAGAGTACGAGTAGTAGTAGTAGTAATAGTTGTAATGGTAGTAATAAAAGTAGTAACAGGAGTAGTAGTAGCATCGGCTATAGCAGAAGCAACGACCGCAACAATAGTAGTTGTAGTAGCAGTAGTTGTAATAGTAGTAGTAGTAGTAGTAGCAACAGTTTTAATAGTAGTAGTAGTAGTAGTAGCAGCTGCAGCAATAGTAGTAGTAGTAGTACTAGTACTAGTAGGAGTCAAAGTAGCAATAGTAGTAGTGGGAGACTGGGTGGCGGTTGTAGTAGCATAATCAGGAGTAGGAGTGGAAGTTGTAGTAGTAGCGGCAATAGTAGTACTAATAGTAGAAGTAGTAGTAGTAGTGATAATAATTATACTAGTAATAGTAGTAATATTACTAGTAGTAGCAGTTGTTGTAGTAGCTGTAGTAATTGTAGTGGGAGTAGTTATACAGGTAATAATAGTAGTAGTAGTAGCAAAAATAGTAGTAGCTGTTGTTGTGGTAGTCATAGTAGTAGTAGTAGGAGTTGGAGTAAGAGAAATATTATGAGTTGTAGTAGTAGTAGTCGTAGGAGTAGTAATAGTTGCACTACGAATATGAGTATGAGTGGCACTCAGAGTGGTAGTATTAGTAATAGTAGCAATAGCAGTTATCGTATTAGGCATAGTAGTAGTTGTACTAATAGCGGTAATGGTAGTAATAGTAGTAGTAGTAGTAGCAGTAGCTGGTGTTGTAGTAGTGGTAGTAGTAGTGGGAGTAGCAGTATCAATAGTAGAAGTAGTGTTAGTAATAATCATTATAGTAGTAGTATTAGTAGTGTTAATGGTAGCTGTAGTGGTAGTAATAGTAGTTGTAGATGTAGTGATACTAGTTGAAGTAGTAATAGCAGAAGTAGTGGTGGGAGTAGTAGTAGCAGTAATAGCAATAGTTGCAGTAGTAGTAGTAGCAGTAGTAACAGTAATAGTAGTACCAGTTGTAGTAGTAGAAGTAGTAGTATTAATAGAAGTAGTAAAAGTAGTAGTAGCAGCAGTAGTAGTTGTGAAAGTAATTATAGTATTAGTAGCAGTAGCAATAGTAGTAGTTGTAATAGTACTAGTAGCAGTAGCTGTAGGAGGAACACTAGTTCTAGTAGTAGAAGTAATAGTAGTAGTAATAATAGCAGAAGCTGTACTAGTAGTAGAAGTGGTAGTAGCACTAGCAGTAGCTGTAGTAGCCATAGTTGTGGTAATATTAGTGGTAGTAATAGTTCCAACAGCGATAATAGCAATAGTAGTAGTAGTTGTCGTAGTAGTAATAGTAGTAGGAGTAGTAGGAGTAGTAGTAGCAACAGTAGTAGTAGAAGTAGTAGTAGCAATAATAGTCGCTATAGTAGTCATAGTAGTAGTAGCAGCAGCAGTAGTAGTAGTAGCAGTAGTAGTTGTAGAAGGAGTAGTATTAGTAGTATTAGTGGAAGTAGTAGAATTAGCATCAATTCTAATAGTAGCAGTGGTAGGACTAGTAGCACAATTAGTGGTAGTAATAATAGTAGTTGTTGGAGTAGTAGCAATTGAATTAGTTGTCTGGTAGTTATAGTAATGGTAGTACTAGTAGGGGTAGTAGCAGTCGTGGCAAAAGTAGTATTCATAGTAGCAGTAGTTGCGGGAGTAGTAGTAGTAGTACTGGTAGTAGCTGTAGTAGTTGTAGTAGTAGTAGCCATAGTCATAGTAGTAGTAGCAGCAACAACAACAATAATAGTAGTAGTGGTAGTAGTAGAAGTAGTAGTAGTAGTAGTAGTTCTAGTAGTCGTAGTAGTAGCAGCTACAGTAGTAGTAGTAGCATTAGTAGCAGTAGTAATAGTTGTTGTTGTAATAGTTGTAAAAGGAATTATAGTAGGACTAGTTATAGGAGTGGTTGTTCAAGTGGCATTAGTAGTAGTAGCACAACAGTAGTAGTTTCTGTAGTAGTAGTAGTAGGAGGAGGAGGAGTAGTTGTAGTACTAGTAGTAGTCATAGCAGCAGCAGCAGTAGTAATAGTAGTAGTAGAAGTAGAAGTAGAAGTAGAAGTATTGGCAATAGTAGTTTCAGCAGTAGTAACGGTTGGAGGAGTAGTAGCAGTAGCTCGAAGAGTAGAAATAATAGTAGTCCGAGTAGTCATAGTAGTAGTAGTATCGGTGAGAGTAGTAGTAGTAGTAATATTAGTAGTGGATGTAGTAATAGTAGTAGTGGATGTAGTAGTAGAAATAGTAGTAGTAGTAGTAGTAATATTAGTAGTATTATTAGCAGTAGTAGTAGTAATAGTGGTAGTAGTAGTAATTGTAGTAGTAATAGGAATAGTTGAAGTAGAAGTAGTAATAGTAGCAGTTGTAGTACGATTCTTAGGAGCAACAGCAGTAGCAGCAACAATAGTTGTAGTAGTAGTAGTAGTACTAGTTTGAGTAGTAGTAGGACTAGTAGTTGTAGTAGTAGTAATAGAAGTAGTAGTAGCAGCTGTAGTAGTAGCATCAGCTATAGCAGAAGCACCGGCAGCAATAATGGTAGTAGTAGTAGCAGCAGAAGTAGTAGTGGCCATAGTAGCAATAGTAGTTATTGTTGTAGTAGTTGTAGTAGTAGTAGAAGTACTAGAAGTAATAGTAGTAGCAGTAGTAGTAGCAGTAGCAGTAGGATTAGTAGTTGTAGTAGTAGTATTAGTAGTAGTTGTAGTAGTAGTAGTTGTTGTTGTAGTAGTAGTAGTAGTAGTAGTAGTTGTTGTTGTAGTAGTAGTAGTAGTTGTTGTTGTTGTTGTTGTTGTTGTCTTAGTAGTAGTAATCCTAGTAGTAGTACTAGTAGTAGTAGAAATAGCAGCAGCAACAATAGTCATAGCAGAAGTTGCAGTAGTAGTTGGGGTAGTAGTAGTTGTAGTAGTAGTAAGTGTAGTACTAGTAGTAGTAAAAGTAGCCGCAGCAATCGTCGTGTTAGTTGTAGCAGTAGTATTAGTTGCAATAGTAGCAGCAGTAGCAGCAATAGCAATAGCAATAGTAGTAGTAGTAGTAGTAGTACTAGTATTAGTTGTGGTAGTAGTTGTAATAGTAGTACTACTATTGGTTGTTGTAGTAACAGAAGTAATAGTAGTAGTAGCAGCAGTAGTAGTGATCATAATAGTAGTATTCGTAGTAGTAGTAGTACTAGTAGTAGTTGTTGTTGTTGTAGTAGTAGTAGTAGAAGTAGTAGTAGCACTAGTAGTAGTAGTTGTTGTTGTTGTTGTAGTTGTAGTAGTCGTAGTTGTTGTTGTAGTAGTAGTAGTCATAGTAGTAGAAGTAGTAGCAGAAATAGCAGCAGCAACAATAGTAGTAGCAGTAGTAGCAGTTGTAGTTGGATTAGTAGATGTTGTTGTAGTAGTAGTAGCAGTAGTATTAGTAGTAGCTGTTATTGTTGTTGTTGTTATTGTTGTTGTTGTTGTTGTTGTTGTTGTTGTTGTTGTAGTAATAGTAGTAGTAGTAGAAGTAGTAGAAGTAGTAGTAGTAGTAGTAGTAGTAGTAGCAACAACAACAACAATCATAGTATTAGTTGTAGTAGTAGTATTAGTTGCAATAGTAATAGTATTAGTAATAGTTGTTTTAGTAGTAGTAGTGGTCGGGGTAGTTGTAGTAGCGGTAGTAGTAGTAGTAGTAGTAGTAGTAGTAGTAGCAGCAGCAGCAGCAATAGTAGTATTAGTATTAGTAGCATTAGTTTTAGTAGTAGTTGTAATAGTAGTAGTACTACTAGTTGTTGTAATAATAGAAGTAGTCATAGTAGTAGCGGTGGTAGTTATAATAGTAGTAGTAGTAGTAGTAGTAATAGTTGCATTAGTAGTGGTTGTAGTAGTAGTGAAAGTAGTAGGCGAAGAAGTTGTAGTAGGGGTTGGAATAGGAGTAGCAGTAGTAGTAGCAGGGGCAGGAGTAGGTGTTGTAGTAGTAGTAGTTGTTGTTGTTGTAGTAGTAGTAGTTGTAGTATTAGTAGTAGTAGTAGTAGTAGTAGAAGTAGTAGTAGTCGTAGTTGTAGGAGTAGGAGTAGAAGTAGTAGCAGTAGTAGTTGCAGTAGTCGTAATAGTAGTTGGAGTTGTAGTAGTAGCTGGAAGAGTGGAAGTTGTAGTGCTAGGAGTTGTAGTGGTTGTAGATGTAGTAGTAGTAGTAGTCATAATAGTAGTTGTAGTAGTTTTTGGTGTAGTAGTAGTATTGTTTGGTGTAGTAGTAGCTATATTGTTAGCAATAATAATTATAGTTGCAGGAGTGGCAGTGGTACTAGGTGAAATTGTTTTGGTAGTATGTTAGTAGTACCAAGAATAGTAGTAGTAGTAGCCATAGTAGTAGTTATAGCAGGATAAGCTGCAGTTGTAATAGTAGTAATGGTAGCAGTAGTGGCAGTAGTTGTAGCTGTAGTCATGGTCATAGTAGGGGTAGTAGTTGTTGTGGTAGTAGTAGTAGCAGAAGTAGTAGTTGTACTAGTAGTTGCATTAGTAGTAGGAGTCATAGTAGTTGTAGTAGTAGTAGTAGTAGTAGTAGTAGTAGTAGTAGTGGTGGTAGTCGGAGTTGTTAGAGTCATAGAAGTAGTCTCAAGAGTTGTAGTAGGAATAGGAGTTCAAGTAGGAATAGTTGTAGTTGTAGTAGTGGCGATAGTAGTAGCAGCAACAGTTGTAGCAGTGGTAGTTGCAGAAGTAATAGGCGTAGTAGTAGTAGTAGTTGTAGTTGCAAAAATAGAAGTAGTGGAAGTAGTAGTGGTAGTTGTAGTAATAGTATTAGTAGTCCTAGTAGAAGTGGGAGTAGCAGAAGTAATAGCAGTAGTAGAAGTTGTATGAGTTGTAGAAGTAGTATCCGTAATAGTTGGAATATCAATAGAAGTTGTTGTGGTAGCAATAGTAATAGTAGTTGTAGTAGAACTAATAGTAGGAGTGGTTGTAGTAGTAGTAGCCGCAATATTAGCACTAGCAGAAGTGGTAATGGCAGTAGTAGTAGTTGTAGCAACAGTAGCATTCCGAGCAATAGCTCTTATAGTAGTAGTACTAATGGTAGTAGTAGTAAAGTTGTAGAATTAGAAAAAATTATAGTTTTAGTAGAAGTTATAGTAGTAGTAGTAGTAGCAATAGTGGTAGTCATTGTGGGAGCATTAGTAGTAGTAGCGTTAGTAGCAACAACTATAGTGGTATTAGTAGTTGTAGTTGTCGTAGTCCTAGTAGTAGTAGTAGCCGTTGTTGTAGTGGGAGCAGCAGTAGCTAGAGTAGCCGTAGTAGTTGTAGTAGTAGTGGTTGTTCTAGTAGTTCTAGTAGTTATAGTCAAAGTAGAAGTTGTAGCAGGATTAGTAATAGTTTTAGTTGTAGTAGCAGTCGTAGTAGTTGTAGCAATAGTAGTACAAGTAGTAGTGGTAGGAGGAGTAGCAGTAGTAGCTGCAGTAGTCATTGTTGTTGTAATGATAGTAGTGGCAATAGTTGTAGTGGCAGTAGTAGTATTACCCGTAGTAGTAGTAGTAATAGTACCCGTAGCCGCAGCAGTAGTATTAGTAGAACTAGTAGTAGTACTAGTAATAGTAGTAGTAGTAGTAATTGTATTATTAGTAGTAGCAGTAGCAACAGTAGGAGTAGTAGGAAGAGTAGTAGTAGTAGTAGGTGTTCTTGTTGTTGCTATTGTAGTAATTGTAGTAGTGGTAGTAATTGTAATAGTAGTAGTAGTAGTAGTAGCAGTATTACCAGTAGTGATATTAGTAGTTGTTTGAGTAGTAGTAGTACTAGCAGTAGTAGTTGTAGGAGTAGTAGTCGTAGTAGCAAAAGTAGTAGTAGTAGTAGAAGTGGTAGCAATATTAGTAGAAGTAGCATTAGTAGTAGTTGGAGTAGTAGTAATAGTAGTTGTAGTAATGGCAGGAGTGTTGGTAGTAGTAATTGTAGTAGTTGTGGAAGTAGTAGTAGTACTAGTAGAAATAGTTGTAGTTATAGTAGCGTAGTAGTAGTCGTAGTAGTAGTAGTACTAGAGGTAGTAGTAGTTGTAGTAGCTATAGTAGTAGTAATAGTATTAGTATTTGTAGTAGTTGTTGTTGTTATTGTAGTAGACGTAGCTATTGTAGTAGTTGTTGTTGTTGTAGTAGTAGTTGTAGTAGTAGTTGTAATAGTAGTAGTTGTTGTTGTTGTTTCTGTAGTAGTTGTAGTAGTCATTGTAGTAGTGGTAGCACCAGTGGAAATAGTATTAGAAGTAGTAGTCGTATTAGTAGTAGTAGCAGTAGTAGTAGTAGTAGAAGAAGCAGTAGTAGTACGTGTAGTAGTTGTAGTATTATTAGTAGTATTAGAACTAATAGTAGGAGGAGGAGGATTAGTAGAAGTTGTAGGAATTGTAGTTGTAGTAGTAGTAGTTGTTGTTGTAGTAGTAGTACTAGTAGTAGGAGTAGTCGCAGGGGTAGTATTAGTTGTAGTAGTAGAATTAGTAGTAGTAGTAATAGTTGTAGTAGTAGTAGTAGTAATAATATTTGTAGTTGTTGTAGTAGTAGTAGAAGAAGTTGTAGCAGTCGTGGTAATAGTAATAGTTGTAAGAGTAGTAGTATTTGTAGTAAGAGTTGTTGCAGCAGCAGCGGCCGTAGTAGTGGTTATAGCAGTTGTAGTACTAGTAGCAGCAATAGTAGCGGTAGCGACAACTAAAGTAGTCATAGCAGAAGTAACAATAGTAGTAGTAGCAGCAACTGAAGTAGTCATAGCAGTAATAACAATAGTAGTATTAAGATCTATAGCAGTAGCAGTAGAAGCATTAGTAGTAGTAGCAATACTCATTGTAGGAGTGGGAGTAGTAGTAGAAGTAGAAGTAGCGTCAATAGTTGTTGTCATAGTAGTAGGAGCAGAAGCAGCACAAGTAGTAGTAATAGGAATAGTAGTAGTAGTAAAAGGGGGAGGCGTAGTGGGAGCAGCAATAGAAGTACTAGCGGTAGTAGTACTAGTGGTAGTAGTGGCGGTACTCGCAGTAGCAATGGAAGTAGAAGTAGTAGTAGAAGCAATAGTAGCAAAAGTATTAGTAATAGCAGCAGTAGTGTTTGTAGTAATAGGTGTAGTAGTATAGTGGTGGTGGTAGTAGTAGCAATAGTAATAGTAGTAGTTGTTGTAGTTGTTGTAGTAGTAGTAGTATTAGTAGTAGTCGTAGTAGTTGAATTAGAAGTACTCGTAGTAGTGGTGGTGGTAGTAGTAGTAGTAGTAGTAATAGTAGTAGTAGTCGTAGCAGCAGCAGCAACAGTAGTAGTAATAGTAGCTGTTGTAGTAGCAGTAGTGGTAGCTGCAGTTGTGCTAGTTGCAGTAGTAGTAATAATAGTAGTAGTTGCAATAGTAGCAGCAGTTGTAGTAGTAGTTGCAATAGTAGCAACAGTTGTAGTAGTAATAGCAATAGTAGTAGTAATAGTTGTAGTAGTTGTAGTAGTAGTAGCAACAGCAGAATTTGTAGTACTTGTATTAGTAGGGGTAGTAGGATTAGTAGCAGTAAGATATGTAGTAGCAGTAGTTGGAGTAGTAGGAGTTGTAGTAGAAGTAGTAGGAGAGTTAGAAGTAGTAGCACAGTAATAGCAGTAGTAGTTGTAGTACTTGTAGGAGTATTAGGATTAGTAGTAGTAGCAGTAATAGTAGTAGTAGTCGTAGTAGTAATAGGAGTCGAAGGAGTAGTAGCAGTGACAGTAGTAATTGGAGTTGTAGTAGTAGTAGTAGTAGTAGTCGTAGTAGTAGAAGTCATATTAGTAGTAATAGCAGAAGTAGTAGTAGTACCAATAGTAGTTGTAGTAGTAGTATCGGTAGCAGTTGTTGCAGTAGTAGTAGCAGTTGTTGTTGTTGTTGTAGTAGTAGTAGTAATAGGAGTTGGTGTAGGAGTAGTGGTAGTAGTAGGAGCAGTAGGAGTTGGACTAGGAGTAGTAGTATTTGTAGTAGTAGTAATAGTTGGAATAGCTGTTATCGTTGGGGTAGAAGTAGTAGTAGAAGTTGGATTAGTAGTAGTAGTATTAGTAGTATTAGTAGACATAGTAGTTGTACTAGTAGTAGTAGTAGTAGTAGTACGATAGGCAACAGCAGCAGCAGTAGTACTAATAGTTGTAGCTACAGTAGAAGCAGCAGTAGTAGTTGTAGTAGGAGTAGGTGTAGCATTAGGAGTGATAGTAGTAGTTGTTTTTGTTGCGGTAGTAGTGATTGGAGTAGTAGTCTTAGTTGTTGTAGTAATACTTGTAGTATTAGTAACAGTAGAAGTAGTTGTAGTAGGAATACTAGTATTAATAGTTGTTGTTGAAGCGGTTGTTGTAGTAGCAGTTGTTGTAGTAGTAGTATGAGTTGCAGTAGGAATAGGTGTTCGAGTAGGAGTAGTTGTCGTAGTAGTATTGGTAGTGATGGTAGCAGTGGTAGTTGAAGAAGCAGTAAGAGGAGTAGTAGCAGTTGTTGTTGTTGCGGTAGTAGTAGTAGTATTAGTAGTAGAAGCAGTAGCAGCAGCAATAGGACTAATAGTAGTAGTAACAGTAGCAGCAGTATGAGTTGTAGTAGTAGTACTAGTTGCACTAGTAGTAATAGCAGTAGGAGTAGCAAATATAGTTGTAGTTGGAGGAGTAGTAATAGCTGCAATAGGAGTTGTAGTAGTAGCTATAGTAGTAGTAGTAGTGGTAGTAGTAGCTGTAGCAGCAGTAATAGTAGTTTAAGGAGAATTAGAAGTAGCAGCAGTAGCAGTAGTAGTCGTAGACGTAGTTATAGTAGCATTTGTAGTAGCAAAAGTAGTAGCAGTAGGAAAAGTAACAGTAGTATCAATAGGAGTAATAGTAGTAGCAATAGTAGTAGTAGTGGCAGTAGCAGTAGTAGTAATAGTTGCTATAGGAGTAGTCGAAAGAGTAGCAGAAATAGTAGTTGCAACAGTAGCAATAGTTATAGTAGTAGCACTACTAGTAGTAGTTGGAGCTGTAGTCATGGTTTTTGTATAAGTAGTAGCACTTGTAGTAGTAACAGAATGTACAGTAGTAACAATAGCAGCATCAGTAGTAGTAGTAGCATTAGTACTTGTGGCAGTAGAAGTGTAGCAGCAATAGTAGCAGCAGTAGCAACAGTAACAGTAGTGGAAGTAGAAGTAGCCGAAGGAATAGTAATAGTAGTAGCAGCAGTAGTAGCAGTAGTAGCAGTTGTAGTAGTAGTAGTAGTAGTAGTAGTTAAAGTCGTAGCGAAAGTTGTAGCTGCAGTATTTGTAGCAGTTGTTGTCATAATAGGAGTGGTAGCAGTTGTTGTAGTAGTAGTTGATGTCGTAGCAAAAGTTGTAGCTGCAGTATTAGTAGCAATAGTCATCGTAATAGGAGTAGTAGCAGTAGTTGTAGCTCCAGCAACAACAACAACAACAACAATAGTAGCAGCAGCAGTAGTAGTAGAAGTAGTCGAAGTAGTATTAGCATAAATAGTAGTAGTTGTTAAAGTAGTTGTAGCAGTAGTGTAGTAGTAGTCATAGTAGTAGTCATAATAGTAGTCGTTGTAGTAGTTGTAGGGCCAATTGTAGCGGTAGTAGCAATAGGTATTGTAGCAATAGTAGTAGTAGCGATAGAAGTTGTAGCTGTTGTAGTAGCAGTAATAGTAGTTGGGGTCGTAGTACTAGTAGTTGTAGTATCAAAAGTAGTAGTTGGTTTAGTAGGAGTAGTAGTCGTAGCAGAAGAAGCACCAGATGTGGTAGTAGTAGGAGAAGTAGTAATAGTAGTAATAGTTACAGTTCTAGTAGTAGTAGTAGTAATAGTTGTACTAACAGTAGTAGCAGTAGTTGTTGTTGTTGTTGTTGTAGTAGTAATAGTAGTAGTAGCAGTAGTAGTAGTTGGAGTAGCAGTTATAGTAGCAGTAGTAGTAGAAGTAATACTAAGGGCAATAGTAGTAGTAGTAGTAGAAGTAGTATTAGTAGCAATAGTAGTAGTGGGAGGAGCAGTTGTAGTTTTGGTAGTAGTAAAAGTAACATAGGAGTAGTAGCAGCAGGGTAGTTGTGGTAGTAGCAAGAGTAGTTGTAGGAATACTTGTAGTGGGAGTAGTTACCGTAACAATGGTTGTTGTAGCAGTTGTAGCAGTAGCAGTATCAGTAGTAGCAGGAGTAGTAGAGAAAGTAGTAGTAGTAATAGCAGTAGTGGTAGTAGTAGTAGTAGTACATTACTAGCCATCGTAGCAGTAGTAGTCGTACTAGCAAAAGTTTGTATTAGTAGCAGTAGTAGTAGCGATAGCAGCAGTAGTCGTAGCAGTAGTTGTTGTTGTAGCTATAGTTGTAGTAGTAGTAGAAGTTGTAGTAACAATAGTAGTTGTAGTATGAGAAGTAGTCGTATCAGCAGTATCAATAGTAGAAGTAGTAGTTGTAGTAGCAGCAGCAGTAGTAGCAGTAGTATCAGCAGTAGTAGTAGTAGCAGTCGTAGTAGTAGAGTTGTTGTAGTAGAAGCAATAGTAATAATAGTCGTAGTAGTTGTTGTTGTAGCCGCTGTAGCAGTAGAAGAAGTAGTAACAGTTGTAGTAGTAGTACATGTAGTTGCAGTAATAAAAGTTGCATTAGTAGTAATGGTAGTAGGAGTAATAGTAGTAGGAGTAGTAGCAAGAGCAGTGGTAGTAGTAGCAGTAGCAAAATAAGTAGTCATAGTTGTAGTACGTTTACTAATCCTTGTACCAGTAGTAGCAATAGTTGCAGTCGTTGCAGTTGTGCTAGTTGTGGTTTTTGTATTAGTAGTAATAGTAGTAGTTTGAGTAGTAGTATAAATAGTCATACTAGTAGTAGTTGCAGGAGCAGGAGCAATAGTAGTTGTAGTAGCAGTTGTAGTAATAGGCATAGTAGCAGTAGTAACATTAGTAGTGGTAGCAGTAGTTACTATACCAGCAGTAGCGGTAGTAATAGTAGTGGTAGTTTCAGAAGTTGTAGTAGTAGTGTTAGTAGTAGTAGTTGCAGTTGTACCAGTAATAGCAGTAGTTATAGTAGTAGTAGTGGCAATAATCATAGTAAAAGTACTAGCAGTAGTATTTGTAGTAGTAGTAGTAAAAGTAGTAGTAGCAATAGCAGTAGCAATAGTAGTTGTAGCGCTAGTAGTAACAAATGTAGTAGTAGTGGTAATAGTGGGAGTAATAGTAGCAATAGTTGTAGTAGTTGCAGTGGGAGTCATAGTAGGAGTAGTAATAGCAGTAGTTGAAGCCGCAGTAGTAGTAGTAGCTATAGCATTGTGTGGTCCGAAATGGGTCCTAGAAGCCGGGATATCCCTATAGTAGCAGTAGTTGCAGTAGGTATAGTAGTAGTAGCAGCGGCAATTGTAGTTGCCGTAGGAGTACCAGAAGTAGCAGTAGTAGTAGTACTAGTAATAGTAGTAGCAATACTCATAGTTGTTGCGGTAGTTGTAGTAGTGTTAGAAGTAGTAGTAGTAGTTGCACTGGTAGTAGTAATAGTACCAATACTAGGAGTAGTAGCAATAGTAGTACTAGTAGTAGTAGCAGCAGTAGTAGTGATAGTAGTAATAGTAGCTATAGTAGTAATAACAATAGCAGCAGTAGCATCAACAGCAGCAGCAGCAGCAGCAGTAGTAGGAGTAGCAACAATAGTAAGGGTCGGACAAGGAGTAAGAGTAGTAGTCGGTGCAATAGTTGTAGTAGCAATAGTAGTACTAATAGTATTAACGGTAGTAGACGTAGCAGTTGTTGCAGGTGTAATTGTAGTAGTAGTAGTTATTGATGTTGTTGTAGCAGTAGTAGTAGCAGTACTAGTAGTAGTTGCAGTGGTAGTCATTGTAGGAATAGTAATAGTAGTAGTTGAAGCCGCAGTAGTAGTAGTAGCAGTAGTAGTTGTACCAGGTGTAGTAGTAATTGTAGTAGAAGCAGTAGCAGTAGTATTAGTAATAGCAGAAGTAGCAGCAGCAGCAGTAGCAGTAGTAGCAATAGTCGTAGTCGTTGTGGTAGTCGCAGTATTGTTTAAAGTAGTAGTAGTAGTAATTGTACCAGCAGCAGCAACAGCAGTAGTAGTAGCAGTAGGAGTAGTGGTGGTAGTAGTAGTAGCTATAGTAGTAGTAGTAGTAATAATAATAATAGTAGCAGTAGCATCAATAGAAGCAGCAGCAGTAGTAACAGTAGTAGCCGTAGGGGTGGCAATAGTAGTAGGAGTTGGAGAAGGAGTAGGAGTAGTTGTCGGTGCAATAGATGTAGATGTAGTAGTAGTAGTAGTAGTAGTAGTAGTAGTAGTAGTAGTAGTAGTAGTAGTAGTAGTAGTAGTAGTAGTAATAGTAGCAGCAGCAGTAGTAGCAGTAGCAGTAGTAGTAGTAGTAGTAGTAGTAGTAGTAGCAGCAGCTAGAGTAGTAGTAGTTGTTGTTGTTGTCATAGTAGTAGTAGGAGTAGCATTAGTAATAAGAGTTGGAGTTGGAGTAGTAGTCACAGCAATAGCTGTAATAATTCTAGTAGAAGCAGCAGTACTAATAGTAGTGTAGTAAAAATAGTACTAGGAGTAGAAATAGTAGTCGCAGTAGTAGTAATAATAATAGTAGTAGTAGCATCTACAGTAGTAGTAGTAGCAGCAGTAGTTTCAGTAGTTGTAGTAGTAGGTGCAGAAGTTGTAGTTGTAGTAGTAGTTGTAGTAGTAGGAGTAACAGCATTAGGAGGAGTAGTCGTAGTTGTAATGGTAGTTGTACTAGTAGTAGTAGTAGGACTAGCAGCAATAGCAGCAGGAGTTCTAGTAGTAGTAGTAGTTATTGTTGTTGCTGTGGAAGAAGTATTAGTAGCAGTCGTAGTAGTAGTATGAGTAGTAGAAGGAGTAGGAGTAGAAGTATTACTTGTAGGAGTAGCAGAAGGAATAGGAGTAGCAGTAGGGCTAGTAGTCGGTGTAGTAGTAGTAGGAGTAATAGTAGAAGTAGCAGTAGTAGTAGTTGTTGTTGTAATTGTAGTTGTAGTATCAATAGTGGTAGTAGTCGTGGTGGTAGGTTTAGTAGTTGTTTTTGTAAAAGTAGGAGTAGCAGCAGAAGCAGGAGTAGTAGTTGTTGTAATGGTAGTAGTAATAGTAGTAGTAGTAGTAGTAATGCTAGTAGTTGTAGTAGTTGTTGTAGTAGTAGTCAAAGCAGTTGTAGAAATAGTAGTAGTAGTAGGAAGAGGAGGAGGAGGAGGGGGAGGCGAAGGAGGAGTGTTAGGAGGAGGAGTAGTAGTAGTAATAGTTGTAGTAGTAATAGTAGTAGTTGTAGATGTGGTACAAGTAGTAGTAGGAGTTATAGTATCATTAGTAGTTATAGTAGTTGTAGTAGTAGAAGTAGTAGTAGTTGTAGTAGCAGTATTTGTTGTAGAAGAAGTAATAGTAGTAGTATTAGTAGTAGTAGTATTAGTTGTAGAAGAAGTAAGAGTAGTAGTAGTAGTCATGGTGGTGGCAGTAGGAGTAGCAGTAGTAGTAATAGTAGTAGTATCACTAGTAGTAGCAATCGTAGTAGTAGCAGTAGTAGTCGTAACAGTTGTAGAAGTTGCAGTAGTCACAGTAGTAGTCGTAGTAGTAGTAGTAGTAGTACTAGAAGTGATTATAGTAGTAGTAGTATTAGTTGTAGTAGTAGCAGTAGTGGTAGCAGTATCTATTTTAACAGAAATAATAGCAATAGTAATTGTAGTAGTAGTAGTAGAAGCAATAGTAGTAGTAGGTGTAGCAATAGCAACAGTAGGAGTAGTCATAGTAGTAGCAGTAGTAGCAATAGTAGTTGTAGCTGTAGCGGCAGCAGCAGTAGAAGTATGAGTAGGAGTAGAACTAATAGTAGTAGTTGTTGTTGTTGTAGTAATAGGAGTAGTAGTAGTAGAAGTTGGTGTAGGAGTAGTAGTAAGAGTCAGACTAGTAGTAGTACTACTACTAGGATTAGTGGTTGTAGTAGGACGAAGAGTAGTAGTAGTAACAGTAGTAGTAGCAGTAGTAGTAGTAATAGCAGCAGTAGCAGTACTATTACTAGGAGTGGTAGTATTAGTACTCGTAGGAGGAGTAGTAGTAGTAGCAGTAGGAGCAGTAGCAGTAGCAGTAGTAGTAGGAGCAGCAGTTGTAGTAGTAGTGGTAGTAGTAGCAGTTGTAGAAGTGGTAGCAACAACAACAATAGTAGTAGCAATAATAGTAGTAGTAGTTATTGTAGTAACAGTAGCAATAGTAGTAGTAGTAACAGTAGTAGCCGTAGTATAACTACTACTAGTAGTAGTATTTGTTGTTGTTGTTATTATTGTCGTAGTAGTATTTGTTGTAGTTGTAATAGTAGGAGTAATAGTTGTTGTAGTAGTAGTAGTAGTTGTAGTAGTAGCAGTCGTAGGAGTCGTAGTTGCAGTAGTAGTATTGGCAGTAGTAGTAGCAATAGTAGTAGTAGAGGTGGTAGTAGTATAAGTATTACTAGTAGTAGTAGTCATAGTAGTAGTCATAGTACTTATTGGAGTAGGAGTAATAATTAGAGTAGCAGTAGTTGGAATAGTGGTAGTATTTGTACTAGTAGTAGAAGGTGTAGCAGTAGTAATAGTAGTAATAGTAGAAGAAGCAATAGTAATAGTAGCAGTAATAGTTGTAGTAGTAGTAGGAGGAGGAGGAGGAGTAATCATAGTAGTTGCAGCAGTAGCAGTAGTAGTAGCAGCAGTAGTAGTAGAGGTTGTTGTAGCAGCAGTAGTAGTAGTAATTGAAGTAGTAGTAGGAGTAGGAGTAGGAGTAGTACTAATAGTAGTAGTTGTTGTAGTAGTAGTAGGAGTAGTAGTAGTAGAAACTGGAGTAGGAGTAGTATTAATAAGAGTCATAGTAGTAGTAGTAGGAGCAGGAGTAGTAGTAGTAGTAGTAGTAGCAGTAGTAGTAGTAGTCCTTCTACTACTTGGAGTTGTAGTATTAGTAGTAGTACTAGCAGGAGTAGTAGTAGTAGTAGTAGTTGTAGTACTTCTACTACTTGGAGTTGTAGTATTAGTAGTAGTACTAGCAGGAGTAGTTGTAGCAGTAGTAGTAGTAGCAGCAATAATAGTAGTAGGAGTAGTAGTAGTGGTAGTAGTTGCTGTTGCGGAAGTAATAGCAGCAGCAACAATAGTATTAGCAATAATAGTAGTAGTAGTTATTATAGAGGCAATAGGAGTAGTAATTGTTGTTGTTGTTGTTGTAGCAGCAACAATAGTAGTAGTAGTAAAACTTGTTGTTGTTGTTGTTGTTGTTGTTGTTGTAGTTGTAATAGCAGTAGAAGTAGGAATGGTAGTTGTAGTAGTTGTAGTGGTGGTGGTAGTAGTAGCAGTCGTAGGAGTTGTAGTGGCAGTAGTAGCAATTGTTGTAGTAGAGGTAGTTGTAGTAGAAATAGTACTGCTAGTAGTAGTGATAGTAGTAGTCATAGTAGGATTTGGAGTAAGAGCAGTAGTAGGTGTAGTAGTAGATGGAATAATGGTAGTATTAGTAGTAGTAGTAGCTATTATAGTAGCAGTAATAGTAGTAGTACTAATAGCAGTAGCTGGAGTAGTCATAGTAGTAGGAGTAGTAGAAGTAGTCGTAACAGTTGCGATAGCAGCAGTAGTAGTAGACGTTGTTGTAGCAGTAGCTGGAGTAGTAATCGGAGTGGTAGTAGTAGTAGGAGTTGGAGTAGTACTAATAGTAGTTGTTGTTGTTGCAGTAACAATAGGGGAAGCAGTAATAGGAGTTGTAGTAGGAGTAGTAGTAAGAGTCGTAGTAGTAGTACTAGTAGTACTAGTAGGAGTAGTAGTATAAGTAGGAGTAGGATGAGTAGTAGTAGTAGTAGGAGCAGCAGTAGTAGAATAGTAGGAGTAGTACTAGTGGTAGTAGTAGTAGTTTTAGAAGTACCAGTAGCAGCAGCAATAGTTGTAGTAATAATAGTAGCAGTAGATATTGTAGTAGCAGTAGGAGGAGTACTAGTAGGAGGAGTAGTAGTAGTAGTAGTGTGGTGGTGGTTGTAGTAGCAGTCGTAGGTGTAGTAGGTGCAGTAGTAGTAGTTGCAAGAGTAGTAACAATAGTAGTAGCAGAGGTAGTAGTAGTAGAATTAGTACTAGTAGAAGTAGTACCGGTAGTAGTAGTAGTAGTCATAGCGTGAATTGGAGTAGGAGTAGTAGTAGGCGTAGTAGAAGTTGGAATAGTGGTAGTATTGGTTGCAGTAATAGCAGTTGTAGCAGTGGTAGTAGCAGAAGTAGTAGTAGTAGTCGTACCATAGTAGTAGTAGTAGCGGTAGTAGTAGAAGGAGGAGTAGTAGTCGTAGTAGTGGTAGAATTAGTAGCCGCTGTAGCAGTAGTAGAAGAAGGAGAAGTAGTAGTCATAGTAGTAGTAGTATTAATGGCCGTTGTAGCCATAGTAGTTGTAGGAGTAGTGGTAGCGGTACTAGGAGGATTAGTAGTAGTAGCAATAGCATCAGCAGTAGCAGAAGTGGTAGAAGTAGTAGCAGCAGCAGTAGCAAACTAGTAGCAGAAGTATTAGTAGTGGTAGTAGTAGAAGTATTAGTGGTGGTAGTAGGAGATATAGTAGTAGCAGTAGTAGTAGTAGTTACAATGGTAGCAGTAGTAGTAGCAGTAGCAGTATCAGCCATAATAGAAATAGTAGCAGTAGTGGTAGTTGTAGCATTGCTAGTAGTAGTAGTAGCAATAGTAGTAGTTGTAGTAGTAGTAGTAGCAGCAGTAGTAATAGTAGTAGTAGTAGCAGCAGCAGCATTAGTAGTAGTAGTAGTAGTAGTAGCACTAGCAGTAGTAACACAAGCAGTAGTAGCAGTAGTAGTAGGTGTAGTACTTATAGTTGGAGTAGTAGCTGTTGTAATAGTTGTGGTAGTAGTAGTGATAGGAGTGGTAGAAGTAGAAGTAGTAGAAGTAGTAGTAGTGGTAGTAGGAGTGTTAGGTAAGAGATGTAGTAGTAGTTATTATTGTTGTTGTATGTATTGTAGTAGCTGTAATAGTCATTGTAGTACTAGTCCTAGTAGAAGTCGTAGTAGTAGTAGTAGTATTAGTAGTAGTAGTGGTGGTGGTGGAGGTAGTTGCAGTAGTTGTAGTAATAGCTGCAGCTATAGCAGCAGCAGTAGTTGTGGTCCTAGTAGTAGTAGTAGTAGGTAGTTGTAGTGGTGGTGGTAGTAGTAGTGGTAGCAGTAGTCATAGTAGTAGTAGTAGTGGTGGTGGTGGTGGTAGTAGTGGTAGTGGTAGTTGTAGTGGTAGTAGTAGTTGTTGTTGTAGTGGTAGTAGTAGTAGCACTGGAAGTAATAGTCGTATTGGTAGTAGTAGTAGTGGTAATAGTGGTATTGGTAGTATTAGTAGTATTAGTAGTAGTAATAGGAGTTGTAGTAGGAGTAGTTGAAGTGGTGGTATTCGTAGTAGCAGTCGTAGCAGAAGTAGTAGTAGTATTCATAACCACACTAGTAGTAGCTCTAGTATTAGCAGCCATAATAGTAGTAGCAGTCGTAGTAGAAGTAGTAGTAGGAGTGTAGTAGTAGCAGTAGTAGTAGCAGTAGTAGCAGTAGCAGCAGTAGTAGTAGTAGCAGAAGTAGAAGTATTAGGAGTAGTAGTAATAGTAGTTGCAGTATTAGTAGCATTTGTAGGAGCAGCAGTAGTAGTTGCAATTTAGCAACAGTCCTAGTAGTAGTTGTCGTTGTAGCATCAATACTAGTAGAAGTAGTAGTAGCAGAAGTAGAACTAATAATAGTAGCATTAGTTATTATTGTAGTAGTAGTAGGGGTAGGAGTTGGAGTAGGTGTAGTAGTAGTAGTAGTACTAGTAGGGTTAGTAGTCATTGTAGTCATAGTAGTAGTAGCAGCAGTAGCAGTAGTAGATTTAATAGTTGTAGTAGTACTAGTAGTAGTAGTCGTAGTAGGAGTAGCAGCAGTAGTAGCGTTAGTAGTCGTAGCAATAGTAGTGGTAGTAGAACTAGCAGTGGTAGTAGTAGTTGAAGTAGTAGTAGTGGCAGAAGAAGTGGTAGTAGTAGTAGTAGTAGGAGTGTAAGGAGTAGTAGTTGTAATTGGAGTAGTAGTTGCAGTAGTACTTATAGTAGTAGCCATAGTTGTAGTAGTAGTTGTAGTAGTAGTCGTAGTAGTAGCCATAGTTGTAGCTGTAGTAATCGTAGTAGTAGTAAAAGTAATACTTGGTGTTGTGGAAGTTGTAGTCATAGTAGTAGCAGAAGAAGTATTAGTAGTAGTAGAAGAAGTGGCAGTAGTAGTTGTAGTTGTTGTTGCGGAAGAAGTGGTAATAGAAGTAGTGAGAACAGGAGTAGCAACAATAGGAGTACTAGAAGTAATAGCAGTTGTTGTTATTATTGTACAAGAAGAAGTAGTAGTAGTAGTGGTAGTAGGAGTAACAATAGAAGCAGGAGTACTAGTAGTTGTATTAGTAGATGTAGTAGTAGTACTATTAGTAGTAGTAGTAGTAGTAGCAGTAGTAGCAATAGCAGTATTAGTAGTGGTAGTAGTAATAGTAGTAGTAGTAGTACTAGTAGTAGTAGTAGCAGTAGTAGAAGTAGAAGTAGTAGTAGTAGTAGTAGTAGTAGTAGTAGTACTAGAATTAGTTGTAGTAGTAGTAGTAGAAGTAGTAGTAGCTGTAGTAGCATGAATAGGTGCTAGAAAAGTACTAGTAGTAGTAAAGGGAGGAGGAGGAGGAGGAGTAGCTATAGATGTACTACTAGTAGGAGTAGCTGCATTAGAAGTAGTACTTGTACTAGTAGTTGTAGTAGCAGTAGTAGTAGCAGTAGCAGTAGCCGTAGCAGTAGCAGGAGTTTGAGTAGATGTAGTTATTGTTGTTGTTCTTATAGAAGATGTATTAGTAGTCGTAGTAGTGGTATTAGTAGCAGTATGAGCAGCAGCAGTAGCAGCAATATTGGCAGCCGAAGTATGTGTAGTAGTAGTAGTTGGACCGGCTGAAGGAGTAGGAGTAGCAGTAGGGGAAGTAGTCGGTGTAGTAGTAGTAGGTGTAGTAGTAGTAGCTATAGTAGTATTAATAATAGTAGTAGTATTAGCAGCTGTAGTAGTAGTAGTAGCAGCAATGGTAGTAGTAGAAGTAGTAGTAGTAGTAGTAGTAATAGCTTCAGCTGCAGAAGCAACAGCAGTAGTAGCCGTAGTAGTAGTATTTGTAGCAGCAGCAGCAGCAGTAGTAGGAGTAGTAGTGGGAGTAGGAGTAGGAGGAGGAGGAGTAGTAGTAGTAGTAGTTGTAGAAGTAGGAGGAGTAGTTGTTGGAGTAGTAGTTCGAGTAGAAGTAGTAGTAAGACTTGTAGTAGTAGTAGTAGTGCTAGTAGGAAGAGAAGTAGTAGTAGTAGTAGTAGTAGTAGTAGTTGTTGTTGTTGTTGTTGTAGTAGTAGCAGCAACAGCAGCAGCAGGAGTAGTTGTAGGAGTAGTAGTAGGAGAATTAGAAGTCGTTGTAGTAGTAAAAGTAGTAGTAATATTTGTAGTAGTTGTAGTAGTAGCTGTAGTAGCAGTAGGAGTAGTAGTTGTGGTAGTAGTGATAGCAATAGTAATAGTTGTATCAGTAGCCGTAGTAGTCATGGTAGTAGTAGTAGCAACAGTGCCAATAGTATCAGTAGTAATAATAATAGCAGTATTAGTAGTAGTAGTAGTAGTAGTATTGGCAATAGTATTAGCAGTACCAGAATTTGTAGCAGCAGTAGTATTAGCAGTATTAGTAGTAGTAGTACAAGTAATTGTTATAGTAGGACGTGGTGTGGCAGCAATAGTAGGAGTATTTGTACTTGTAGTATTGGGAGTAGTTGTAGTTGTAGTCGGAGTCATAGTCGGAGTTATAGTAGTTGTTGTAGTTGCTGTTATGGGAGTAGAAGTATCAAAAGCAGTAGTAGTAGTTGTAGCTGCAGTAGTAGCAGCAGCAATAGTAGTAGTAGAAGTAGTAGTAGGAGCAGTAGCAATAATAGTAGTTATAATAGTAGTAGTAGTTGTTGAAGTTGCAGCAGCAGCAGTAGTAGCAGTAGGAGTAGTTGTAGGAGTTGTAGTAGGCATAGTATTAGTGGTTGAAGTAGTAATAGTATAAGTAATATTTTTAGTAGTTGTAGTAGTAGCAGCAGTGGCAGTAGGAGTAGTAGTTGTGTATGTAGTGATTGCAGTAGTAATAGTAGTATTAGTAGCAGTAGTAGTCCTGATAGTAGTAGGAGCAGCAGTAGCAGCAGTAGCAGCAACACAAGTAGTAGTAGTAATAGTAGTATAAGTAGTAGTAGTAGGAGGAGGAGGAGGAGGAGTAATAGTAGTAGTATTAGTATTAGCAGTAGTAGAGGAGGAGGAGCAGTAGTGGTAGTATTGGTAGTAGCAGTAGCAATAGCAGTATTAGGAGAAGGAGTAGGAGCAGCAGTTGGAGTAGTTGTAGTTGGAGCAGTAGTAGCAGTAGGGGTAGTAGTTGTTGCAAAAGTAGCGGCAGTAGTTGTAGTAATAGTAGTAGTAGTAGTAGTAGTAGTAGTAGTAGTAGTAGTAGTAGTAGTAGTAGTAGTCGTAGTCGTAGTCGTAGTCGTAGTCGTAGTAGTAGTAGTAGTAGTAGTAGTAGTAGTAGTAGAAGTGGTAGCAGTAGTAGTAATAGTTGTTGTTGTTGTAGAAGTAGTAGTAGTAGGAGTGTTAGGAGGAGGAGGAGTAGTAGTGGTAGTAGTAGCCATCGTTGTAGCTGTAGTAGTCGTAGTAGTAGTAGAAGTAGTAGTTGGGGCTGTAGTAGTTGTAGTCAGAGTAGTAGTGGTAGCAGAAGAGGAAGTAGGAGTAGTCGTTGTTGTTGTTGTAGAAGAAGTGGTAGTAGTAGTTTTCGGAATTGTGGTAGCAGTAGCAAGAGTACTAGTAGTAGTAGCAGTTGTTGTTGTTGTCATAGAAGAATAAGAAATAGTAGTAGTAGTCGTAGTAGTAGTTGTAGTAGGAGTAACAGTAGCGGCTGGAGTGCTAGTAGTTGTAGTAGTAGAAGTAGTTGCAGTACTATTAGTAGTAGTAGTTGTTGTAGTAGCAGTAGCAATAGCAATATTGGTAGTAGTACTAATAGCAGTAGTAGTAGTAGAAGTAGTAGTAGTAGTTGTGATCGTATAGTACTGGAGTTGTAGTAGTAGCAGAAGTAGCGGTACAAGTAGTAGCATGAATAGGTGCTAGAAAAGTAGTAGTAGTAGGAGTAGTAATAGCAATAGAAAGAGTAGCAAAAGGAGTGCTTTTAGTTGGAGTAGTAGTATCTATTGTTTTAGTAGCTATACTACTAGGTGCAGTAGTTCTAGTGGTAGTGGTTGATTTAGTAGTCGAAGTAGTAGCATTAGTAGTACTGCTTGTACTAGTAGTTGTAGTATTAGTAGCAATAGAAGCAGCTAGAGTTCTAGTAGTTGTAGTGGTTGTTGTTGTTGTGGAAGTTGTATTAGTAGTTGTAGTAGTAGCGTTAGCAGTAGTATGAGCTACAGCAGTAGCAGCAACAGCAATAGCAGCAGCCAGAGTACGAGTAGTAGTAGTAGTTTTAGTGGTAGTAGTTGGAGCGGTAGCAGTAGAGGAAGTAGTCGATGTAGTAGTAGTATGTATAATAGTAGTAGTAGCAGTAGTAGTATTAATAATAGTAGTAATAGCAATAACATTAGTAGTTATGGTGGTAGTAGTAGTAGTAGTAACAACTTCATCAGTAGTGGTAGCCATAGTAGTAGCAGTTGTAAGAGTAGAAGTTGGAGTAGAAGTAGTAGTAGGATTTGCAGTAGTGGTTGTAGTAATAGCTTCATCAACAGTTGTAGCTGTAGTAGTAGTAGTTGTAAGAGTAGAAGTTGGAGTAGAAGTAGTAGTAGGAGTTGTTGTAGTAGTAGTAGTGGCAGTAGGAAGAGAAGTAGTAGGAGTAGTAGGAGTAGTAGCAGCAGTAGCAACAGTAGTAGTAGTTGTTGTTGTTGTTATTGTTGTAGTAGCAACATTAGTAGTAGTAGTAGTAGTAGGTGTAGTTGTAGGACTAGGAGTAGGAGTAGTGGTAGTGGTTGTAATAATAATAGTAGTAGTAATAGTTGTAGTAGTTGTGGTAGTAGCTGTAGTAGCAGTAGGAGTAGCAGTTGTGGTAGTAGTGATAGTCGTAGTAATAGTAGTATTAGTAACAGTAGTTGTAGTGGTAGTAGTAGCAGCAGCAGTAGAAGCGGTATCAGCAGCAGCAGTAGTAGTAGTAGTAGTAGTAGTAGTAGTAGTAGTATTAGTCGTTGAGGAGTAGTAGTAGCAGTAGTAGTAGCAGTAGCAGTAGTAGTAGCAGTAGCAGAATTGGTAGTAGTAGTAGTAGCAATAATAGTAGTAGTAGTAGAAGTAATTGTCATAGTAGGAGTTGGAGCAGTAGTAGTTGTAGTCATAGTTGGAGTAGTGGTAATAGTAGTAGTTGCAGTCGGAGTCGTTTTTAAGAGTTGTAGTAGTTGTAGTACTTGCAGTTATATCAGTAGAAGTATCAGAAGAAGTAGTTGTTGTTGTAGTTGTAGTAGTAGTAGCAGCAGCAGCAGTAGTAGAAGTAGTAGTAGGAGTAGCAGCGATAGTAGTACCAGTAATAGTAGTGGTTGTTGTTGAAGTAGCAACAGTAGTAGTAGTCGTAGGAGTAGTTGTAGTAGTGGTTGCAGTAATAATAGAAGTAATATTTGTAACAGTTGTTGTTGTAACAACAGTAGCAGTAGGAGTAGTTGTTATGGTAGTAGTGATAGCAAGAGTAATTGTAGTATTAGTAGCAGTAGTAATCATGGTAGTAGTAGCAGCAGCTGCAGCATCAGCAATAGTTGTAATAGTTATATTATTATTATTAGTAGTAGTAGTAGTAGTATTGGTTGTAGTAGTAGAATTAGCAGTATTGGTAGTAGTAGTAATAGAAGTATTTGTAGTAGTAGTAGAAGCAATTGTGGTAGTAGGAGTAGGAATAGAAGCAGTAGTAGGAGTAGTGGTAGTTCGAGTGGTGGTAGTAGTAGTAGTCGAAGTAGGAATTCTAGGAGTAGTAGTTTTTGTAGTAGGTGCAGTTATAGCAGTAGATGTATCAGAAGTTGTAGTAGCAGTTGTACCTACAGAAGTAGTAGTTGCAACATAATAGTAGCAGAAGTAGTGGTAGTAGTAGTAATATTAGGAGTCGCAGTGACAGTAGTAGTAGCAGTTGTAGTGGCAGTTGTAGTCGACAAAGTTGTAGTAGTTGTAGTAGTAGTGGTAATAGGAGCGGTTGTAGTAGCAGTAGTAGCAGTAGTAGTCATAGTAGCAACAATAGCAGCAGCAGCAATAGCAATAGTCATAGTAGTAGTGGTAGCTACAGTAGGGTTACAGGTAGTACTAGTAGTAGTAGTTGTAGTAGTAGTAGTAGTAGTAGTAGTAATAGTAGCAGCAATAGCAGTAGTAGCTGTAGTTATAGTAGTAGTAGTAGTAGTAGAAATAGTAGTAGTTACTGTAGTAGTAATAACAATAGATGTAGTAGTAGTTGTAGCAGTAGTAGCAGTTGTTGTTGTTGTTGTTGTAGTATTAGTAGTTGTAGTAGTAGCAGAAGGAGCACTAGTAAAAGTAGTAGTTGAAGTAGTACTTGTAGTGGTACTAGAAGTGGTTATTGTTGTTGCAATAGGAGTAGCAACAGCAATTGCAGCAACTGCAGCAGTTGCAGTAGTAGTAGTAGTAGCAGTAGTTGAAGTTGTAGAAGTAATAGTAGTACTAGTAGAAGTAGTAGTAGTAGTAGGAGGAGCAGGTGTAACAGTAGAAGTAGTAGTAGTAGTAGTAGTAGTACTAATAGTAGTAATAGTAATAGAAGTAGTAGTAGCAGTAGTTGGTGTACTTATACCGTTCGTATTAGCAATAGTAGTTGTTGTTGTTAAAGTTGCAGTAGTATTATTAGAAGTAGTAGCAGTAATAGCACTAGTAGCAGCAGTAGCATTAATAGTAGTAATAGTAGTAGTAGTAGTGGTAGTCATTGTGGTAGAAGTAGTAGTAGTGATTCTAGTAGTCGTAGTAGCAGTAGTAACTGTAATAGTAGTAGTAGTGTTAGTAGTAGTACTAGCAGTAGTAGTATTAGCAGCTATAGCAGCTGCAGGAGTGGTAGTAGTAGTAGTAGTAGCAGTAGTAGTGTTAGTAGTAGCAGTAGTATTTGGAGTAGTAGCAGCAACAATAGCAGATGTAGTAGTACTACTAGCAGTAGCAGTCGTAGTAGTAGTAGTAATAATAGTGTTAGTAGTAGTAGTTGTTGTAGTAGTAGTAGTAGTAGCAGTAGTAGCAATAGTAGTGATAGCAGTAGCAATAGTAGTAGTAGTAGTAGCAGTAGTAGCAGTAGTAGCAGTAGTTCTACTAGTAGTAGTTTTGGTAGTAGTCATAGTAGTCACAGTAGTGGTAGTAGTCGCAGTAGTAGTAGTAGTTCTAAGAGTAGTAGTTCTGGTAGTAGTCATAAAAGTAGTAGTAGTAGTAGCAGCAGCAGCAGCAGCCGTAGTAATAGTAGCGGTAGAGGTAGTAAGAGCGGTAGTAGCTCAGTAATAGTGTTAGTAGTAGTAGTAGTAATAGCAATATACTATTAGCCATAGGAGAAGTAGTAGTAGTAGTAGCAGTTGTAGCAGTCGTAGTACTAGTAGTACTACTAATTATAGTAGTCGTAATAGTAATAGTTGCTGTAGTAATTGTACCATTAGAAGTGGTAGCAAAAGTAGTAGTGGTAGTTGCAGTAGTAGTAGTAGTAGTGGTAGCACTACGAGAAGTAGTAGTAGTTGCAGTAACCATAGCAGTAGTTGTAGTACTAGCAGTAGTAGCAATAACAGCAGCAGTAGTAGTTGTTGTAGTAGTAGTTGTCGTCATTATAGCAGTAGCAGCAGCAGTAGTAATAGTATTAGCAGTAGTAGCAGTAGTCGTTGGAGTAGAAGTATTAATAGGAGTTGGTGTAGGAGTAGTAATATTAGTAGACATAGTAGTTGTACAAATAGTAGTATTAGTAGTAGTAGTAGCAACAGCAGCAAGAGTAGTAGCAGCAATAGTAGAAGCAGCAGAAGCAATATTTATAGTCGAGTAGTAGTAGTAGTAGTAGTAATGGTAGTAGGAGCAGTAGCTGCAGCAATAGTCGAAGTAGCTGTAGTATTAGTAATGGTAGTGTTAATAATAGTAGTAGCAGTTGTACTAGTAATAGAAGTAGTAGTAGTACTACTAGTAGTAGTGTTAGTAGTGGTGGTAGAAGAAGATGAAGTACTAGTAATAATTGTAGTAGTAGTGGTAGTAGTGGTAGTAGCAGCTGCTGTAATAGCTACAGTAGCAGCAGTAGCAGTTGTAGTACCACTGCTAGTAGTAGTAGTAGTCGTAGGACCAGTACTAGTACTACTAGTAGTGGTAGTAATAGGTACTAGTATCATTAGTAGTAGTAGTAGTAGTAGTAGCAGCAGTAACAATAATAGTAGTAATCGTATATTTCACGGTAGTAGTAGTTGTCGCAGTAGTAGAAGCAGTTCTAGTAGTAGTAGAAGTAGTAGCAGTGGAAGTAGTAGTAGTAGTACTTGTAGTAGTAGTAGCAATAATTGTAATGGCAGTTGCAGCAGCAGCAGCAGCAGTAGTGATTGTTGTATTAATAGTAGTAGCAATAGTAGTAGTGTTTGTTGTAATAGTAGTAGCAGTAGTAGCAGTTGTAGCAGTAGTACTACTCCTCCTACTACTACTATTGCTACTATCACTATTGCTACTCCTACTATTGCAACCACAACTACTATTACTACTATTACTGTGACTACTGCTACTGCTGCTACTACTACTACTACTACTACTACTACTGGTACTACTAATGCCACTAGTACTATGACCACTACAACTACTATAAACCACCACTATTACTTCTGCTACTTCTGCAACTACTATAACAACTACTGCTACTTCTGCTACTTCTACAATTACTATAACTAATACTGTTACTGCTGCTACTACTACTATGACTTCTTCTCGTGTTATTACTACTACAACAATAACTACTACTACTTCTACTACTACTACAATTACTCCGGTTGCTGCTACTTCCACTGTTGCTGCTACTACTGCTGCTGCTGCTATTGCTACTGCTACTACTACTACTACTATTACTTCTACAACTACTCTACTACTACTACCACTAATACTACTAATACAAGAGCTACTTCTACTACAACTATTACTAGTACAACCGCTGCTACTACTGCTACCCCTACTGCAACTACTACTTCTATTACTACAACTACTGCTACTACTACTGCTACTACTGCTGCTATTACTACTACTACTACAACTACTACAACTACTACTACTTGTACCCCAACTACTGAAAGTACTACTACTACTTGTACCCCAACTACTGAAAGTACTACTACTACTGCTACTACTTCTCTTATCTGTACTACCGGTACTTGTGCTACTACTGCTACTACCTCTACTACAACAGCAACTACTGCTACTACTACTGCTACTGCTACTACTACTTCTACTACAGCTGCTACTACTACAACTACTACTACTGCTATTTTTGTTGCCACTACTTTTACAACTAATACTACTGCTGCTACTACTACTACTATTTCTATTGCCACTACTTTTACAACTAATACTACTACTACTACTACTACTACTACTACTACTACTGCCACCACTTTGGCTTCTGCTGCTACTGCTACTACTACAGTGACTTTGCCAACTACCACGATTGCTGCTACTACTACTACTGCCTCTACTGCTACTACTAATACTACTTCTTCTATTACTACTACAACTACTACTATTGCTCTTTCTGCAAATGACACTACTACTACTGCTACTACTACTAATACCTCTACTACTGCTCCTACTACTAATTCTACTGCTACTACTACAATTTCTACTACTGCTACTACAACTACTGTTACTGCTTCTACTCCTACTGCTGCTACTATTAATACTACCACTATGGCAACTACTACAACTAGTATTTCTACTAGTACTACTATGCCAACTATAACTACTACTGCTTCTACTTCAACTACAGCTACTATGTCTACTACTACTACTCCAGCTATTGTTGCTGCTACTGCTACATCTACTTCAACTTCTGTTACTACTACTTCCATTACTACTAGTACATCTATTATGACTCCTACAACTATTAGTAATACTACTACTACTATTACCACTGCTGTTACTACTACTACTACTATAACTTCTCCAACTCCTAATACTATTGCTACTACTACTACTATTGATACTGCTACTGCTACTGCAATGACTACTACTACTACCACTACTACTACAACTATGGCTACTAGTACTACCGCCACAACTACAACTACTTCTTCTATTTCTACCACTACTAGTACTACCACTACAACTACTACTATTACTATTGCTAGTGTTGCTACAACGACCACTACGATTACTACTAATCCTGCTACTAATACTACTACAACTACTGCTACTGCTACTATGGCTACTACTGCTGCAACTATAGCTACCGTTACTACAACTACTACACTTACTACTACTACTACAACTACTACCACTACTACTACTACTACTACTATCACTACTACTATCGCTACTATTGCAGCTACTAGTACTACTATAACTACTACAAATACAACTATTACTATTAATGCTGCTGCAGTTTCTGCTACTGCTACTACTATTACCATTATTCTTCTATAGCTTCTACTATTGCTACTGCTACTACTACTACTATTTCTACTACTGCTGCTACTACTGCTACTACTACTTAAATTACTACTACTGCTACAACTACTATTACTACTGCAACTACTGGTATTGCTACGACTACTATTACTATTACTACTACAATTGCTGCTAGAACTGCTGTTACAACAACAGTTGCTGCAATGACTACTACTACTACAACTACTTCTCATACTACAATTACCACTACTAGTGCTACTACGACTACTACTACTACTATTACTACTACTACTTCTTCAAGTTCTATTACAACTACTGCTACAACTACTACCTCTGCAACTGTTACTACTACAGTTTCTACTGCTACTACCGCTATGACTTCTTTGATTGCCACTACAACTGCTACTGCTACAACAGCTACTGCTACTATTATTACTTCTACAACCACTGCTACTACTACTACTCTTGCTACAACAACAACAAGAACAACTACTACTAGTACTACTGCTACTACTGCCATGATTGCTACCACTAATTTGACTCGCACTAAAATTACTACAGCGACTACTACTACTTCTACTGCTGCTGCTGCTATTGCTACTATTGCTACAACAACAACTACTACTAATAAAATTACTGCTACCGCTACTCCTATCGTTACTACTATTGCTACAGCTTATGCGACTGCAACTGCTACTAATGCTACACTACTACTAATGCTACTACTACTGCTACTACCACTACTACCACGAATATTACTACTAGAACTTATCCTGCTTCTACAACTACTACTAGTTTTGCTACTACTATTACTACTGCTATCACCTCTGCTACTACTACAACTGCTACTCCAACTAATACATTTGTTCCTACTACTACCACTACTACTACAAGTATTGCTACTACAACTATTAATACTATTGCTACTACTACTGCTACCAATTCTTCTGCTACAACTATTACTCCAACTACTACTACTACTACTTCTACTGCTACTACAGCTATGATTGCTACGATTGCCACTTCCGCTACTGTGGCTACTTTTACTACCAATACTATGACCACTACTTCTGGAACTAATGCTATTACAATTACTACTATAACTACTACTATAGCTATTGTTGCTACTAATGCTACAACTACGGCTACTAATACTGTGATAACTACTGCTACCTCTGCCACTAATGCTTCTAGTACTACTACTGCTACAACTACCGCAATTACTACTGCTACAGCTATTACTACTACACTACAACTTCTACAACTGCTACCAAAACTACTGCTACTATAGCTACTATTACTACTTCTCCTACTACAACAACTACTACTAATACTACCATTATAACTACTACTACTTCTGCTAATACTACCAGTACTTCCACTACTACTACTGCTACTGTGACTATTGCTGCTACTACTACTGATACCACCGCTACTACTACTACTGCTGCTGCTACTACTACTACTGCTGCTGCTACTACTATTGCTACTACTACTGCTGCTGCTGCTACTACTGCTACTACAGCTACAACAACTACTACTACTATTGCTACTACTTCTACTACTACTATTGCTACTACTACTACTTGTACTACTACTACTACTACTCCAACTACCATTACTACTACTCCTACTTTTGCTACTACGAATACTATTAATACTACTTCTACAACTACTACCACTTCTGCTACTACTATTGCTACTACTTCTACTACTACTACAACTACTACTGCTAAAATGCTATTGCTACTGCTACTTCTGCTATGTTAACTATCGGTACTATTTCTACTATTACTACAACTACTACTACTGCTGCTGCTACTTCTACTACTACTTCTCCTAGTGCAACTATAAGTACTACTACTACTACTACTACTCCTACTACTCCTTCTACAACTGCTACTACACTTACGACTTCTCCTACTTGGACTATTACTGCTACACCGATTAATGCTACCGCTATTACTGCTTCTACTTCTACGACTACTACTACTGCTACTACTACTATGACACTACAACAACTACTACAAATACTGCTACAATTGCTGCAGCAACTCCTACTTATACTGCTAGTACTACCGCTAGTACTGCTACTACTAATAATACTATTACTACTACTTCTACTACAACTATTACTACCTTTAACTACTACATCTTCTACTAGTGCTACTGTAGTAGCCACTACTGCTACTGCTCTACTTCTCCTACAACTTCTACAACTGGTACTACTACTAATGCTACTAGACTTCTATTGCTTCCACTACTACTACTACTACTACTACTACTACTACTACTACTACTACTACTACTACTACTACTACTACTACTACTACTACTATAACTACTACTTCTACTAATTTCACTACAAGTACATCTACTACTTCTGCAACTACTACAACTGGTACTACTTATGCTAATTCAATAGAAACCTCTGCGACTAGTACGACTATTAATTCTGCTACTACTACTTCCACTTCAATTATTACTACTACTACAACTACTAAAATTGTTGTTACTACTGGTACTGCTACTGGTGCTACTACTCCTAATACTGCAACTACTACAACTACTCCTGTTGTTGTTGTTGCTGCTACTACTACTACTGTTACAACTTTAGCTACAACTTATTCTACAACTTTTACTACTACTACTACTACTACTACTACTATCGCTAATACTATTAGTACTATGGCTACTGCTATAACTATTACTACTACTGCAACTATCATTGCTACTTCTGTTTCTACTACTACTACTACGACGATGACTACTGCTAATACTACTACAACTACTACTATTGGTACTGCTACTACAGCTAATACTACTCGAACAACTGCTACCACTACTACTGCTGCTGCTACTACTACTACTACAATTATTGCTACTGCAGGTACTGCTACCACTACTACAACTACTAGCATTATAGCTACAATTAGTTGTAGAAGTAGTAGAAGGAGTAGTAGTAATAGTCATTGTAGCAGCCGTAGTAGTAGTGGTAATAATATTGGTAGTTGTTTCAGTAGTAGTAGCAAAAGTAGTAGTAGGGGGAGAAGATGTTACAGGCGGAATAGTAGTTATTGTAATAGTAGTAGCTATATTACTAGTCATAGTAGTACGTGGAGTTGTAGCAACAACAGTAGTAGTAGTGGTAGCAGTAGCAGTAGTAGCAATAGTAGTAATAGTAGTAGTAGTTACAGCTACAGCTATTGTAGCAGTAGCAGTATTAATAGTATTGGTAGTAGTAGTAGTATTAATAGAAGTTGTTGTAGTAGCAGTAGTAGTATTAGGAGGAGGAGTAGTAGGAGTAGCAAAAGAAGTAGTTGTAGTAGTTGTAGTAGTAATAGTCATAGTTGAAGTAGCAGTAGCAGTAGTTGGAGTTGTAGTTGCTGTAGTTGTAGAAGTAGTAGTAGCAGTAGTAGTAGTAACTATTGTAGCAGAATAGCAGTTGTAGAAGTAGTAGTAGTAGTACTAGTAGTAGTAGTAGCAATAGTAGTAGTAGTAGCAGTTGTAGCAGGAGAAGTAGTAGTTGTTGTTATTGTTGGGGAAGTAGTAGTAGTAGTTATAGTTGGAGTACTAGTAGTAGCAATAGTTCCAATAGTTGTGGTAGTAGATGTAGTAGTTGTAGTAACAGTTGTACCAACAACATTAGTAGCTGCATTAGTTGTAATAGTAGTAGTAGACGTTGCAATAGTAGCAGTAGTGGTAGTCATAGTTATAATTGTGTCAATAGTAGCAGCAGTAGTCATGTAATAGCAGTAGAAGCAGTAGCAATATTTGTATTAGGAGGAGGAGTCATGGTAGTAGTAGTAGTAGCCACAAAAACAACAACAACAGTAGTAGTGGTAGAAGCAACAATAACAACAGCAACTGTTGTAGTTTTACTAGGAGTAGTAGTAACAGTATTAGCAGCCATAGTAGTAGTAGTAGTGGTGGTGGTAGTAGTAGTAGTACTACTAGTAGTACTAGTAGTAGCAGTAGTAGTTGTATAGTAGTAGCAAAAGTAATAGCAGTAGCACTGGTTCTTGCAGTAGCAGCTGTAATAGTAGTAGTAGTTGTTGTTGTTGTTGTCGTAGTAGTAGTAGTAGTAGTAGCAGTAGTGGTAGTAATAGTAGTAGCAATAGTAGTAGCAGTAGTACTAGTCGAAGTAGTAGTAGTAGTAGTAGTAGTAGTAGTAGTAGTCGTAGTAGCAGGAGGTGTAGTAGTCACTGTAGTTGTAGCAATAGTACTAGTTGCAGCAGTAGTAGTAGTGGGATAAGTAGGAGCAGTCGTATTAGTAGCAATAGCAGCAATTGCAATAGCAATAGTCGTAGTTGTAGTTGTTGTAGTAGTAGTAGTAGTCTCAGTTGTGGTAGAAGTAGTAGTCTCAGTAGTAGTAGTAGTAGTAGTAGTAGTAGTAGTAGTAGTAGTAGTAGTAGTAGTAGTAGTAGTAGTAGTAGTAGTAGTAGTAGCCATATTAGAAGCAGCAGTAGCAGTATGAGCAGTAGTAGTAGTAGCAGTTGCAACAGTAATAGTAGCAATAGTAGTAGTAGCTATAGTAGTAGCAGTAGCAGTAGCAGCAGCAGCCGTAATAGTAGCAATAGTAGTAGTAGCTGTACTAGTAGCAATAGCAGTAGCAATAGAAGTGGCTATAGTTGTTGGAGTAGAAGTAGTAGTAGTAGCAGTAGTGGCCGCAGTAGTAGTAGTAGTTGTGGAAGTAGTAGTAGTCATAGTAGGAATAATAGTCCCGATAGCAACAGTAGCAATATTGGTAGTCGAAATAGGAGTAGCAGCAATAGTTCTTGTAGCAAGAATAGTAGCATAGTAGTGGCAGCACTTGTTGCAATAGTTGTTATTGTAGTAGCAATATTAGTAGTAGTAGTAGTGAAAGTAATAATAGTAGTAATAGTAGTAGTAGTAGTGAAAGTAATAATAGTAGTAATAGTAGTTGTAGTAGTAGTGAAAGTAATAATAGTAGCAATAGTAGTAGTAGTAGTGAAAGTAATAATAGTAGTAATAGTAGTAGTAGTAGAAGTGAAAGTAATAATAGTAGTAATAGTAGTAGTAGTAGTATTAGTAGTGATAATTGGAGTAGTAGTAGAAGTAGTAGTAGCAGAAGAAGAAGTTGTAGTAATAATAGCAAAAGTAGTTGTAGTCGTAGGAGTAGTAGTAGTAGAAGCACTAGTAGTAGCTGTAGAAGTAGTAGGAGTCCGAGTAGTAGTAGAAATTGCTGCCAAAAAAGTTGTAGTAGGAGTAGAAGTAGCAATAGTAGTAGTACTAGCAGTAGTAGCGGCAGAAATTATAGTGGTAGTTGTTGTGGTATAGGCAACAGCAGTAGTTGTAGCAAAAATAGCATTAGTGACAGTAGTAGAAGTAGTAGCGGTAGTCGTCGTAGCAGTAATCGGAGTAGTAGTAAAACAACAATAGCCCCGTAAGTAGTAGCAAACAGTAGTAGCAGTTGCATTAGTAAAACTAGCCAGCAATAGTAGTGGGAGTATAAGCAGTACAGTAGCAGTAGTAATTTGTGTTGTGGAAGTTGTAGCAATAGTAGCAGTGGTAGCAGGGGTAGTAGCAGAAGTAGTAATAGTCGTAGCAGCAGTAATAGTAATTCCATTAGTATCTGTAGTAGTAGTAGTATTAGTGATAGTTGTATTGTAGTAGTAGTTTTAGTTGTAGTAGCACTTTCATTAGCAAAAGTAGTAGCAGTCGTAGTATTAGTAGTAGTTGTTGTTGTAGTACTAGTAGTAGTTGCAGTTGTAGGAGTAGTAGGAGAAGTTGTCAAGTAGCAGTGGTAGCAGTAATAGTGGTAGTAGTAGTAGTAATAGGTGTAGTAGCAGCAGTAGTAGTAGCACAAGTTATAGAGTCTTAGTAGTAGTAGTAGCAGTAGTATTAGCAATAGTAGTAGCAATAGTAGTTGTAGCACTGGAAGTAGTAGCAGCAGCAGTAGTAGTAGAGTAGTAGGAGTTGCAGTTGAAGCAGTATTAACAGTAGCAGTAGTAAGAGTAGTAGCAGTAGCAGTTCTAGTAGTAGTAGAAGTAGTAGTAGCAGCATCAGTAGTAGTAGTAGTAGCAGTAGTAGTTGTTGTAGATGCAGTAACAACAATAATAGTAGGAGGAGATGGGGTAGTTGTTGTTGTTGTTGTTGTTGTTAGAGTAGTAGTAGTAATAGAAGTATCTGTAGTAGTATCACTTGCATTAGCAATTCTAGAAATAGTAGAATTAGCAGTAGCAGGAATATTAGTAGTAGTGGTTGTATGAGTAATAGTAGCGGCAGTAGCAGCTATAGGAATTCTTGCAGTAGCAGTAGTAGTATTAGGAGGAGGAGGAGTAGGAGTATCAAAAGAAGTAGTTGTAGTAGTTGTAGTAGTAATAGTCATAGTTGAAGTAGCAGTAGCAGTAGTTGGAGTTGTAGTTGCTGTAGTTGTAGAAGTAGTAGTAGCAGTAGTAGTAGTAACTATTGTAGCAGAATAGCAGTTGTAGAAGTAGTAGTAGTAGTACTAGTAGTAGTAGTAGCAATAGTAGTAGTAGTAGCAGTTGTAGCAGGAGAAGTAGTAGTTGTTGTTATTGTTGGGGAAGTAGTAGTAGTAGTTATAGTTGGAGTACTAGTAGTAGCAATAGTTCCAATAGTTGTGGTAGTAGATGTAGTAGTTGTAGTAACAGTTGTACCAACAACATTAGTAGCTGCATTAGTTGTAATAGTAGTAGTAGACGTTGCAATAGTAGCAGTAGTGGTAGTCATAGTTATAATTGTGTCAATAGTAGCAGCAGTAGTCATGTAATAGCAGTAGAAGCAGTAGCAATATTTGTATTAGGAGGAGGAGTCATGGTAGTAGTAGTAGTAGCCACAAAAACAACAACAACAGTAGTAGTGGTAGAAGCAACAACAACAACAGCAACTGTTGTAGTTTTACTAGGAGTAGTAGTAACAGTATTAGCAGCCATAGTAGTAGTAGTAGTGGTGGTGGTAGTAGTAGTAGTACTACTAGTAGTACTAGTAGTAGCAGTAGTAGTTGTATAGTAGTAGCAAAAGTAATAGCAGTAGCACTGGTTCTTGCAGTAGCAGCTGTAATAGTAGTAGTAGTTGTTGTTGTTGTTGTCGTAGTAGTAGTAGTAGTAGTAGCAGTAGTGGTAGTAATAGTAGTAGCAATAGTAGTAGCAGTAGTACTAGTCGAAGTAGTAGTAGTAGTAGTAGTAGTAGTAGTAGTAGTCGTAGTAGCAGGAGGTGTAGTAGTCACTGTAGTTGTAGCAATAGTACTAGTTGCAGCAGTAGTAGTAGTGGGATAAGTAGGAGCAGTCGTATTAGTAGCAATAGCAGCAATTGCAATAGCAATAGTCGTAGTTGTAGTTGTTGTAGTAGTAGTAGTAGTCTCAGTTGTGGTAGAAGTAGTAGTCTCAGTAGTAGTAGTAGTAGTAGTAGTAGTAGTAGTAGTAGTAGTAGTAGTAGTAGTAGTAGTAGTACTAGTAGTAGTAGTAGTAGTAGCCATATTAGAAGCAGCAGTAGCAGTAGTAGCAGTAGTAGTAGTAGCAGTTGCAACAGTAATAGTAGCAATAGTAGTAGTAGCTATAGTAGTAGCAGTAGCAGTAGCAGCAGCAGCCGTAATAGTAGCAATAGTAGTAGTAGCTGTACTAGTAGCCGTAGCCGTAGCAATCGAAGTGGCTAGTTGTTGGAGTAGAAAGAGTAGTAGTAGCAGTCGTGGCCGCAGTGTAGTTGAGTTGTGGAAGTAGTAGTAGTCATAGTAGGAATAATAGTCCCGATAGCACCATAGTAGCAATATTGTAGTCGAAATAGGAGTCGCAGCATAGTCTTGTAGCAAGAATAGTAGTCATAGTAGTGGCAGCACTTGTTGCAACAGTTGTTATTGTAGTAGCAATATTAGTAGTAGTAGTAGTGAAAGTAATAATAGTAGTAATAGTAGTAGTAGTAGTGAAAGTAATAATAGTAGTAATAGTAGTAGTAGTAGTAGTGAAAGTAATAATAGTAGTAATAGTAGTAGTAGTAGTGAAAGTAATAATAGTAGTAATAGTAGTAGTAGTAGAAGTGAAAGTAATAATAGTAGTAATAGTAGTAGTAGTAGTATTAGTAGTGATAATTGGAGTAGTAGTAGAAGTAGTAGTAGCAGAAGAAGAAGTTGTAGTAATAATAGCAAAAGTAGTTGTAGTCGTAGGAGTAGTAGTAGTAGAAGCACTAGTAGTAGCTGTAGAAGTAGTAGGAGTCCGAGTAGTAGTAGAAATTGCTGCCAAAAAAGTTGTAGTAGGAGTAGAAGTAGCAATAGTAGTAGTACTAGCAGTAGTAGCGGCAGAAATTATAGTGGTAGTTGTTGTGGTATAGGCAACAGCAGTAGTTGTAGCAAAAATAGCATTAGTGACAGTAGTAGAAGTAGTAGCGGTAGTCGTCGTAGCAGTAATCGGAGTAGTAGTAAAACTAGTAGCAACAATAGCCGTAGTAGTAGCAACAGTAGTAGCAGTTGCAGTAGTAAAACTAGCAGCAATAGTAGTGGTAGTAGTAGCAGTAGCAGTAGCAGTAGTAGTTGTTGTGGAAGTTGTAGCAATAGTAGCAGTGGTAGCAGGGGTAGTAGCAGAAGTAGTAATAGTCGTAGCAGCAGTAATAGTAATTCCATTAGTATCTGTAGTAGTAGTAGTATTAGTGATAGTTGTATTGTAGTAGTAGTTTTAGTTGTAGTAGCACTTTCATTAGCAAAAGTAGTAGCAGTCGTAGTATTAGTAGTAGTTGTTGTTGTAGTACTAGTAGTAGTTGCAGTTGTAGGAGTAGTAGGAGAAGTTGTCAAGTAGCAGTGGTAGCAGTAATAGTGGTAGTAGTAGTAGTAATAGGTGTAGTAGCAGCAGTAGTAGTAGCACAAGTTATAGAGTCTTAGTAGTAGTAGTAGCAGTAGTATTAGCAATAGTAGTAGCAATAGTAGTTGTAGCACTGGAAGTAGTAGCAGCAGCAGTAGTAGTAGAGTAGTAGGAGTTGCAGTTGAAGCAGTATTAACAGTAGCAGTAGTAAGAGTAGTAGCAGTAGCAGTTCTAGTAGTAGTAGAAGTAGTAGTAGCAGCATCAGTAGTAGTAGTAGTAGCAGTAGTAGTTGTTGTAGATGCAGTAACAACAATAATAGTAGGAGGAGATGGGGTAGTTGTTGTTGTTGTTGTTGTTGTTAGAGTAGTAGTAGTAATAGAAGTATCTGTAGTAGTATCACTTGCATTAGCAATTCTAGAAATAGTAGAATTAGCAGTAGCAGGAATATTAGTAGTAGTGGTTGTATGAGTAATAGTAGTGGCAGTAGCAGCTGTAGGAATTCTTGCAGTAGTAGTAGCAACAATAGTAGCAGTAGCCGTGGAAGTAGTAGTGACAACAGTAGTAGTAGTGGAAGTAGTAACAGTAGTAGCAGCAATAGTAACAATAGTAGTATTAGGGAAGTAGTAGCAGTAGCACTAGCAGCAGCAGCAGCAGTACTAGCAACAGTAGCCGAATAACTACTACTCCTACTCCTTCTTGTGCTACTACTACTGCAATTTCTACCCCTACCACTACTACCACTTCTCCTACTCCTACTACTACTATCACTTCTACTGCTAGTATTATTACTACTTCTACACCTTTTCCTACTCTTGCTACTACTGCTCCTCCTCTTGCTCCTACAACAGCTACTCTTAATCCTGCTAGTTTTCCAGTTGGTACTATAACTTCTACCAGTACTACTATGGCTGCTCCTGCTGCTACTTCTACTCCTACTCCTATTACGACTACTACTACTACTAGTAGTAGTCTTAGTACTACTAGTCTTACTACTACCACGACCACCATCACCACTACTACTGCAACTTCTATTACTAATACTAATACAATTACAACTACTTCTATGACTACTGCTACTGCTACTACTTCTGCTACTACTCCTACTACTACAACTGCTACTATTACTATTACTACTACTACTACTCTTACCCCTACTACTGTAACTATTACTACTCCTACAACTAGTACTACTCCAACTACTACTACTGCTGCTACTACTACTACTCCAACTCAAACTACTACAAATACAACGCCTAATACTAAGCTGCTACTACTAATGCTACTGCTACCTTTATAACAACAACTACTACTATCAATACTACTACTACTACTAATACTACTATAACAATAACTACAACTATTACTCCGACTGCTACTGCTACTACTACTACTACAACTACTACAGCTACTACTATTGTTACTATTACTACAGCTACTGCTACTACAACGACACCTTTCGCTACTGCTACTACTACTACGACTATTACCACCACCACTACTACTACTATTAATTCAACAATAACTACTGCTGCTACTACTACTACTTGTTCGACTACTACTCCTACGACTACTACTACTACTACTACTACTGCTCCTAATACTACAACTAGTACTACAACTAATATTGCTCTGACTCATACTACTACTACTTCTACTCCTACCACCTCTACTACAATTGCTACCTGTACTACTACTCCAATTACTCCTACTCCTCCTCCTCCTACTACTACTCCTACTCCTACTACTACTACTTCCACTATTCCAACTACCACTATTTCTACTACTACTCCCACTCCAACTCCAACTACTACTACTACTTCTTCTGCTACTAGTACAAATAATAATATTTCTACTATAACAACTACTACTACTCATACTGATACTGCTATTACAACAACTATTATTACTCCTATTACTGCTATTATTGCTACTACAATTGCTATTATAATTATTAGTTTCACTAATACTATTACTTATACTTATACTAATACTACATCTACTATAACTACTACGACTGCGAATGCCACTACTACCATAAAAACAACAACTACTACTGCACTATAGCAACTTCTACTGCTCCTGCTACTACTATTCTTGTTGTTGCTGCCGATGCTATTGCTACTACTACTATTACTAATACCACTACCACTACTACTACTGTAACTATTACTACTACTACTACAACAACTAGTACTAATACTACTACTACTACTATTACTACTACTACAACAACTATTCCTACTACTTCTACTACTACTACTACTGCTGCTGCTGCTACAACCGCTACTACTACTATAATTACTACTACTTGTACTACTGCTACTGCTACTACAACTACTACTACTAATTCTGCTGCTGCTGCTACAACAACTACGACTACTATTACTACTACTCCTACTAAAACTACTACGCCTACTACTACTGCTACTCCTACAACTACGGATGCTATTGCTACTAATACTCTCTCTATTCCTAGTCCAAGTACTGCTACTACTATTAATCCAACTACTACAAATGCTAGTACAACTGCTGCGACTACTCCTACAACTACTACTACGACAACTACTGTACTATTGCTACTGCTACCACTGTTACTTCGACTACTACTACTACAGCAGCAACTATCACTCCGACTGCTCCAGCTACTGCTACTACTACTACTGCTACTACTACTACTTCTCCTCCTCCTACTACTACTACTACAACAACAACTACTACCACTACAACTACTGCTAGTGCTACTACTACAACTACTACTGCTAGAGCTACTACTGCTACTACTACTACTACCACTTCCAGTACTTCTACTTTTTCTACTACTGCTCCTACTGCTACTGCTGCTATGACTGCTGCCATAACTATTTCTACTACTACTACTATCACTATTGCTAATTCTGGTACTATTGCAACTACTACAACTAGTATTGCTACTGCTACTTCTGGTACAGTTGCAACTATTACAACTACTACTACTGCTACTACAGCTTCTGTTCCTACTACTCCTAATATTTCTACAGCAATCACTGCTATTACTAGCATTACTGCTACTACGACTGGTACTACAAATAATACTACTACTATTACCACTACTCCTACTACTGCTACTACAGTTGCTACTACTGTTCTCACTGCTATTGCTACTACTGCTTTCCCTCCTCCATTTGCAGCGTATACCACTACTACTGGTACTGCAACCACCACAACTTCTACTATAGCTATTGCTACTACTAATGCAGCTACTCTTACTACTGCTACTACTATTGCTACTAGTACTACTGCCGCTACTACTGCTGCTACTAGTACTACTGCCACTACTACTACTGCTGCTACTACTACTGCTATTACAACTACTACTAGAACTACTGCTGCTACTACTACCACTGCTACCACTCCAACTAGTGCTACGACTGCTACTACTACTAATGCTACGACTACTAGTGCAACTACTGCTACTATTACTACTACTACTGCCACTACTATTACTACTACTACTACTTCTACTATTGATACTACTAGTATAACTTCTACTACTACTACTACTATGACTACAACTACTACTACTGCCTCAACAGCTACTGTTGTTACTACAAGTATGATTACTACTACTACTGCTGCTATTACTATTACTACAGCTACTACTGCTGCTAGTATTACTACTACCACTACTACTATTATTTCTAATATTGCTACTACAACAAATACTACTACTCCTACTCCTGCCGCTGTTGCTAGTGTAACTACAACAGCTGCTGCTTCTACTACTGCTACTACTACTTTTACTACTACCACTATTGCTGTTACTATTAATGTTACCACCACTACTACTACTTTTACTACTACTACTACCGATACTATTATTAGTACAACCACCACTATTACTACTAGTACTACAACTATTGCTACTACTACTACTACTAGTAGTAGTAGTCTTGCTACTACTGGTACTGCTATTACTGCAACTACTACTTTTGCAACTATTGCGGCTGTTACTACAACTGCTACTCCTCCTCCTACTACTGTGGCTACAACTACTGCTATACCTTCTAAAACTACTACTACTGCTCTTACTAATAGTACTACTACTACTACAGTTATGCCTAGTATAACTACTACTATTACAACTACTATAAATACTACTACTACTACTGCGGCTGCTGCTAGTGCTACTACTAGTAATACTACTTCTCCTACTATGAGTACTACTGCTACGACTACTACTACTAATACTGCTATAGCTACTACCACTACTACTATTACCATTGCTACTTCTGCTTTTACTACTATTGCTGCTACTACTACTACGTCTGCTACTATTGCTACTAGTACTTTTATTACGACTACTTCTATTGCTACTATGGCAACTACTACTACTACTATGAGTGCTACAACTCCTACTACTACTACTCCGATTACTACAACTGCTACTACCACTACTACTGCTACTATTACTACTATGACTGCTACTACTACTACTCCAACTACTACTACTTCTACTACTACAACAATTGCTACAACAACTACTACTACTCCTACTTATACTACTACTATTACTTCTACTACTACTACTAGTATTACCACTACCACTACTACTACTACCATTACTGCAACTACAACTTCTACTACTACTACCTCTAATACTACTACTACTACTACTGTTACCACACTAGTACCACAATTATTGCTTCTAATTCTACTACTACTAGTACAACTGCTACTATTACTACAAATACTACTACTACTACTACTCCTACTGCTACTAGTACTCCTACTCCTACTACTTTTACTACTACAACTACAACAACTCCTACCACTACTACTATTGCTACTGCTACTGCTAGTACTACTTCTACTACTACTCCTTCTCCTCCTACTACTACTACCCCTACTGCTATTGCTACTACTCCTACTACTACTACTACTACCAGTACGACTACTACTACTGCTGCTGCTACTACTACAACTATAACACTTGCTACTACTACTACAACTACTACCACTATTACTACTACTACTCCACCTTCTATTACAACCATCGCTACCACTACTACTACTTCTTCTGCTACTACTAGTACTACTGCTACTACTACTACTAGAACTACTACAAATACTACTACTACTACTACTACCTCTACAGCAACAACTATTACAGCTATTACAACTGCTACTACTCCTACTACTCCACCTACTACTACAACTATTGCTACTACTACTACTACTCCTATTACTGCTACTACTACTATTACTACTACTACTACTATTACTACTACAACCGCTACAACTACAACTACTAAAAATTCTCCTACTACAACTACAATTGCTACAACTACGACTACTATAACTTCTCCCACTACTACTACAACCGCTACAACTACAACTACTAAATCTTCTCCTACTACTACTAGTACTACTCCTGCTACTACTACTACTACTACTACTACTATTGTTGCTACTACTTCTACTCCCTAATACAACAACTACTACTACAACTCCTACTGCTAGTAGTACTACTGCTACAACAACTACTACAACTTCTACTATTACTACTACTACAACGACGACTACTACTCCTACTTTTAGTACTACTATAGCTACTAATTCTACTACTACTACAACTACTACAACAACTACTACTACCACTACCACCACCACCATAGCTACAAGTACTGCTGCTGCTGCTACAACAACAACAACAACAACTACTACTACACCTCCTCGTACTACCACAACTAGCACTACTGCTACTACTACTACTACTTCAACTACAACAACAACTATTGCTGCTGCTACTACTGCAATTACTACTTCTACTACTAGCTCCGCTACAACTACTGCTGCACTGTTACTACACTACTACTACTACATCAACAACAACAACAACTACTACTACTCCTATAACTATTACTATTAGTACAAATAATACTACTACAGCTAATAGTACAACTACTAAAACTTCACCTACTACGACTACTACTACTACTATTGCCACTACTAGTTCTTCAACTACAACAACTGCTACTATAGCAACTACTTCTGCTACTACTACTAGTACTATTACTGCTACTACTCCTACTGCTACTACTACTACCACTACTACTGCTGTTGCTGCTGTTACAACGACAATAGCTACTACTTTAGCTCCCCCTACATCCATAACTATTACTACCGCTACTACTCTTACTACTACTACTACAACTACTACTCCTGCTTCTACTACAACTACTACTCCTACTACTAACTCTACAACCACTGCTGCTGCTACTGTTACAACGCTACTACTCTAACAGCTACCACTAATTCTACTACTAATCCTACAACTACTACAATTACAACAAATAATACTATTATTGCTACAACAACCACAACTATTACTACCCCTACTGCTACTTCTACTACTACCCCTACTATGACTACTACTACAACTACTACAACAACAACTTCATCCACCACCCCTACTACTATTAATACTACTACTTCTACTACTACTACTCCTACTGCTACTGCTACTACAACTACTACAACCACTACTACTACTAATACTACTACTGCAACTACTACAACAACTACTACTACAACAACTAATACTACTGCTCTGCTACTAATATTGTGGCACTACTCCTCCTCCTCTTCCTACTACTACTACTGCTACTACTCCTATTACAATAACTAGTACAACTACTACAACGACTACTATACTACTAGTAGTATGATTACTACTACTACTACTGTTACTACTACTACTGCTACTACTACTACTTTAACTACTACTATTTCTGCTACTACTACTATTATAACTACTACTGCTAATCCGACTACTACTACTACTGCAACTATTACTCCTATTGTTACTACTACTCCTACTACTACTACAACTACTACTACTACTACAAATACTACTACTACTACAACAATGGCTATTACAGCTTCTACAACTACGACTACTACTACTCCCATTACTGCTACTACTTCTATTAGTACTACTATTACCACTAGTACTACTGATGTTGCTGATGCTACAACAACAACAACAACATCTACTACTACTACTACTACTAGAACTCCTCCTTCTCCTACTACCATAATAACTACTACTTCTACTACTACGACTACTACTACTACAACTACTATCGCAACTACTACTTCTACTACTACCTCTACTACTACTCCTACAATTGTTACTTCACTACTACTACAACAACTACTACTAATAACACTACTACTCCTACAACTAGTACTGCTACTACTACAACTACTAAAACTTCATCGACTACTACCACTACCACTCCTATTACTACTACTACTACTACTGCTACTATTTGCACTACTACTACTACTCCTACTACTACTACTACTACTACTACTACTACTACTACTACTATTTGCATGACTACTCTGACTGCTATTTCTACTACTCCTACTGCTACTACTAGTGCAGCTACTACTTCTTCTACTACTACAACTATTGCTACTACCACTCCTACAACAACGATAACTACTACTACTACTTCTCCTACAACGACAACTACTACTAGTACTATTGCTACAGCTAATGCTTATGTTACTACTAGTACTAGTACTTCTACTACTACTTCTACTACTACTACTACTACTACTACCACCACTACTGCCGCTACTACTGCCACGACTGCTACTACAAGTACTACTACTACTACTACTTCCGCTACTACATTTGCTACAACTACTGCTACCTTTCCTACTACTACTACTACTACTTCCACTATTACTAGTACTACTACTGTTGCTACTACTATTGCAACTACTGCTACTATTGCTGCTGATACAACTACTATTACTACTGCTCCTATGACTAATGCATCTAGTTCTACTGCTGCTGCAACTACTAATACTACTACTACTACTTTTGCTACTTCTGTTACTTATAGTAATACAAAGATTACTACTACTACCACTGCCACTACTACCACTACCACTACTACTACTGCTACGACAACTACTCCTCTAATAACCACTACTACTACTGCTACTCCTATTACTGCTGCAACTGCCGCAACAACAACTACTACTACTACTATTCCTACTACACCTTCTATTGCTCCTACTACTTCTATTACTTCTGGTAGTACTACTATTGCAATTCCTACTACTACTACTACTAGTTCTACTACCACTACGACTACTCCTAACACTACTATGCCTACTACAGCTACTACTGGTACCACTACTAGTACTGCCACCACAACAACTACTACTACTTCTACTACTGCTCATGATTGTTGCTATTGTTGATGCTACTACTAGTACTATTCCTACTACAGCTACTGCGCTAGTGCTACTAGTGCTACTACTAGTACTACTCCTACTGCTGTTGCTGCTTCTGCTACTGTTGCTACTACTACCACTACTACTTCAACTACTACTACAAGTATTGCTACTTCTACTGCTACTACTACTAATGCTACTTTTGCTTATGTTACTACTACTACTTCTCCTAGCACTACTACTACTACTGCTGTGACTACAACTACTTCTCTTCCTACTTTCTACTACTAGTACTATGATAGCTACTATTACTGCTACTTCTTCTACAACAATAGCTACTACTACCCCAACTACTAAAACTGATACTGCTACTGCTACTGCTATTTTCACAACCACTACAACTGCTACAAATTCTACTACTGCTATTGCTACTACTACTTCCACTACTATTGCTACTACTGCTACTAATACTATTAGTAGTACTTCTCCTACTACTACGACTACTGCTACTAGTACAACTACTACCCCTACTACTACAACTACTACTACTTCTGCTACTACTCCAACTACTACTATTGCTACTACTACTACTGCTACTATAGCTAATATTGCTATTGTTGTTCCTATTACTACTACAACTACTCATACTACAATTATTATTACTACTGCTCCTACAACTGCTACAACTACAACTATCGTTTCTTCTACTACTAATACGACTACTACTACTATTATTTTTGCAAATAATACTCCTACTACTACTGCTACAACTACTACTTCTACTGCTGCAACTTCAACTGCTACTCCTACTACTACTACCATTGCTCCTGCTACTACTACTACTGGTCCTACTACTACTGCTCCTGCTACTACTGCTACTACTATGACTGCTACTGCTACTGCTACTACTACTACTAATACTGCTCCAAGTACTACTACTACTTCAAATACTACTCCTACTCCTACTGCTACTGCAACTACTACTACTCCACCTGCTACTACTCCTACTACAACTACTATGACCAATACTAGTACTATTGATAATCCTAGCACTACTGCTACTACTGAAACTCCTACTAATACTGCTACTACTTCCACTTCTACTACCGCAACGACTGCTCCTTCTATTGCTACTACTACTACTACTACTCCAACTACTAAAAGTGCTACTACTGCTCCTATTGCTACTACTAATACGACTAGTACAACTACTACTACAAGTACTACGGCTACTATGGTTGCTATTTCTGCTACTACTACTCCTACTCCTCCTACTACTACTACTATTACTATTGCGACGGCTATAATAGCTACTACTACTACTGTAAGTACCACTACTTCTCCTATTATTACTACTATTGCTACTACTATTGCTACTACTATTGCTATTACTAATACTACTACTACTACAACTACTTCGACTTCTACTACTGCTATTGCCACTATTACTACTGCTACGATTACTACTACTTCTCCTACTACTACTACTAGAACTACTAAGATAGCTACTAGTACTAAGGTTACAACAGTTACTAGAACTACCACAACTACTAAAAATACTACTACTACTACAACTGCTACAACTACTATTGCTACTACTGCTACAACTACTATAATGGCTATTACTACTACTAATAATATTACTACTACTACTAATGCACCTGCTTCTACTACTACTACTACTGCTGCTACTCCAACTACTACTAGTACTACTCCTCCTCCTACTACTACTACTCCTCCTACTACTACTACTGCTACTACTACTGCTACTACTATTGTTATTGCAACTACAAACTAGTTTTACTACTACAATGACTGCTACTGCTACTTGTACTACTATTGTAGATGCTACTATTACCGTTATTTCTCCATCTATTACGACTATAACTACTACAACAATAACTACTACTACTGCTACTTCTACAACTACTACTCAAACTGCTACTACTGCTACTATTGTCGCTACTACTGCTACTGTAACTACTATTACCACAACTGCTCAGACTACTATTACTACTGCTACTATTTCTTCTACTCCTACTGCTATTATTACTAGTACTACTCTAGCTGCTACTACTAATTCTACTACTATTATTTTTAGAAATAATATAGCTACTACTACTTCTACTGCTACAATTGCGATTGCTACTCCTACTACTAATGCTACTGCTCCTACTGCTACTACTACTACCCCTACTACTAATGCTACAATTGCTATAGTTACTACTATGACTGCTACTACTAACACTACTACTAATACTGCTCCAACTACTACTACTACTGCAACTACTTCTCCTATTGCTACTATTACTACTACTACTGCTGCTGCTCTTGCTACTACTACTACCACTCCTTCTACTACTACTGCTACAACCACTATTACTACTGATACTCCAACTACTACTCTACTATAGCTACTCCTATTAAAACTACAACCGCTCCTACTATTACTACTACTACTACTATAGCTCTTACTGCTACAAGTGCTACAATCGCTCCTATAGCTACTACTATTGCTACTACTAGTACTATGGCTAGTATTGTTGTTGTTACTACTATTGCTAGTTGTATTGCTACTACTTCTACAACTACTACAGCTGCTACAACTACTGCTACTATTCCTACTACTTCCCCAACTTCTACTACTATTGCTAACACTACTATGACTACTACTACTACTACTAGTACTACTACTATTTCTACTACTACTACTACTTCTCCTCCTACTAGTACTTCTGCTACTATAAAAACTACTACAACCACTACTGCTACTAATTCTGCTGCTGCTACTACTACTACAGCTACTACTATAACCACTACAATTACAACAACTTCTGTTACTACTACAGCTACTACTGCAACCACTACAATTAAAGCAACTTCTGCTACTACTGTCACTACAAATTCTACAACAACTTCTACTACTGCTACTTCTTATACTACTTCTTTCCCTACCTGAGCTACTAATGCTCCTGTTACTACTACTACTACTAATTCTATAACAACTGCAATGACTACTGCTACTTCAAACACAATGGCTACTGCTGCTACTACTACTAATTCTATTACTAAAGCTTTAGCTACTACCGCTATGATAACTACTACTGTTGCTCCTACTATTAGTACTACAACTGCTACTCCTATAACTACTACTGCTACTACTTCTACTACTTCTTCTACTACTACTACTACTGCTGCTGCTACTACTGCTAATGCACCTGCTTCTACTGCTACTGCTACTACAACTACTCCTACTCTGACTACTATTACTGTTGCTGCTACTACTACCGCTAATTCTCCAACTACTGTGATTATAGCTACTACTACAACTACAATAACTACTGCTATTGGTACTACTACTACCACAACAAGAACTGCTACAGCAGTTACTACTACTACTACTACTCCTCCTACTACTATGACAATTACTGCTCCTACCAATAATACTACTACTTCTATTACAGCTACTACTACAACTACTATTTCTACTTCTGCCACTACTACTAGTACTACTACAACTCCTGGTACTACTACTACTACTATTATTTTTACTAATGATACCCTTGCTACTCTTGCTGCTACTACTGCAAATGGTACTCTAGCTACAACTGCTAGAAATACTACACCAACTTCTGCTACTTCTACTACTGCTCCTACAACCACTACTGTTGCTATGAATACTACTGCAACTTCTGCTACAACTACTACTACTTCTACTGCTACGACTACTACTACCTCCACTGCTACCACTGATGCTCCTACTACTACAACTACAACTATTACTCCAACTACTATTTCTCCTACTACTACTGCTTCTCCTACTCTTACCACCATTACTAGTGCTCCTACTACTGTTGCTACTCCTACTACTACCACCGCCACTACTACTACTACTAGTATGACTACTACTACTACTGCGACCATTGTTGTTGTTGTTAATGCTACTATAACTACAACTACAACAACTAAACTTATATTACTTCTACGGTTGCTACGACAACAACATTTGCTACTACTACTTTAGCTACTACAACTACTACTATTACTACTGCTGCTGCTATTACAATTACTACTACTACTACTACTACTTCTACTACTATTACTATTACTACTATGAATACTACTCCTACTACTTCTAGTACTACTACTACAACTACATCTGCAACTGTAACTACTACAGCCACTATAACTACTTCTACTATAACTACTGCTACTATCACTTCTGCAACTACAACTACTACTATGGTTACAACAACTCCTCCTACTGCTACTTTTACTTCGACTACTGCTTCTGCCACAACTGCTGCTACTTCTGCTACAACTACTAGTTTGACTACTACTATAACTATAACTACTTCTACTTCAACTACTACTTATGCTTCTACTATTAGTACTTCCACTAGTACTACTAATACTACTTCTACTTCAACTACTATAGTCGCTACTAATACTACTGCTACTACTATGACTAAAACTACTACTTCTACTACTACTACTACTTTTGATAATATGACTACTTTTGCTACAACTACTGCTACAACTACTACTTCTAGTACTACTACCACTACTGTTGATACTCCTACTATAGGTAGTACTACTCATACGGCTACTACTACTTCTACTACTATACTGCAACTACTACTACTACTATTGCTACTACTGCTACTACTACAACTACAGTTGCTACTACTACTACTACTATTGCCACCTCTGCCACTACTACTACAACTACTGCTACAACAACTACTACTACTGCAACTATTGCTACTACTACAACTACTATGATTACTACCACTACAAGTTCTGCTGCTACTACTGCTCCTTCTGCTACTACTACTCCTCCTCCTATTACTACTACTACTACTAATACAACATCTTCTACTACTACTACAAGAACTACTACACTACTACTGCTGCTACTTTTACAACTACAACTACTGCTAGTACTACTGCTACTGCTACTACTACCATTACTACTACTAATACTACTACTACTATTGTTGCTACTATGGCTACGTCGAGTTCTACTGGTACTACAACTACTTCTACCACTACTGCTACTACTACTGCTACTTCTACTACTTCTCCTACTACTACTACTATTGCTACTACTACCACTGCTACTGTAACTATTACTATCACTACCACTACTACAACTAGTACTACTACTATAACTACTTTTGCTACTAGTACTTCCCATATTGCTACTACTCTTATTCTCCTCCTCCTCCTGCTACTACTATTATTACTACCTCTACTGCTAGTACTATTACTTCTTCTGCTACTATTGCTACTACTATTGCTTCAACTCGACTTCTCTGACAACTACTAGTTAGATATGCAGCAACAGCAAAAGTAGTAATAGTAGTAGTAGTTGTAGCAGTAGTTATAAGATCAACAACAACATTAGTAGTAGTAGGAGTAGCACTAGTAGTGGTAGAAGTAGCAACAACACTAATAGTAGTATTAGTACTAGCAGTAGTAGCAGTAGTAGCACTTGTAGTAGCTATAGAAGTAGCTATGAAAGTAGTAGCAATAGTCATAGTAGTAGCAATAGCACTACAAATAGTAGTAGTAGCAGAAGTAGTATTACTAGTAGTAGTAGTAGGAGCAGCCACTGATGTTATATTAGTAGTAGTAGTAGAAGTATTAGTAGTAGTGGTGGTGGTAGTAGTAGTAGTTGCAGTAGCAACAATAGTAGTAGTATTAATAGGTGCAGTAGGAGTAGTAATATTAGAAGTAGTACTAGCAGTTGCAGTAGCAGTAGTAGTAGTAATAGTATGATAAGTAGTTAGATTAGCGATAGCAGTTGTTGTAGTAGTTGTAGTAGTGGTAGTACTAGAAGTAGTAGTTGTTGTTGTAGTAGTAGTAACAGTAGTGTCAGTAGTAGCAGTAGTTGTAGCTGTAGGCGAACTAGGACTACTAGTTGTAGTAGTAGTTGTAGAATTAGTTGTAGAGGTAGTACAATTAGTAGTTGTAGTCGTAATAGTAGTAGTAGTAGTAGAAAAAATAGTAGTAATAGTACAAGTATCAGTAGTTATTGTAGTAGTAGTAGTAGCCATAGCAGCAGCAGCAGTAGTAGTAGTAGTAATAGTTTAAGTAGCAAGAGTAGTAGTAGGAGTAGTAGTAGCTGTAGTATTTGTTATTGTAGCAGTTGTAGTTGTTATTGTCATAGTAGCAGTTGTAGTAGCTGTAGTAGCAACAACAATAGTACTTATAGTAGTAGTTATTATTGTAGTCGCGGGAGCAATAGTTGCTATAGTCGTAGTTGTTGTTGTTATTATTTTTGTAATATTATTAGAAGTAGTAGTAGTAGCAATAGTCATTGTAGTGGTAGCAGAAGTAGCAATTGTAGCAATGGTCATAATAGTAGTAGCAGCAGCAGTAGTAGTAGTCATGACAGTTTTTTTTAAGGCGCATCCACTAAGGCATCTGATTAGGTAGGTAAGAAGCGATCTACTCTCCACCACACTTCGGTTGTGTAGTCGGCTGAAAGGCACCCGTACGCTGAATTGAACTAATAGTGATATTGACGGCGTGCTCAAGTTGGTCATCTATTTGCTTAACAAAGGGGTACCTTTGTGCCCAGAAATAGTCATCCTTCTGCAGCCGTAGACATTCCTTAGTTTTCAAGGAATGTATTTCTCGAAATTGGATGAGGGCTACAAGGGCCTCCTATGCGGCCTGTTGCTCCACGTGCCGGATGTCATTTCCGATGGAGTTATGAATGTCCGAGGGCAGTGGTTTGTATCCAAGTAGCTGGATGAGCTGTGCGTAGCGCATAACGCTGCCAGCATCGTTGCTAGCTGGTCCTGAGCTCCCTTATGAGGTGCTGCGTGGACTTCCTATAGAGGCACAGCTGCTAGCTCTAGGTTGATCTGGTGCTCCTCGGTTGGCCATCCTGTGTAAGCTAAATGAGATATTAAACGGGAGAGGGCATTAGCAAGCTGATTATCCTTTCCCTCAATATGTTCAAAATGAACTGGGATGCCAATCCCAGTTATATAATCCGTGAAGGCAAGCCATCTGACTCTAGAGGGCTTGTTTCCTGGTGACTTGTTGAAGAAGCTGATAATTGCCTGACAGTCTGTCCTGATGGTTAATTCCTCCTTATCCAAGTAATAAATTTTTAACGCCTCCAAGGTTCTCATGACAGCATGTAGTTCAGCGTCAATTATGGGCTTGGGAGGATTAAACTTCCCACTGGCATAGGCACTGACTTTTTCTGAGGACCAGGGGTCGTGCTTCTACTTCTTCCACTTGCAAATTCCTCCCCACCCTTCCATACAGCCATCTGTCTCCAAGAGGACATAGCTCTCCTCTGGGGGAATCTCCAAATCTGGCAGTTCGTTTAATTGCCTTTTAATTTGCCTGACAAGGTCCCAATCTTGCGCATTCCATCTTCATTCTCCCATAGGACTCATCTTTGCATATAAGGGGGCTAGTAATCTTCCCAAGTTAGGAATGTAGTTTATGGCGCAGTTGAGAACTCCTAGCTAGGATCTTAATCCCTTCAAAGTTGTTAGTTCCTGTTCCTTGCATTCTGAAACCCTTTTGACAATGTGGGGCTGTAATTTGATCTTCTGATTGCCAATTATTGCCCCAAGGAATTCTACCTCTGTGACTGCTATCTTCATTTTTGTTGGGCTGAGGACAAGCCCATTCTCTTCACAAATTTGTAGCATGATTTGGAGGTGTTCTGCATGCTCCTGTTCAGTCTGGGAAAACACTAAGATGTCATCAATGTATATAGCGATGAAGTTTTCCGTACCTCGGAAACATATGTCCATATCGCCCAGCTCCATTCTGAAGCTGTAGGTGTAAGGGATTCTGAAAATGTTTTCTCCTATGTACATCCGCCCTCCTTTGAGTTTTTTCTTGGCGGCTTGTCTTGAGTTGATTCTGCTGAAATGAACTTCAAAGCTGTTTTGCTCGAGCGCCACCGCCGATGTCGAACCTTCATCAATACAGCATGTTGTGGATCCGGTGTCCAAGATTGCTCGAATCTTGAATCTAGGAATTCCTGAAATTTCAAACTCCTCAAGCATGTTATATAGCATGTTTTTAACCAGTCGTGGTCTCGAGCTTGGTTTTGCTTCTGTAGAGGTTTTGTTCACATATTCCTGATAGAGGATGTTGGTGAGCTCCTCTGCAGGATTTTCTGAATCCTCCGCAACTTCTTTCCCCTTGTTCAGGCTTCTAAAGTCATCTGCAAGGTCCTTTTCCAGTTCGAACTCCTGCAGCCTCCCTTTATAGTAGTCCACATCCTTCTGTAGTCTTGCGATCTCCCCTTCAAACCATGTAATGTAGTACCTCTATTCTTGAATCAGTTTCTGAGGGAAGAAAGGGGCTGGCGCTGCTGGTGCGACTGGAACCTCCTTTTTAAAATAATAAGGTCCACAAAGGTTGCAGGAAGTAATAAGGCAATTCGGGCAATGAATCCTTGCCCTCTGCATAGTTTTTCTTTTACAGCAGGCACAATCCTCCTGCTAGGGCTGCACAAAAGAGTTATGCTACCACTTATGAAGATAATTTAATTGGTGCTCTGGGAATCGTACCTTTGGCCTGTAGCCACCATTTACCTCTCCGAGCATGTAGATATATTCTTCTTGCACGAGCATTTGAATTGACTTTTGTAGCTCGTCGTTGTTGTCTTCCCCCTCCGAGATGCTGAAGATAGCATCACTCTAATCCTCTCCTTTTTGGACTGATAGTATGTCATAGTCCTCAGGAATTTTGAGCTACTCAAAGATGGCAACCCGCTTTATGTTTCTCCTATCATTAGGGCATTCTCGTGCGAAATGCCCCTCTTGACCGCAGAGATAGCACTTGCACCTCTTACTCCTTATGAGATGCTTTTGCTTCTCCATGCGTATATGGGAGTCATGTGGTTTTCCCATATATGTCTTTGACCTTCGGAGGCCTATCTTCCGCTCCTTGTCTTTATAGTAGCCTGGTATAGGAATCTTGCTGCAAAATGATAGATTCTTCAAGGCTCGCTTGAAGACAGCATCTTTACACTCTTCCTCCAGGTACCTGTAGGCGAACAAGATTCTAGGCATTACCCCAATAATTATGCCAGGGTATGTTACCTCAAAGGCCGCTTTAATCCTTCAGCCCAAATCTCCGTGCATTTTTTTCCAGAATTTCTCCGAAAGTTCATCTCCTACATAGAGCCTTCCTGTCTTCGATGCTAGCCTCATATAATCATTCATATACTGAATGATATTTTTGATGTTGTCACAGGATAGCCTTTCAAGGTCTCTGTAGGTAGACTCTTGGATCATGGTTGACCCTTGTGTTGGGTCCCCCAGGGAGAAAACTCTTCTCATCTGGGAAAGGATATTCTGAGTTGCTTCCCGTCCTTCGGCGGAATTGATTAGAGCTTGATATTCTTCTCCATAGCTCATCCGCCATTGGATCCACGTTAGCTTTTCAATCTCACCTAAGAGATTTTCAATATACTCCAATTTGTCCCGTGGGTCAGTAAATGCCTAACTTGCAACGTGGTTCCTTGTAATGGATTCCCACCTACTGAAGGCATCATTGAATAGGCCCAGCTACTCCGGGATGGTGAACATGGCTCCCCCTGCCTGCTGTGTTGATGGGAGGGTCCACACCTCATTATTTATCCCTCCTTTGAATCGTACCATAGTTCTCTGTTCTATAAATGCTGGTGCCGACGTTGGTGGCCCCAAATTAGTTGTTGGGGGGTAGTTTGGAGGTCCCATGGCCGCATCACCGGGTGGCCTATAAGGGAATGTGGCTGTAGTGATTGCACTTGAATACAATCTTTCTGAAGGCTTCTTCATAGTTGGGTATTCCATTCCCGGATCTTGATCCTCCTGTCCTTCTTCAAAGCCTGCAACCACAAGGCTAGACAAAAGGGTGGTGATGGAGTTGGGCTCACCCTATTGTCCTTTTCGGAGAATGGATTGATAAAACCTCCATCCTCGTCGGGGGACTCATCCCAAATTGGTTGGAGTTGCTGAGATGGGTAACATAGATCACCCGTTGAATCAGTGATTGGTGACAAGGTAGTAAAGTAGCTACACTCTTCTTCATCCGGCTCAGAGTTAGCATCTTCCATCAGAACTGCTATGGCGTGAGCCAGTTCTGCTTCATCACCATCGACTTCCTCATCCTCAATGTTATAATGAGGAGTCTTCCTAGTAGAGGTTGATAGCAAGTCCTGAATTGTTGCGGCTTGTGAAGTGCTCCGTCTTGCAGCCATTTAGTTTTTCAGCTTGTCCTTCTCCTCTTGCAAGATTGTTACTGGATCTTTGAAAGCCCTTAGTTGGCCCATTACCTCTTTAGGCCTTTCAGTTGCCCTTGCAAGTATGGTTTTGATTTTATCAAGCCTTTTCCTTATATACTTGGCAGGTTCAAAGGTTCCCTCTTTAGCTAGGCTAGGCTGCTGAGTAGCTTCAGCAACTAATTCCCTGATTTATTGTTTTGTAAGGGGCTGATTGTCTAGGTAGACTTTTGTCAGGTCCTCTAATGAAGACCTTAGACTCCTTACTTCTTTCTCTAAGCTTTGGTACTATTCTAGCAATTGCTTAAATTTTTCAAATGAACTCTGGACGATAGGCAGATTTTATCAAAAATTACAGCAAGGTTGTGGGCTAGTTGATTTGAGGAAACTTTCTGGGTAGAAGTAAGATCAAGGTACTCTAGGTTAGAGGTTCGGAAATGATCATACCAGTCCTGTATGGATTTTTCCCATGCATCAGACATGAGAGCCAATTATTAAACTATAGAATTGTTTCTGAGGGTAGTTCCACACTGGGTTAAGACATAAGCTAGGATCACACAGGTGTGCCCTTGGGCTTACAGATGGCCTCTTGCCTTGGCTGCCAAGTTAGGACCTGTTCTTTTTCCTTATGCCTAGTCTCTCACTCGGCACGCATAATACCAACAATTTAATTCTAGTTCGCATAATACCATCAAAGCAAAAATTCTAGCAGTTATAATTTTAGCTCAAAGCCTCAAGCGTAGTAGTAAGCAAAGCGGTAATCACAAACCCTTACCTCAAAACCATAGTACCTTAACCTTTGTGGGTTTTATTCCTCCATATCTTGAACTAGCTCTGATACCAAATCGGGTCGCTGCTGGAGTCGTGCGGTCAAAGTTCTAGAAACGAAACGTAAAGAAAATAAGGAGAAGATAAGGCAGAACTCACAGATAACTCTACGCTTCTTTGAAACTCCAATTGTTGTTGTTCTTATTATGTGACCCTCCTTTTATAGGAGAAGGTTTACACCAGTTGATGCAATAAGATCGCATCTGCTTTACACCAGTCGATGCGATAAGATCGCATCTGCTTTACACCAGCAGATGCGATGTAGTCGTAGTAGTAGTAGTAGTAAGAGTAGTAGCAATATCTGTAGCAACATTAGTAGTTACAGAAGTAGTGGCAGTTGCAGCTATAGTAGAAGCCGTAGTACCAATAGTTATAGTAATAGTGCTAGCTATAGTAGCGATTAGAATTGTAGTTACTATAGTAGTAGTAGTAGTAGTAGTAGAAGCAGTAGTGGTAGTAGTAGTAGGAGCTACAGTAGCAGCAATAGCAATAGCAGTGGTTATAGTAGTAGTACTTGTTATTATTGTAGTAGTACTAATAGTAGTTCTAGTAGTACTAGTAGTTATTGTTGTAGTAGCAGTATTTGCAGTAATGACAGTACCAGTAAAGTAGTAGTAGAAGTAGTAGTCGTTGTAGTAGTAGCAGTAGTACTAGTAGTAGTGGAGAAGTAGTAGTACTATTGGTAGTCATGGTAGGAGTAGTTGTAGTAGTAGTAGTAGAAGATGTAGTTGTAGCAGTAGCAGTAGCTGAAGTAGTTGTAGTAGCAGTAGTGGTTGTAGTAGTAGTTCTATGAGTAGTGGTAGTACTAATAGTACTTGTGGAAGTGGAAGTTATTGTTGTTATTGCTGCAGCAGTAGAAGTAGTTGTTGTAGTTATGTTAGTAGTAGCAGTAGTGGTTGTTGTAGTTATGGTAGTAGTAGCAGTAGTGGTTGTTGTACTTCCAGTAGTAGTACTAGTTATAGTAGTAGTTGTTGTTGTAGCAATAGCAGTAGTAGAACTAGTATTCATTTTGGCACTAGTTGTGTTCGTAGGATCAGTAGTAGCCGTCGCAACAATAATCGTAAAAGTAATAGCAGTAGCAGTAGTAGCTGTAGTAGTTGTAGCAGCAGCAGCAGAAGTAGTAGCACTAGCAGACGCTATAATCACAGTAGTCGCAATGCTAGGAAAAGTAGCAATAGTGGCCATAGTAGTAGTAGTAACAGTTGTTGTAGTATTAGTTGTAGTAGTTGTAGTTGTAGTCATAGCAGTAGTATGAGAAGTATCATAATAGTACTAGTAGTAGTAGTAGTTGCAGTAGTAGTAGTAGCAGTAGAAGAAGTAGTGGTAGTCGTAAAAATAGCAGTAGCATAGTAGTAGGAGAAATTGAGTAGTAGCAAAGGCAATAGCCGTAGTAGCAGTAGTGACAGTATAAGTAGCTGTAGTAGTAATAGTTGTTGTTGTAGTAGTTGTAGTTGTAGTTATAGTTGTGGTAGTAGTGGTAGCAGTAGTAGTAGTAGGTGGAGTAGCAGTAGTAGTAGTAGTATAGTATTAGTAGTTGAAGTCATAGTAGTAGTAGAAGTAGTAGTAGTATTAGTAGTAGTAGTCATAGTAGTACTGGTAGTAGCATTAGCTGCAGTAGTGGCAATATTAGTAGGTATAGTAGTAGAAGCATTACCAGCAGTAGTAGTTGTTGCTGCCATAGTAGTGTCAATAGTAGTAGTAGTTATCATAGTAGTAATAGTAGTAGTAGTAGTAGTAGTCGTTGCAGTAGTAGCAATAGTAATAGCAGAAGTAGCCGTAGTAGCAGCAGTAGTGATAGTGGTAGCAGTAGAATCAACAGTAGGAGCAATAGCAGTAGCAATAGTAGTAGGTATAGTATTAGTAGCATTAGTAGTAGTAGTAGCATAAGCGGTAGTTGTCATAGCCGCAGTAGGAGTAGTAGTAGTTTTAGTAGTAGTTATACTAGAAGTAGTTGTAGTAGTAGTAAAAGTAGTACTAGTAGTAGTATAACAGTGGTAGCAGTAGTGGTGGTCATTGTAGGAGCAGTTGTGGTAGTAGCAGTAGGAGATGTAGTAGTAGCAATAGTAGTAGCTGTAGTAGTACTTGCAGTAGTAGTAGTGGTAAGAGAAGTAATAGTAGTAGTAGTAGTAGTAGTTATAGGCAGTAGTGTAGTGGCAGATTTTGTTGTTGCTCCTAAAGTAGTTGAAATAGTTGTTGTAGTTGTAGTTGTAGTAGTAGTAGTGGTTGTTGTAGTTTGTAGTAGTAGTTATAGTAGTTGTAGCAGTAGTGGCAATAGTAGCTATAGCAGCGGCAGTAGTAGTTGTACTGGAAGTAGATGCATTCGTAGCAGCAGTTGTAGTAGTAGGTTTAGTGGCAGTGGTAATTGCAGTACTTGTGGTAGGAGAAGTAGTAGCAGCAGCAGTAACAGTAGTAGTAGTTGTTATTGTACTAGATGTATTGGTAGTAGCAGTAGTTGTTGTAGTAGCCGCAGAAGTAGTAGCAGTAGTAGCCACTGCAGTAGTAGCAGCAGCAGTAGTAGGAATAGTAGCGATAGTAGAAATAGTACTAACACAACTACAACTACTCCTACTACTACTAATTCTACTACAAGTACTAAAACAACTACTTCTAATTCTACTACTTGTACAACTGCTACTACTACTACTTCTATTGCTGTTACTACTACTAATAGTACTACTAGTACAACCTCTACTACTACTGTTCCTTCTATTGCTACTACTAGTACAACTAATACAACTTCTACTACAACTCCTACTACTCCTACTCCTACTTGTACTATGACTGCGACTACGCCTACTAGTACTATTACTACAACAACTACTACTACTACAACAACAACTACAACAACTACTACTACTACCATTACAACAACTCCTACTACTACTACTACTACTACTACTACTACTTCCACTACTGCTACTGCTACTGAATATCTACTACTTCTAGCACTACTACTACTGCTACTGCTACTACTGCTGTTACTACTACTGCTACTACTACTACTATAACAACTCCTACTACTACTATTATTACTACTTCTACTAATACTACTCCTCCTCCTACTACTACTACTACGACTACATCTACAACTTCTACTACTTCAACTCCTACTTTTAAAACAACAACAGCTACTGCTCCAAATATGACTTGTGCTACTGCTACCACTAAAATTACAATGACTACTTTTAGTACTACTCATACTACTACAAATATCACAACTACTATTACAACTCCAACTGCTTATTCTACTCACACAAATATTACTATTAGTACATCTGCGACAACTTGTCCTTCTCGTCCAACTACTAATACTAATACTGCAACTACTACTAATACAACAACAACAACAACAACAACAACAACAACTACTACTACTACTACTACAACTACTACTACTATGATTACTAGTGCAACTGCTATTACTACTACAACAACTATTACTACTACAACTACTATTACTATTATTACTACTAGTGCTGCTACTCCTACTGCTACTAATACTACAACTACTAATACCACTATTACTACTAGTACTACAACTTCTACTACTTCAACTACTAATACCACTATTACTACTAGTACTACAACTACTACTGCTCCTTCTACCACAGTGACTACTGCTACCACTACTACTAGTACTACTTATACTACTGCTACTCTGACTCCAACTCCAATTCCCACTCAAACTAATACAATAGCCAAAACAACAATGACTACTACTACAATTACTACTAACTCGTAATGCTCCTACTTCTATTACTGCTACAACAACTATTGCTACTACTGCTGCATTTTCTACAACAACAATAGCAATGACTACTACTACTACTACAACTTCTACTCTTGCAGCTATTACTACTCCAACTACTGTTACTAGCACTACTACTACTTCTACCACTTCTACTACAACTACAACTATCAATATTGCTACTACTACTACTGCAACTTCTTCTACTACTACTACTACAATGTCTACAACTGCTCCTACTCCGACGCCTTCTACAACTACTAATCCTACTACAACTCCTACCACTATTAGTACAATTATAGATTCTACTATTACTACTGCAAAGACTGTTACTACTATTACTACTCCTACTGCTAATACTACTCCTATTGCGGTTACTACTACTACTACTATCGCAACTTCTTCTACTACTACCACTACTGTTACTGTTATTAGTACTACAACTACTACAACTACTATTGTTGTTGTTGCTGCTGGAATAACTACTACGACTACTACTACTACTACTACTTCTACTACTACAACAACTACTACTGCTGCTGCTACTCCTCCAACTACTACCACTACTAGTCCTACTGCTACTTCTACGACCACTACTACTGCTACTACTACTACTATTACAACTTTTACTACTACTACTATTGCTACATTACTACTACTACTACTACTACTTCTACTGCTATTGCCAATACACTACTACTACAGCTTCTGCTACTATTACTGTTGCTGCTGCTACAGCTACTACATCTACAACTATTACTTGCACAAACAATACTACTACTGCTGCTACAACAACAACAACAACAAGAACTACTACTACTTCACCTCCTCCTCCTCCCACTACTACTCATTCTCCTACTCATACTACTACATCTACAACTACTACTACTACAACTCTTACTATCATAGCTTCCACTACTACTACTCCTAAGAGTGCTCCTATTGCTACCACCACAATTACAACAACAACCACTACAAATGCTACTACTACTACTACTACTACTACTATTATTACTACTCCTACTACTACTCCTACTACAATTGCAACTTCTTCTTCTACTACTAGTACTACTACTATTAATGCCACAACTACAACAGCTTCAACTACTACTAGTCTTACAAAAACTACTACTACTATAACAACTACTATTATGACTATTACTACTACTACAACAACAATAACTACTACTACTACTACTGCTACTCCTCCTCCTACTAGTGCTGCTACTTCTACTATTGCTACTACTGCTACAACAACAACAACAACCACAACTACTACTACTACTACCACTGCTATTTCTACAATTACTACTATTACTACAACTAAAATAATAACTACAACAACAACTACAACTATTTCTACAACCTCAGCAACTTCTACTACTATTACTACCTCTCCAACTACTTCTACTTCTCCTCCTACAATAACTACTATTGGTACCACTATGGCTACTACAACTACTGCGACTACTCTTACAACGACTACTGATACTACCACTACTACTACTACTCCAACTACTACGACTGCATCTACGACAACTTCTGCTACTACTACCACTGCTACTATTACGGCTACTACAACTACTACAACAACAACTACTTGTATTATGGCTACAAATACTATTTCTACTACTATTACCACCAATATTACTATTGTGCCTACTACTACTACTACTACTGTTGTTACTACTATTGCTAGTACGACTATTACTACTACTACAATCACTACTACTGCTATAATTACTACAACTACTACTGCTGCCACTGCTACTACTACTACTACTATTTCTACTACTACTTCTACTGCTCCTGCTGCTACTACTAATACTACTACTTCTACTACTACTTCTACTACAAGTAATATAAGTACTACTGCTACTACTACTAATGAAACTAATACAACTACTACTGCTACAGCTGCTACTACTGCTATTACTACTACTATTGCTACTACTAATACTAGTACTACTATTGCTGCTGCTACTACTACTATAACTTCTACTATAAATACTACTAGTACTTCTGCTACTACGTCCACTACTGCTAGTACTGCTACTACTGCTACTACTACTACTACTACAACTACTTCTACAACTACTTGTCCAACTACTACAACTACAACTACCAGAACTACTATTGCAATTCCTGCTCCTGTTGCTGCTACTACTAATACTTTAGGTAATACCACTATCGTCACTAATGCTACTGCTTTTATTGCTACTACAACTACTACTACTGCAATAGCTACGGCTACTACTAATGATACTACAACCACTTCTTCTACTACTTCTGCTACTATTGTTGCTGCTACTACTACTTCTACTACTGCTACTGCTGCTACTACTACTATTGCTTCTATTACTACTACTTCTACTACTACTACTAGAGCTACTACTACTGCTATTGTTGCTGCTACTTCGACATCTTCTACTACTACTACTGCTACTACTACTGCTACTGCTACAACAATAACTACTACTAAAATTGCTACTGCTGCTATTGCTGCTGCAGTTACAACAACTACTTTTGCTACTACTTCTCCTTCTACTGCTGCTACTATTACTTCTGCTGCTACAACTTCTACAACAATAATAACAAAAATAAAAACAACAACAATAACAACAACAACTACTACTACTACTACTACTACTACTCCTCCTCCTCCTCCTCCTCCACCTCCTCTTGCTGCTGTTACGGTTGCTGCTAGAGCTACTACTACTACTTTAACTACTAATGCTGCTACTTCTACTGTTGCTACTCCTACTACTACTATTGCTACTACTACTGCTGCTGCTGCTACTACTGCTACTACTACTACTACTGCCACTGCTACTACTACTATCGCTCCTTCTGCTAGTACAACAACAACTGCGACTACCACTACAACAACGACAACAACTATTGCTATTGCTGCTACAACAACTACTACTCCTACTATTGCAACTGCGACTACTACTACCCCTACATCTACTACTGGTTCTATTATTGCTGCTGCTACTACAACTATTAAAAGTACTACTTTAACTACTACCAATGCTACTACGACTACTACTACTACTACTATTGTAGTGGCCGCAGTAGCAACAGTAGTAGTAATAGTTACAGTAGTAGTATTACTTGTAGTAGTAATAGTAGAAGTAGAAGTTGTAATAGCAACAGTAGCAGCAGTACTAGTAATATTAGTATTTGTAGCTGTAGTATTAGTAGTAATAGTAGTAGTTGTATTAGTAGAAGTAGTACTTGGGGTTGGAGTTGGAGTAGTAGGAGCGGAAGTAGTAGTAATAGAAGGAGTGGAAATAGTAGTAGTAATAGTAGCGGTAGCAATAGTACTAGTAGTAGTTATAGTAGTAGTAGTAGTAGTAGTAGTAGTAGTAGTAGTAGTAGTAGTAGTAGTAGTAGTAGTCACTGGGATAATAGTAGGAGTAGGAGCAGAAGGAGTAGTAGTAGTAGTAGTAGTACTAGTAGTGCTAGTAGTAGTAGAAGTAGTAGTAGTACTAGTATTTTTAGTAGTAGTAGTAGTAGTTGTAGTAGTAGTAGTGGTAGTAGTAGTCGTACTAGTAGTAGTAGTAGCAGTAGTAGTAGTGATAATAGTACTAGTAGTAGTAGTAGTAGTAGTAGTAGTAGTAGTAGTAGTAGTAATAGTAGTAGTATTCGTAGCTGTTGTTGTAGTTGTAGTAGTAGTAGTAATTATGGTAAGTAGTAGGTAATAGTAGTAGTAATAGTAGTAGTAGTAGTGGCAGTTGTAGTAGCAGTAGTAGTAGGTGTAAGAGTAGTAGTAGTAGTACGAGTTGGAATTGTAGTAGTAGTAGGACAAGAAGGAGTAGTAGTATTAGTTGTGGGAGTAGTGGCAGCAGCAGTAGCAGCAATAGTAGTAGTAGGTTTAGTCATTGTAGTAGTAGTAGTAGTAATAATAATAATAACAATAGTAGTAGTAGTACTTGTAGGCGTAGTAGTAGCATGAGTGGTAGTGGTAGTAGTAGTAGTAGTCGTAGCAGTAGTAACAATAGTAATAGTAGAAGTAGTTGTAGTAGCAGTAGTAGTGGTAGTGGTAGCAGTAGAAGCAACAGTAGGAGCAGTAGCAGTAGCAATAGTAGTAGGTATAGTATTAGTAGCATTAGTAGTAGTAGTAGCATGAGCGGTAGTAGTCATAGCCGCAGTAGTAGTAGTAGTTTTAGTAGATGTTGTACTAGAAGTAGTTGAAGTAGTAGTAAAAGTAGTACTAGTAGCAATATAACAGTGGTAGCAGTTGTGGTAGTAGCAGTTGGAGATGTAGCAATAGCAGTAGTAGTAGTGGTAAGAGAAGTAATAGTAGTACTAGTAGTACTAGGAGTTGTAGTAGTAGTACTCATAGTAGTTGTGTAGTGGCAGATTTTGTTGTTGCTCCTGAAATAGTTGAAATAGTTGTTGTAGTTGTAGTAGTAGTAGTAGTAGTGGTTGTTGTAGTTGTAGTAGTAGTTCTAGTACTTGTAGCAGTAGTCGCAGCAGTATCTGTAGCAACAGCAGCAGCAGCAGTACTGGAAGTAGACATATTCGTAGCAGCAGTTGTAGTTGTAGGTTTAGTAGCAGTGGTAATAGCAGCACTTGTGGTAGGAGAAGCAGTAGTAGTAGCAGTAGCAGTAGTAGTAGTTGTTGTTCTTGTACGAGTTATGTTGGTACTAGAAGTAGTTACTATTATAGCCACAGAAGTAGTAGCAGTAGTAACCACTGCAGTAGTAGCAGCAGCAGCGGTAGGAATAGTAGCGATAGTAGCGATAGTACTGCTTCAACTACTAGTACTCCTACTACAACTAATTGTACTACAACTACTAAAACAACTACTTCTAATTCTACTACTAGTACAACTGCTACTACTACAACTTCTATTGCTGTTACTACTAGTAATAGTACTACTAGTCCAACCTCTACAACTACTATTCCTTCTATCGCTGCTACTACAACTACTAATACAACTTCTACTCCAATTCCTACTACTCCTCCTACTCGCACTATGATTGCGACTACGCCTACTAGTACTACTACTACAACAACAACTACTACTACTACAACAACAACTACAACAAGTACTACTACTACCGCTACTGCAACTCCTACTACTACTACTACTACTACTACTACTACTACTACTACTCAATGTCTACTACTTCTAGTACTACTACTACTGCTACTACTGCAACTATCACTGTTACTACTATTGTTGCTACTGCTGCTACTACTACTTCTATTACTACTACTGCTACTACTACTACTACAATTATTACTACTTCTACTACTACTCCTCCTCCTCCTAGTACTACTACTACGACTACATCTACAACTTCTACTACTTCAACTCCTACTTTTACAAAAACAACAACTACTACTTCAAATATGACTTTTGCTACTGCTACCACTAAAATTACAATGACTACTTTTACTACTACTCGTACTACTACAAATATCACAAGCACTATTACAACTCCAACTGCTAATACTACTCCCACAACTATTACTATTACTACATCTGTGACAACTTATCCTCCTCCTCCTACTACTACTACTAATACTGTAACAACAACAACAACAACAACAACTACTACTACTACTAATACTGCAACAACAACAACAACAACAACAACTACTACTACTACAACAACAACAACTACTACGATTACTAGTACAACTGCTATTACTACTACATCTACTATTACTACTAGTGCTGCTACTCCTAGTGCTACTAATACAACAAACTACTATTGCAACTACTACTACAACTTCTACTACTTCAACTACTAATACCTCTATTACTACTAGTACTACAACTACTACTGCCCCTTCCACCACAGTGACTACTACAACAACTACTACTAGGACTACTTATACTACTGCTACTCTGACTCCAACTCCAATTCCCACTCAAACTAATACAATAGAAATGACAACAATGACTACTACTAGAATTACTACTAACACGTAATACTCCTACTTCTATTACTGCTACAACAACTATTACTACTATTGCTGCAATTTCTACAACCCCAATAGCAATGACTACTACTACTACAACTTCTACTCTTGCAGCTACTACAAATCCAACTACTGTTACTAGCACTACTACTACTTCTACCACTTCTACTACAACTACTACTATCAATACTACTACTACTAGTACTGCAACTTCTTCTACTACTACTACTGCAACGTCTACAACTGCTACTACTCTGACCCCTACTACTACTACTAATCCTCCTACAACTCCTACTACTATTAGTACAATTATAGATTCTACTATTACTACTGCAAAGACTATTACTACTATCAGTACTGCTACTGCTAATACTACTCCTATTGTAGTTACTACTACTACTACTATCGCAACTACTTCTACTACTACCACTACTACTACTGTTGTTAGTACTACAACTACTACAACTACTACTGTTGTTATTGCTGTTCGTATAACTACTACGACTACTACTACTACTACTACTACTACTTCTACTACTACAACTACTACTACTACTACTGCTACTCCTACAACTACTACTACTACTAATGCTGTTGCTACTTCTATGACCACTACTACTGCTACTACTACTACTATTACAACTTCTGCTACTGCTGCTACTACTACATTACTACTACTACTACTACTACTTCTACTGCTATTGCCACTACACTACTACTACACCTTCTACTACTACTATTGTTGTTGCTGCTACAACTACTACTGCTATTCCTAGTATTACTTCGGCTACTACATCTACAACTATTACTTGTACAAACAATACTACTACTGCTGCTACAATAACAACAACCGCAACAACTACTACTACTCCTCCTCCTCCGCATACTACTACTCATACTCCGACTACTGCTACTACATCTACAACTACAACTACTGCAACTCCTACTATCATAACTTCCACTACTACTACTCCTAAGAGTGCTCCTATTGCTACCACTACAATCACAACAACAACTACTACAAATGCTACTACTACTCCTACTACTATTGCAACAACTTCTTCTACTACTAGTACTACTACTATTAATGCC